>CM042538.1:27717899-28157899 GCA_023630585.1 Cranoglanis bouderius
TAGAGGGAGGTGATGAGCGCAACCGGGAAAATGTGGATTTGTTTTTGGGTTTTTTTTACATGTCAAAAAAGTCAAATCAGTGGCAAATAAGTAGTGTTACATTTTGGGAAATAGTTTCGTTTAGGGAATATGGATAGGAGTAGTTAAGGAGGTTGTTTGTATAGTAGAGGTGCCAACGTTTATGTATTTTAACCCATCGCTACGCTGATTTCAGCTAAAACAGCAGTCAGACCAAACGTGAATAACATTCACCGGGCGGAGAAGCCAGTTCACTGAAGGGGAAAGGACACTGGATGTAAAAGTTGGTCGGTTATTTGAGATTATGTTCATTTAGCACCAACTTCATGTCCTCCTTGTAAGTACGAGTTTAGAGGTGCATACGATTACGACGTGGTGTGTGTCCAAGTGGTTTTGTTTGGGAAAAAAAGAATGGATGGAGTGAGGAAAAAAATGGATAGCACTAGAGAATTTCATTTGTTTTTATTTATTTACTTTTTTGGCATCATCAACAGTTAAGATGCAAAATCATGACTTAAATTTTACCGCCTGCTGTAGGCGTCACGTTCATATTGGCGTTTTTTGTTATAGACACGTCCCATGTCAACTCTTAGAAACATAAGTAATGTGTAATTATGTACAAAATTACCTACACTGTGGTGGTGTTCAAACTGTGCTTGGTTGGTAATTACGTTATTTCGGCCAGGACTTGAAGGCGGCATTTAAAAAGGTGATCTTGAACAAGTGGGTGGGGCTTTGGTGTCATTGGTCGGTAAACAAAATGGAGGAGGTGCTTATTATTAATTAGCACTCACTCATAACACTACTTTTGCCTCGTTCTTTACTTACTGTTGATGCACGTGGTTAGCACATTTGCCTCACACCTCCGGGGTTGGGGGTTCGAATCCCGATTCCGCCTTGTGTGCGCGGAGTTTGCATGTTCTTCTGTGCTTCTGGGGTTTCCTCCCGGTACTCTGGTTTCCTCCCCTAGTCCAAAGACATGCGTTGTAGGCTGATTGGCATTTGCAATTGCTGGGTTGGCACCCCGTCCAGGGTGTCCCCTGCCTTGTGCCCCAAGTTCTGTGGGATAGGCTTCAGGCTCCCCGCGACCCTGTGTAGGATAAGCAGTATGGAAAATGGATGGATGGACGGATGGTAAAATCCTGCGTGATAGGAATTTCTTGTTTGCAAAGTTGGCACCTCTGGTATTGATGTTTACTCTGTATACTTTCAAGTATTTGTCAACTACTGTGAATTATTCAGTAGCTACAATGTAACTACTAGTTAAGGAGTATAGTTACAAGAGTAGGAAATATAAATCTAATGTTTGCAGGGATTAAGTTTTAATCCAGAAATGTGAAAGCATGGAGATATGCAAATAGAACTGAAACAACAGAAAGAAGTGAAAAGGCTCGGTTATAACCAAACTATGCAGAAATGTGTCATTAAATGCAATGATGCTTTTGTAACGGTGGCACTAAATCTCACCGGCCCGTGAGCAAAGCTTAAAGAGCATCTCTCCTCCAAGCAGCATAGCTCATACTCATTTCTCGGATTTTTTTTTTTTTTTTTTTTTTTTTTTTTTTACGATTTGCTCGCAGCGACAGCACAAATGTGCTTATGCCTGCAGATTTCTGGCGGCGCTGTAAAATATAATGTATGTGTGTGTTAACATCAGGTAAATTGCTTATATCTCACACCTTATGTGTTAGATTTCATAGTGCCTGTGTGTGTGTGTGTGTGTGTGTGTGTGTGTGTGTGTGTGTGTGTGTGTGCTGACATTTCAGTAGATCTCCCCCCCTCCAGTCTTCCCCCTCCCTCAATTTAATTGCTGCTTTTCAGGAACGCGCTTGACTGCATAATTGTCAAAACTCTGCGTGATTGAACTCTCCTTCACATACCAAACCCGACACTTTCTGATGCGTCTCGTCTCTTTATGACACTTTTCAAATAAAGGAAGCGCTCCAGATGTTTGCCGTAATATCCCCCCCCCCCCCCCTCTTCCTCGCTGCAGATTTTGGGGGACGCTGCCGTGAGCGTGTGCAGGAGGATTGGAGATTTGTGGGGACAGGCTGTCTGTGTGTTTGGCAGGCGTGGACAGGTCCTCTCCATGCCGCATATGAATGTTTTATATATTGTACAATGAGATAGAATGAAGCGTACTAAGGTTTCTTTATTAGTGGTGACGAAAAGTTTGAAGCGTTGAATTTTTAAAAAAAAATGTAATTAATTGCTGTACTTAATGAATGTTTCAGAGGTGTCTCTGTTATCTTTCCAAATTAATAACAGGCACATCATCAGCCTTTAGTCGTCTGCCTTCTACGTTTCCAAATCCACACTGTCGCCCCTCGTTGTTCGTCTGCTAAATTTCCGTACATCCCCAGCAAATATCACTTTTCGAAAATATGACAAAATATAAATTGATAATATAGCTTCATAATACTTTAATTTAGCCCAATCACACAAAAGGGCCAGCACTTTGTTGACAATATCTAATGTAAAACCATGTTATAAATAATAATCTATGCATTCCCATTAAGGATTTTCCTATAACAACATGTACTGAAGTGTTTTATTCCTCTTATACCACAGCAATTTGCAATACTTTTTTTTTTTTTTTTTTTTAAATTATTATTAATTAAAGAATGACGCATCATATTTTCTGTTCATTTATAGTTACATTTAAAGTTGTGGAATGTCTGCAAAAACAAGTAAGTTCCTGTTATCACTTACATCATAGCAGATATAAAGAGTCGTTCCCGCACCAGTCGTTAATTTAATAAGACAAAACAAAAACAAAAAAAAAAACAAAAAACGCAGCTTGTCATGTTACAAAAAAAAAAAAAAAAAATGAAAAGAGCCACTGTCATGAAGACTTTCCTGTGGCGGAAAACATACATCTGCATTTTTCTTTATTTTGTCTCCCATCTATACATGGGATACATAAATAATTGGACGTAATTTTGTAAACGAATTCAAAATGTTGTTGACAAATCAATATAATTAAAATAAAGTTAATGTGTTTATTATTTGTATATGAATGCTTTGGACTTTGGAGTCTTTCAAATGCTTCTGTAATCTTTGCTATCAGAAAGGTTCGCTAAGCTGCAAACTATAAAAACGCCAACTCATAGCTACATATGTCTTTGGTCCAATTCCATACAGTTATGCTCTTCTAAATAATGAGAAAGATTTTTGTATTTGCATTCCTTTTTGCTGACCGTTCGATATTCATTCTGATTATATCTTTTCGATAAAAAAACGTGAAACAGCTTCACCAGCAGCTGTACACACCCACGCCATCATGCTTCACAGATGTGGCGATGTGCGTTTGATCACGAGCAGTTCCTTTTCTTCTCTATTTCTTTCAATAAATCTTTAACACACCTGTCCATAAACCTACCCCCCTCAACCCCCCCCCCCCCCCCCCAACCCCCAACCCTACAGGCTTTTAAAACTATTTTTAGCATCGTGTAATCTGGCCATGCTGTTCATGAGGTTTACTGATGATTTACATCCTGTTGTAAACCAGCTGAGCTCACACTCGTTTATTCCTCTTTATACCACAGTGCTGTTGAATTCTCAAATCTGATCAGTTTGAAGGTGTTGATTAATTTTCTCGAACAGCAGCTCTGGCAGTAGTTCAGACTGCAGGGCAAACCACGGGTTGATATTAATGCACTTCCCAGACTTCCCAAAGTTAAGAGTGAAGCATTAACTTCACTATTTATATTTGTCTAAACTCTTATTAATATGCGTTTAGGATAAATGAAAAATATATACTTAATCTAGCGTGTACAAACTTTGAACTGCTAGTGTAGATCATTTTTAAAATCTTAAAATTATGTATGGATTGTTGTATATTTTAAGAATAACCTAAAATTACTTAAAGATGCTTAAGCCCCTTTATTTGTATTTGCTATTAAGATATAGGTGATACGAGAACCTAACATTTGTTACACTGCATTGGGAAGATTTTACCTCACAAGTACCTAGCTAGCATAGCTAAACCTAAATAAGTAAAAACATCAGATGTTTTGTTTTGTTTGCAGTACTCTTTGATAGCTGAAACAACAATTTAACAAGTTGACATTACATTTCACTTTGTGTTTCTATTATCCAGAGTGACTTATCATCTAGTCATGTTACACAAGTACTCTTCTTGTAACAGCGGTGAGCATCGGAGTCCCATGCGTGAGCTGGCTGATGGTTTTAGCATTTTAGCAGTCTTTCTGCCACGTTGCCAAGTCACTTGCTTTAAAATCCAAGTTGTACGCTATAAACACATTATATAACCTAGCTCATACTGATTTATGAGAACGTTCAAGAGTTCCTTCACTGTCCTATTTTTTTTTTTAATGAACTCTCAGAAGGATTTCAGCTGACTGTCACCTCTGGTGTTTGCACTGTTAGCAGTGTTAGCTGCACTGGAGTTAGCTAGCATTGCATACATTTCTGGTGGTCCACGCAAAAAAAAAAAATAAAAATAAAAAATCACCTGACATGTCTCTCTTAGTGATAAAAATGTATTTACTCAATTGATGATGTGAAGCAGCCATTCAAACACTACAAACCTGTCCAGGAGAGATGTCACTTATTCCGCATCCAGCTTCATCCTCATCATCCGTAATGAATTACATCATAATGGAAAAGAATTGCCAATGTTTATTCTAGTTTTACTGCGTTTCTGTGTATCTGGCTGCGCTGGGCGCTTGCCGGTTTCAGTCATGTGTCTTCTTTACAAACAGACTGAGATGGGGTGGAGTGAAGGGGTGTTTAGGGGCGTGTCTTTAAAAATTGGAGCATGTAAACACAAACAAGCAGGCAGTCAGGACCCACAGTTTTCCACACGGGGTTTTTTTTCAGCCACCTAATACACTTGTGCTGAGGCCATGGCTTAATGGTTTATTTTTTTTATCATAGGCTTCATATTTTCCAGGTTATTTGTACAAGTGAGAAATAAAAAAAAAAAAGACTATTGCATATTTAAATCATATTAAATGTCACATTAAATGTTTTTCTTCTTCCATGTCCTCTCTCTGTAGGCACCCTACCGTACGAGATAAAGATCGTGATAGCAGGAAACCACGAGCTGACGTTCGATCAGGAGTTCATGGCCGATCTGATCAAGCAGGACTTCTACTACTTTCCCTCCGCCTCCAAGCTGAAGCCTGAGAACTATGAGAATGTGCAGTCGCTGCTCACCAACTGCATCTACCTGCAGGACTCTGACGTTACCGTCAGAGGTTTCCGCATCTACGGCTCACCGTGGTGAGTGTCCAGCTTTCTGTCTGTCTGTCCGACTGTCTGTCTTCCGCTCTCTTTTCTCTTCTGTATCTTGAGTTTTAGCTCTGGATTGCTCTGGAGGCAGACTGTGTCGGGTATCTGTGACCACTCCATTCCAGCCAAACATGATCAACTCATTCACCATATGACGCAAAACTTTACTGCTACGTGACAGATCCGTATTTTGTCATTGGAATTGTAAGTACGGAATAAAACATGATGGGGTGTGTGCGATGAATAAAGTTACGGTAACACCCCGAAGATTATTATTATTATTTCCTATAATTATGTTTTTCCAATGATAACAATTATTTTAGTTATTTAAAAAAAATGACACTCCGTACTTTTTATCCATTTATAGTTACTTTTATCATTGTTGAATGTACGCAAAACAAGTTAGCTCCTTTTATCACTTACGTTATAGCAGCTATAAACCATGGTTCCCTCACCGGCTCCTCTTTTTTTCTTTCTTCAATTTAACAAGATGAAAATAGGCAGCCTGCCGTGTTACCTCAAAGTCATCCTTCATCCTGGAGATTTTCCCATAGCCGAAAACTGACGTTTACAAAGCGCCGACACTGGAAACTCCTTCCACAAATGTTAAATCAACATTGTTTTAGCCTGTATATCATTAGGCTTTAGATTTATGACAAGCCTGTGAATGAGCTGTTACTATAGAAATGATAACATATGAGAACAAGCACGTTAATTATTATTATATGATATAAACCTGCGATTTGAATTACAGCCGGAATTACTGTAATGCCAGGGCTGCAGTTATGGAGAAATTAAAAAAAAATTATATATCAACAGTTTAGTAGCTCTGTCGTTTAACACAATGTAATGTCTTGTATCTTGTTGTAGTAAAGTAGTGAAAGTTCAGTATTACATTATGGTGAAATTGCAAATGAACAAACATGGTAGTGGTCCATTAACTGCCAATACATTGTGTTTTCCGGATCGTTAGCTGATGTAAAACCTGCAGGTGAAGAGTTTTATTATGAATATATACAAAAAAACATAAATACAATATGCCATAGAGAGAGAGAGAGAGAGAGAGAGAGAGAGAGAGAGAGAGAGAGAGAGAGAGTAATGTGTTTGTTTTAAATACAGCATTATTAATATCAGGATTTTTAATGCCTTATTTTGCCATTTTGGTATCGTGACACTATATTTGGGAAGATATTCTGACAACTCAGTCTCCTAGTAGTCATTCTAGGTGACTGGACTTGTAATCCTGATGACCTGATGATTTCAAAATGGCCGCGATGACTGAAATCCCTCGGACTTAAATGTAAAAGTGTTAGTGTATCAGGGCCACCGGGGCAACGGGGGGCGAGCTGGCATTTGACCCGGCACGTTTCAAACTACTGGGGCTTTGACCCAGCACTTCAGGCAATGACAGACAGGTCTGACTCGGATGAAAAACCAGTCAAAACTTCCAGTCCAGCTGGGATGTGGGACATTTCTCCTAAAGAGGGTCTCCTATGAGCGGTAAAGGGTTAACCGCGCTTTGACGCTCACTGACGCTTAATAATCGTGTGTTGAATCAGTATCGCTAACGTTTCAATATTTTAAGTGACATATGCACATATTCTGTATTCTGATACGATTATAGGGAAATTCCTAGAATAACATTCTTCATATAAAGCAAGGCTTGCTGGAAAAATGTTTAGCGAAACAGTTACTACGGTGACAAACAGCCTATTGCGGAACGTGAACATGGCTTCGATTTTTTAAAGCATATTTTAGAGTTAGTGCTGTCTAACTCTGTGAACTAATTTTTTGCAGTTATTAGCTACCTGATGAGTAAATCCAAAATGAAGCGTGTGAGGTCGAAACAAACTACTCTGACGTTCATTAAAAGGTGTGTTTTGCTCTATATAGCGCTGAAAGCAATATACAGTTAGTCTGAATGTTTTTAACTTTTAGAGTACTGGTGCCACCCCTGACTGTATTACATATAATCTTATAATTATTACATATAATCATATAATCATAAAACCCTTTCCAAACCTGAAACAGCGTCGAGTTGAAGGGGTGTGACTCGAGTGAGAAGTGGGACGTTTGTCTGTCTGTCTGTCTGTCTGTCTGTCTCTCTCTCTCTCTCTCTCTCTCTCTCTCTCTCTCTCTCTCTCTCCTTGTCTCCCCCTTGTCTGTTTGTCACCATATGTTGCTCTGTGTTCCCTTCCCCCTCAAGTCCGCCTCTATTTTTGCTCCATCTCTTCCCAGTTCCCCCATTGTCTGTCTCTCGTTAACACTTCTGCTGGCATCCCTCTGCGTCTAAGGCTGTGTTTCCTTCTGATCAGACACACACTGTCTCATTGTGCTACTTTCCTCCCACTTAGGGAATGTAATTGCTTGTAAGAAGACTTAAGCGTGACCACGTACAATTTCGAGGCAAGAAAGGAGAAAAGAAGCTAAACCTACATGGGCATGGGTGTGTGTGTGTGTGTGTGTGTGTGTGTGTGTGTGTGTGGGGTGGGGTGTGTTTGTTCTCCCTCAGGGCTGTATATCGATGCTTAGCGTGGGACGTATCGGTCCCTTGTGTCGGATAATTGGTTTTTAGAGTTTGTTTGGTCGCTTGTTATGTAGGTGCAGAAGTGTGTATGCAGATTTGTTTGATTGAAAACCCAAAACTGGCAAGTTTGGTAAAAGCGTGTGCATGTTTTTATATCTTGGTCCTCAGTAGGATAGTAAAATCTGACAGGATTGAAATTAAAATGAAAAAAATAAAACCCACATTTAAAATAAAGTTTCATTTTGTTTACTGAGGTTAAGGTTAGGGTTACATTTAGGTGTAGCATAGCACACAATGTGTGTGTGTGTGTGTGTGTGTGCGTGTGTGTGTGTGTGTGCGTGCTATTGTCTTTATGTGTCACACAGGCTTGATTCAAGCCATCTACACAAATGTGTGAGGAAATCGCCAGCTGTGTGTGTGTGTGTGTGTGTGTGTGTGTGTGTGTGTGTGTGTGTGAGTGTGTGTGTGTGTGTTCACTTTACTTCACATCCCTTCATACCATCATCAGTTTCTTGTCACTCCAAGTCGGACGCGTCTCTCCTCGGTGGGATGGAGTGGCCCCGGTCTCCATGGTGATGTTGTTCCGCCAAAAGAAAGGGCTTTCTGGACCAAGCCCATGTTGCCGCGGGTGACGGCTGCCTCTGATCTGAGCATCAGCCACATCTACGTCCTATCTCTTTATCCTCTCATCCATAATTCCAGACCTTCTGTCTCTCGCTTCATCCCTCCATCAAAGGTACACAAATCTGAATCTCATCCCTCGCGCTCTCTCTCTGTTCTCCGTCCTGTTTCTCTCTCGCTCCTCACTTTTGACAACTGCTCCATCCATCTAGCCTTTTCTCTCTTCTTCACTCCTGTCAATCTTCTGTCTTCTGTCAGACTGCGAGGTCAGTGATGCCCATGTCTGTCTCATGATTGTCTTTGTTGTGGAAGATGTATACACACACACACACACACACACACACACACACACACACACACACACACACACACACACACACACACACACAGTTGTTTAGTGGACTAAATGAGATCCTGGCACACTGTGTCTTCCACTAAATCTCAACTATTTGTCATGCGGTGATTCTGGAATGAAAGGGACAGCATGGGGGAAACATGTGCCGTGTTTTTCTGTTCTGCTGACGCTAATGCAAGTTTACAAGTCATTTGTCATCCCACAGAAACGTGTGTGTGTGTGTGTGTGTGTGTGTGTGTGTGTGTGTGTGTGTGTGTAAGGCGGTGAGACTAAAGATGTTGGTCTAAGTGGTGTATTAAAGATAGTCATTCCTTTTGGAATCTGTAGAGCCATCACAACCATTTCTCTCTCTCTCTCTCTCTCTCTCTCTCACACACACACACACACACACACACACACACACACACACACACACATTATGCACATATACATACACAAAATGCACTTGGAAAAATCACTTTGCATGCTTTATGAGTCATCAGACAGACAGACAGACAGACAGACACACACACACACACACACACACACACGTGTAGAACTGAAACAACCTCATATGTTTTGAATTTTTATATTATACATATATATTTTTTAAAATTGAATACATTTGAAAGCAAGTCTACTGAAACATGATGCATTCTCTAAACTTGCTGGCTGAAAAAAGGGCCTCATTTTATGCAATCCTACATTATATGGTTTCACATTTTTAAAATGATGTATCAGTTTTCAAATTTACAACTAAGTGCTTGATTTCCATCTGACCAGAGTTAGAAACTCAGAAAGCATTCTGATGTGTGTCTAGTGCACTACACTGGCATTACTGTTGCAGTGTCATTATGTTATACTCTACGTAGTGAGCGACTGTAGTTAGAAGAAGAAGAAGCCTCTATTTGTCACATATACATTACAGTACAGTGTAAATTTCTTTGCAGATCCCAGCTTGTTAGGAAGGTCAGAGCGCAGGCTCAGCCATGATACGGCGTCCCTGGAGCAGAGAGGGTTAAGGGCCTTGCTCAAGGGCCCAACAGTGGCAGATTGGCAGTGCTGAGTGTTGAACCATTGAGCCACAATCTGAAAGCATTTGGGATTTGTCGAAACTGTGCGAGTCTCTGATTGAACAGTCAACATGGAAAATCTAGCTGAATGCATTGCTGATAGTAAGTAAATGTAAAAACAAAAGCAAAATATTAAAGTCCAATAGTTTTTGTCTCACCCTGAAGAGACCATTAGTCAGTCCTTCCAGGATTTTGTGATTTTGCGACCACAGAAATTAACGCAAAATCAAGCAAATGCCGCAATATTCGGAGAAGCTTTTACAAAGCTTTTAGAGAAATTACCCCAGATTTTCTGCAGATTTGGGCCAAGACGCGTCATGTGACATCATCACAACACACATTCAGCCAAAGCCCCCTTCGATTCACGTGCGTCGAACGTGAGTACAGCTCAAAGGTCTCATTTACCAACAAGCATCACAGCGAAAGACCATGTAAAACAATTTCGTGTAATTTCAGCAATTCATGTAGTTTTCCGCAAAAAAGCACAAAAACTTCCGCAAGTCGCATCGCAAATTTTGAAAAAAGCCACAGCAAAATCAAGCATCAATCACAAAAAAACTCATCTAAAGCCTGTACAGACTGATTAGTTACTGTTTAGTCACAAAGAGCAGAGTGCTGAAGTGTTCAGTGATATATACAGCACTGTGCAAAAGTTTTAGGCACCCTATTTTTTTTTTTTTTTTAGTACAAACTTTGTTATAGATTTTTTTATTTTATGACTTCTGCATTATCAAGTCAGTACAAAAAACATTTTAGATTCCCAAACATTAGTTTTCTAGCACAAAATGTTACAGAAAAATGTCTGTACGTCGTTAAAGAAAGCAGCATATTACGTAAGAGACACTTTTCAGACAAAAAACACAATGAAGGCTGCTGGGTTTCGCTGCAAAAATAAGAAACGAGTGCGAAAGTCAAAGTGTCCAGAAGAACTGTGTCTGCAAGATGCACACATTGTGCCGGAGACTAATATTTTTATTTAAATTTTTATTTTTTTGTCACACCAAATATTGACTTTGTTTCATTTACTACTGTTTACTGCTCTTTGGTTTTTTTTTTTTTTCAATGTAGAAACATTTCATTTCATTATTTTGAAGGCATCTTTGCTCTATAGCATTTCTTTGCATGGAGATGCATGTAAAACTTTTGCACAGTGCTGTAAGGAATAAAACAAATGTTGGGCATGCTGTTTTAGGAAAATAATGACTGACGGGATGGTGTGATGAAGCAGAGTTACTATTACTTCCCTGAAGTGTTTCATTCCTCTTATTCCACACCATTACAATTTTTTAAAAAATACATAAAAACATTTAATGTTGTGGAACGTCCATGAAACAAGTATTATAACATCTATAAAACAGTTGTTCCTTCACCAGCCTCTCTCTCTCTCTCTCTCTCTCTCTCTCTCTCTCTCTCTCTCTCTCTCTCTCTCTCTCTCTCTCTCTCTCTTCTCTCTCACGTTGATGTTGTAATGTTACCGAGAAACCACAAAGTGCAAACTCCTGAAGGTTGTCCCATGGCTGTTACAAGCACTGATACTGGAGACTCCTTCCGTAAATGTTAAATAAACACTAATCACCAAATCATATCACAGATTATACGTTTTTTTTTTTCTTTGTTAAATAACAACACTTTTTTTTTTTTTTTTTTTTTACTCCATGTATTATTAGTCTTAGAATGGGTTATGTGTTGTGCCCACTGTATAAGTCCCTGCAAATGAGTTACTATAGAAATGATAACGTATTATAACCGTTATATAAACCTGTGATTTGAGTTAAATCCAGCACTACTACTGTCCGAGCTGCTGTTATAGAAAATGATCAACACCTTCTGACCAATCAGGATCAAGAATTCAGCAGCGCAGTGTTGTAAAGGTAATGGCTTTTATGAACGTAGTTCAGTATGCGCTGACCCTGTGTAGCGTCCTGAGGTAGATTTGGACGGATTGATTTAACAGGATGATGAGCAGAGAAATTAGTAGTCAAAGTTTGATCAGTTGCCTCATCTCATCCTCCCTCTCTCTCTCTCTCTCTCTCTCTCTCTCTCTCTCTCTCTCTCTCTCTCTCTCTCTCTCTCTCTCTCTTTTCCCTCTCCATTTGTCTCTGGGCACTGAGCTGCTTTGAACATGGCAGGGGGCTCAGCGATTTCTGCTGAGCACAACACGTGCCGAATTTGGACAAAGCCTGATGAAGCGTGTACTGTAGCTCTCTGTGTGCTCCCTGAATCCGCTCATTGGCTGTTGTGCTGTCGTGTGTGCGACTGTTATTTGAAAACGTTAGCCTAAATGTTGTTGATGATGTCTTTGAGGATTCGGTCACGCAGTAAACCACGGCTAGCGGAGGAAAAAAGGCAGAGTGTAGAGAGAAGCGCCGTTTTTCCACATGAAAATGAAAATCGAAGACATGTTAGCTACCCAGTGCCTCCACCAGAAATAATTAACGGCAGAGATGCAAAAGACTCCGTAATTAGATTTTTTAATTATTGAGAATTTGCTTCTCTTCTGTAGTGTCCCAATTATAGAGGAGCCTCATCAAAAAAAAAAAAGAGAGAGAGAAAGAGAGGCAGCATGAAAGAATGAAGAAACAAAAGAGTCCCCTTTCTTCCCGAATCTTGTGTTTGATGAGTCTTCCTCACTGATGAAGGCCACGCGCTCTCCGCTGCTAATGACCACCCTTGATTGGAGGGATTGATGAGGAGGGAGGATAGGAAGATGAAGATGATCGGACGAGACGAGTGATGCGTATTCATCAGGCCGTTTTGTTTTTTTTTTGTTAGTTTTTTTTTTATTGGGGGTGTGAGGGGTGTGTATTTCACTGGTTGACCTTGCCTGTGTGCCTTGGTGAATTAATTAAGGTGCGCTTTAATGCGGAGTGCGATTTGGGACGAGGCGAGAGATTAGCACGGCGGCGGTCGGGTCTCTCCTCGGGGAGCGAACTCGCTGCTACGGCTATGTAGGGCCGGCCACGAGGGGCCACACTCAATTAACAGCTGTCACAGTGTGGGGGGCGCACATATGGAGCGCCCCCTAGCCACGCCAAAATACACACATCCCTCACAGTACACACAGTAGAGAATTACAGAGGACAGGATTATCCACTTTTTTATTCTAATTTGTCATTTACTTGAAAGTACTTCCTCTGTCATAGTTTCATAGAACATAATTTCATTACTTTAAAATCCTTTGAATAATTTTATTACTTTTTAATTTTAGTTTATTGATGGCAAAAATACTATGAGCGTTTATAGAAGACGCTACATCATTTACATTTATGGCATTTGGCAGACGCCCTTATCCAGAGCGACTTACATTAATTTCATTTATACATCTGAGCAATTTGAGGGTTAAGGGCCTTGCTCTTGAACTCGCGACCGATCAGTAGCCCAACGTCTTAACCACTGAGCTACCACTGCCCTATCATTGTCATCTGCACACATTTAACCTCTGCCACGAAACATAACTTCTCTTTATCTTTCGTTATATTTTTTTCACCGCTTTTTCTTTACTGTCTGATATCCGGTGCTTGGACTTGGAATCAGATGGCATGAGCACTGTCCCACATCGATGTCTAATCAACATACTTTCACAACCAGGAGGAGGCAACATGCACTTCTTCCCCACCTCCCTTATTTCCCTATCATTCTCCCTCCCACCCTATACGCCTTCTCTCTCTCTCTCTCTCTCTCTCTCTCTCTCTCTCTCTCTCTCTCTCTCTCTATCTTCTTTCTTTCCTCCTCACTTCCTTTCTCCCCTCCCCTCCCAGAGAACTTTGAAATAATTTGAGTCTCCTGGGTTTTTACACATTCTAATTTCGAGCTAAATGGGACATCTGTTTGAGAAAAGGAAGATTTGCCTCGGTTGCTACGGCAACTATCACTCCGTGGGAAACAGAGATAGAAAAGAGGGGAAACAGGGTCCAGCAGTTTTACAGATTACTAACACGACCACTATGTCCTTCTGTGAAAACACTCTGATTTTCATCATTCCACCCCAAACACACTTTAAAATTGAAACTCCTTTATCCCTCTTTATTTTTGTTGTTCCTTCCCATTTAGTACTGAATCTCACTCTGTACAAATTCTGTACAATTTTCTCCATAATGCAAGAGAAGGAAATTATGGCATATGAGATAATTACCATTGTGCATTAATGAGTTCTGCCAATTAGATGAGAAAAAAATTGTTTAAGCACACACACACACACACACACACACACACACACACACACACACACACACACACACACACACACACACACACACAGACTCATATACACTAAAATGCACAGAAACACACCATAATATGAAAGAGCTTTCATCTGCCCTGAAAGCTGCTCATTAGTTTTGATGATTGATCGTTATTTAAGAATCTGCTATCGCAGCAATCTTAAACATTTAAATTGCGGCTTGTGGTGTTGACGTAAGTGGGCTGCAGAGATAATCACAGCCTGTGGAGGAAAAGTGCCTTGAGTTTGAACTTGGACCTTTCATATTTTACACTGAAAAGTGCTGAAAAGTTCAAAGAAAACCACACCTAGCATTAACAACACTGTTCCAATCTGGTAATAACAAAATGGGGGGTAGGGGGTGGGGAGGCGGGGGGTTGGGACACAGTGGTGGCTCAATGGTTAAGGCTCTGGGTTACTGGTCAGAAGGTTGGGGGTCCAAGCCCGAGCACCACCAAGCTGAGCAAGGTACTTTACCCTATCTGTTCCAGGGGCGCTGTGTCATGGCTGACCCTGCACTCTGACCCCAGTTTCCTAACAAGCTGGGATATGCGAAAAAAAGAATTTCACTGTGCTGTAATGTATATGTGACAAATAAAGGCTTCATCTAAGTGGACAGAGTTAGGTACCGGTGTGGACGGAGTCATCAATGAAAACACTTTTACAGGTGCTATGAGACGCACATGACCACTTAGCGTAGCTGATGCGTCCCTGATAACCAGTGGTGGGTAGAAATGGCAAAAACAATGTTCTCAAGTGAAAATACCGTTGCTAAAATATAATATTGTTTGTTTGCTTGTTTGTTTCCCCCCCCCCACATTTTCGCCCTAGTTTGGTTTTGTCCAGTTCCCACCCACCAGCCAGCTCTCGCCTATCATACAAAAGCTACTAACCAGGGAGGGGGCAGCATAACACACACGTTGCTGTCTGCCCTCTTCCACATACAAGAGCTCACAGATGCCTGCGATAGTCGTGTGTTTCTGTGATTGACAGTATGCCACGCCCACCCATAGAGCACGGCTAATTTTGCTCTCGTTGGGATTCAAACTCCTGACCTCCAGACAATCACACGTTTCTGCTGCTGCACTCGGGAGATGCATTTACAATTTCTGACCCCTTGATACGACGATGTGGGAGATACCGGAAAACTACATTTGTCTGCTTTTTCCTCCTGGCGGAAAAGTCAAGAATAGAAAAGAATAGGACGATGCAGGATATGAAAGACGTGGATTTTGTTCCTTTTGCTTTGCGCCGACTTTATCGGGCTGAACTCGAGTTGTGACTTCAGCTGGGTGATATGACGATAATATTGATATTGTGATGAATTATGTCAAAATACGCCTCTCTGGGGTAAAGTATCATGGATATTGTGGTTGTTTTTTATTATTTTTTGACAGGAAGCAGGTGATTTGATGTTGACGTTTTTACATTGTGTAAAAATGTTGCAGATTTCTTTTCTCCTTTTCGGTGCTAAATATTTGTAATAAATGAAAAAAAAAACGTTTTATTATATAAAAAATAAAATACATTTATTTTTGCAGACATATCAGTTATTATTAAACAGTTTTATTTCATTTTATTGGTGAGCAAACCTATATATCGTGATACATATCGTGCATCAGAAAAATACCGTGATATGATACATTGGACTTTTGCCTCGCTGTTTTCTTACTGTCGCTTGGCTCACATCTGAGGGAAAAAATTGTCGTCTCGTACATGGACATATGCTACGTTTTTTGTGGTCCTTGTGCCTAAATGTTTATAGGTGCTGAAGGATGTAATTCATCATAAAGCCATAGATAAAACTCCTACACCTGATTACATAATGTTTCAGCACCCGTCCTTAAAAAAAAAAAAAAAGTCCCATGAACAAGACGCAGCTTTGGCACAGGCACCTTGTCTGTGGAGAGAGAGAGTGTGTGTGTGTGTGTGTGTGTGTGTGTGTGTGTGTGAGAGAGAGAGACAGAGAGAGAGAGAGAGAGAGAGAGACAGAGAGAGTGTGTGAACCTACACACCCAATTTTATCTTCCTTGGAGAGGCCCCGGGGGCTCTCACCCTCCCTTCCATCTTATCATCCAGAAGGCAATAGTTTTGTATCGCTCCAAGCATCACCATATGACACTTTTTCTTGCTAGCTAACAAACACACACACCCACACACACACATCCGGAAGCAGCCGCTCATGATGGTGTTATTCTGCACCTGCTCCTCACAGTTCAGACTTGAGGGGCCTGGCAGTAGCATAAACAACACACAGACACGCACACACTCACACACACACACACACACACACACACACACACACACACACACACACACACACACACACACACACACACATACTCTTCCTGCGTTGGTCCTATCCGAGGCTGTTAGTGAATTGGAGTGACATCTGGTTCTTCATTTGTGCTTTTGCTCTCTCTGTCCCTCCATCTCCATCCCTCCACATCACATCTATTCCCATTCCTATCGCTTTTTTCCCCCCTCTCCCTCATTCCCATTGCTCTTCTCCCGAGTTGTTGCTGGCAGCAGATGTATCGTACCTCCTCTGCCACAACATGCACTGTACCACTGTACCTGCCTTAACGTATCGGCAACATAATTATAAAGCATGCATGTGTTTGAGGCCTTCCAGTGGGAGCTCATTAGTAGTGCGCAATGTGTCGCTTTGAGTCCCTCATAGTCTCCCTGTGCTCTTATAGTCCCTCTGAAAGACACAGAATGAAGATAGAGACATTGAAAGAGACAAGAAAGCCTTTGTTAAGTAAAGTGTCTGGAGAATTTCTGTGTTATGCAGTTCGTTTTAGCCCTAATGGTAGAGTAATTTCTTCCATAAAGTAGATTTCTTGCAAAATCTACTTCATTGAATGGAAGAAATACTGTACAATACAATACATTACAATAAAAGATACACTTGAACACACAGACAGTTGTCATGTATCTTGGTTTTTATTGTCTCCACCACTGTCCTGTCATTGGTTGGTTGCCCTATTGTGTTCACCTGTTCTGTGTTTAGAACCGGCAATTTAGTCCTCGATTTATACACTGTGTCATAGTTTTATCGTGCGTTTTGTAACTTTGTTCCCACGTTTGTTACGGTTTCCTGACTCTTGACAGTGTGTCTCGACTTTTGATTAGTTAGCTTGACGTTGCCTGCCTGTGTTTTGACCCCTGGCTGTTTCTTGGACGGTCCTAAAGAAAGTTTACGCACCAGCGTCCCACGTCAGTTGCCGCACGTTACCCAAAGCCCCTGATTATGTCATTTTAAACTATTAAAAATAAAGATGGCACCAGTCCGACACCCAGGATTAGTATCAGGCCGATACCAGCAAAAAATGTTGGATCGCATATCTGAGGAAAAAAAGAACGAATTTGAGTCGATCTTGCTTGGAAAAATCCAAGTTTGGAATCGGATTTGGAAAAGATTTTTTATTTTTTTTTTGGAACTGAACATATAAAGAGATAGTAAAAAAATAGTATTTTTTGTTAGGATTGATTTTTATTATATTTATAGTTTATACTTATACTGTATTATAATTTCAGTGATTTATGTGTGTTTCTGTGTCCTTTAAGTGTTTTAGTTTAAAAATAATCTTAAAGCTTCGTAGTTTTTAAAGAGAAGAAATATCGGATGAGTATCAATATCAGCTGATACTCGAGGTTTCGGGATCAGTATCAGAAAAGAAAAAGGACTATTGTGCCATTTCTAATTATAAATTAGAGAAACTGTGGCTTAGTGGTTAGCACGTTTGCCTCGCACCTCCAGGGTTGGGGTCCCTGCGTGTTTGCATGTTCTCCCAGTGCTTCGGGGCTTTCCTCTGGGTACTCCGGTTTCCTCCCCCAGTCCAAAAACATGCGTTGTAGGCTGATTGGCGTTTCCAAATTGTCCGTAGTGTATGAATGGGTGTATGAATGTGTATGCGATTGGGCTCTGCGATGGGTCGGCACCCCGTCCCCTTGTGCCCCGAGTCCACTGGGATAGGCTCCAGGCTCCCCCACGAGTCTGTATAGGACAAGCAGTACAGAAAATGGATGGATGAATGCCCAAACACAATTAAACATGGCCTAGGGACATGTGGGCAGTGGAAGTTCAGTGGTTATGATGTTGGGCTACTGATCGGAAGGTTGTGAGTTCAAACCCAGCACCGCCAAGCCGCCACTGTTGGGCCCTTGAGCAAGGCCCTTAAGCCTCAACTGCTCAGATGTATAAATGAAATAACTGTAAGTCACTCTGGATAAGGGCGTCTGCCAAATGCCATGAATGTGATGTGTACACATTTTCCCTTATTAAAAATACCAAGACCTATAAATATTTGAAAATATCACAATGTTATCCAAGGACAGTTCTATAGAGTGGGCTATGGCCCCATGTAAAATTTGACCGTCCACCCCGGAGGCCCCTCCAAGTCCAAGTACCAATTCAGTAACAACAACAACAACAACAACAAAAAAACCGTTCACACATTCACTTTAATTGCAGTTAAAAAGGAAGAGATAAAGGTGTGAAAAGGTTTATTGAGTCTAACGTGCATGTAGTGGTTATGTCCTTACAAACAATATAATAACAGAGGAAATTAGACAAAACAATCAGGAATATCGAATGTTTTACTCCGATGAGTTGGTAAATCAGGGAGGAAAAATCAATATGACTAAAATTTCACTCTATTTACAGATAGCATCGATTGCTAAGCAAATGTCCATGTGCCTTGCCATGTTGAAAAACATCACCACTGTGTCACAGCTTGTCTTGTTGTGACTAGCAGAAAATCTGGCTGTTTTTATGAAATTTTGTATGAGATAAACTCAATTTTCTGTAGCCTCGTTGCAAAAAAACAAAACAAAACAAAAAAACAATGTAGATGTTGCTTTTTGTGAACTCTTTGACAGATATTTGTCCACAGAGTATGTAGTAAAGTGTTATCAAGTGCAGTTGGTATGGCTGTAACTTGCTGTAAGTGTTTTAAAGTGTATTAAAGGCGAACAGTCTTTTATATTTGACAAACTTCAAAGCTCTGCAATCTGCATCTCAGTCTCAGATAACCCTTTCACTCAATCACTGGTGCACACACACACACACACACACACACACACACACACACACACACACAGACACACACACAGAGACACATGTCGGCGTCTACCACTTTCGCACTCTCCAGAATCTGAAATTACAGCTTCAGCCTCATCCAAAATTGACAAGGGGGGGGGATGGAGGAGGGGGTGGGGATGGGGGGGACCGGAGGAGGAAGAGTGAAGGCGGCGATGAGGTTGTCTCTTTTTGACATCAAACTTTATTACAGTGCATCATCAGACACAGAGTGGGCATGAGCGACTGAGCGAGCGAGCGAGTGGGTGAGTGAAAGAAAATATGGGAAGAGATGGAGACAGATTAACAAAAGGACTATTTTTGTGGCACGTCTCTTGCCTTTCCATCCTACTGTAGTCTCTCTCCTCTTTCTCGTTCTCCCACACCACACGTGTAGTGTCTAGCATTGTGCCTGTTTTTAATAAATCAAGTGAATATCAGGAGGATTAGATCTAGATCTAGAGGACATTTATAATGCTGTGGAAGGCCTACTTACGTTATAATTGACTATACTTACGCATAAAAAAATAGAGCTGTGGATCCACAAGCCGAACGGGGGGAGCGTGACGGCTAACACGTGAGACACGTGAAGCCAGCCAGTCACATCTTTTGAAAACTGCTGCTCATGTTGCGTCACAGGGCAGGAAAGTGCTATCCACCCACTTCCACATACATGAGCTCAGAGACGCCCAGGATTCGCTAGTGTTGCTGTGATTGACGGGAGGGAGATTATACAATCCCTCCCACCCACCGAGTGTGAGCATTTTAGCTTTCTTTGCTTGATTCATTGTCAGGATTTGAACTAACAATAGGGTGAATAATCAAATAATCAACACCTTTTAACCAATCAGAATGGAGCATTCTGCAGCGCTGTGGTATAACTATGGCTTATTTGTACACACATACTGTACGTGTCAGTCAAGATCGAAGCTCTAATGTTTTCCGTTCTCCTCTCCTCACTTACTTCCTGTCTTTTCTGTTTACACTCCGAGCCAAACATCTGAACATGTCTTTTTACGAGTGACATGAGTGTGCGTTTATCAGCCCCCGCTAACGACTAATCACCATGATTAACTCGGTAAAAGACTGAAGTCAGAAGGGGGAGCGACGGTAGTGGTAAGTATGCATCGTGTATCATACACACAGATGGACGCTTTGAGAGTGCAGATGTCCATCGAGGGCCTTTTGTTGGCGTGTATGAAGGCATGATTTTCAAAAGGAATGGAAAATATCGCAGCAGCTATTATTCATGAGGCCACTGACATTTTTATTGACTGAATAACAGAATGTTCTCTTTAAATCTCTGTTTAAGAAAACAGTGGGATAGTAAAGCAAACACTGACACGAGCGGCGGCACACCTATGTAGAATTCAGTCCCGTCTAATAGACGTGTGTGTGTGTGTGTGTGTGTGTGTGTGTGTGAGAGAGAGAGAGAGTTAGAGAGAAAGAGCTCTTGGCTCATGATGTTAATCAGTGCTGTGAATGTTCCTGTTGATGAGTGAGAGTCCACACAGCTGTTCTGGAGTCTGTTGTATGCCCAGCCGTGTGTGTGTGTGTGTGTGTGTGTGTGTGTGTATGTGTGTGAGGTGTCAGGCTGTGTGGGCAGATGTCTCATTGCACACATGTTTTTGTCACTGCTGGTCTCGGCCTGTCCAGCCCTGGTGTAATGAGGCGGTATCAGAAATCACTGAGTGTAGTCCAAGCTCAACACACACACTATCCGAGTCTGAACTAACACACTGCTATTAGTCCAGGACACGTTCCTGGTGTTGGTGAACATCAACATGGAACGAATCTCACTTGAAAATGTTGCTGGATGATTTGTGAAGCACATAGACCTGAACACTTAATTAACTACATTGGCTAGTTTTGGTTTTGGGGCTCCTGAGATAAAGCGTTCACCCTGTTGTCCAGAGATCGCGATTTCGAATCCCGACAGGGTCGCAGCCATTCATGACCAAGAGTCCAAGAGAGTTCCCTGTCAATCAGAACGACTCTAGCCAATCATCTGATTGTGTGACGCAGTCTTAATGTGCGTCTCCGTCAGCTCTCTAGTTCCCTAGGTCATGAATCAGTATATGGTGTACACGAGTTGGGGCAGTGGTAAAGACCCTGGCTCATTACACACTGGGACACTGATGACTCACTGATTTCCGGGGACATGACTACGTACTCGCGTTGTAAAACGTCACCACTGGCATTTATCAACACCAGGCAGGACCGATATCTTTCTGACATTGTACGTCATATAAATTTGTTAACTTAATCACACGCGTTTCTGCCACGGTACTTCAAGCAGGATCGTATTGTAGCTACTGGATTTTTTAAAATCATTAAACACTTGAAAGTCGTTAGACTCAAACAAACCTTTTATAGAACGTCACATAAAGTTAAAGATCGCCAACGTAAGTAATCATATGAGACCCAAAACAAAGATAACAAGCCGCCTACATTTGTAGACGAAGTTGGCTGAGAGTTCGTCCTCCATTTTTCGAGCTGAGAGGCTTCAGAAAACATGACGTCATTTCCAGTAAGGGAACATAGTGAACATAAGATGCTCCCTGGTTTTTGTGGTGCATTGTGGGATTTTTTTGGGAGCAAATCTTCCAGTGCACTGGAAGGATTTGTGATTGAGACAGCCCTTAAAATGGCCGACTCCCTGATCAGTGCCCTGAACTAGAGAGCTGATTGAGACGCACCCTTAGTCTTCATTAATAGCTGTTGTATGATAGCAGAGACCCAGAGGGTGGGAATTGGCTAAAAACAGATTAGGGTGAAACTTTTCAGTCCATACAGGATTTCGCAGAGTTTTTTTGTGATTGTTGCAGGCAAAAATGCTTCATTTTGCTGTGGCAAAATTTGCGATGCAACTTGCAGAGGTTTTTTTCTTTTTTTTTCTTTTTTTCTTTTGCGGAAAACTACTTGAATTGGCGAAATTGCAATTGCCCGAAATTGTTTTTCATGGTCTTTCACAGTGATGTTTGTTGGTAAATGAGACCTTTTAGCTGTACTCATGTTCGACGCACGTGAATCGGAGAGGGCTTTGGCTGAATGCGCGTTGTGGTGACGTCACATGACAAATCTCCGGAAAATCCCCCCCCCCCAAATATTGCAGTTTGCTTGATTTCGCTCTAATTTCTGTATTCACAAAATCGCGAAATCCTGGAAAATAAACCTTTATGTTAAATTGTCCTGTTAAAAGAGGACTAAAGCACTTGAGGACGTCGAGTTGTGTGTCCAGAATTCCCAGATTGGTCTGATTTAAAGATGTATGCACTTGAAAGAATACAGGCTTTTAATGCATAATGTGAAAGAAAAGTGTGTTTTATGTGGGTGTGGAAAATGATCAGGGCTCAAATATTAGATGAATAAATAATAAGATGTCATAAATGATCAGATTTTAGTTTAATATGGAAAGGAAAAGTCGTGATTATCATTTCAGCTCAGAAAGACTTTTGGGTGCTGAAGGAAATGTTTAATAAAGACAGGAATCCAATCAGATTTTTAGTTAGAGGTTATCGGTGAGATCCCGATCCCGAGGAAGAGAAGTGTGTGAAAACGTGTCAGATTCGTTGATTTATGCTAATCCGTTTCCACCCGAGGGTTTGAACTTAATTACCGGACTTCATTTTGATGCTTACGCAAACAAGAAACGCATGAATATCAAACTAATAACTATCTCCTACCAAATATTTCAGTTTAATTAAACAGACCTCTTTTTTTATAATTATATGGATGTATGGAAATGGAATGGAAATTAATTTTGGTGTGTGTGTGTGTGTGTGTGTGTGTGTGTGTGTGTGTGTGTGTGTGGCACTTGTATCGACTCTGTGTGAATGCTTTGTGTTGTTGTTTCTCTCTTTAGCATGAGCTCACAGCACAACAAAAGAAACTGAGACAGCTCGCTGACTTAAAATGAAATTAAAACCTATTTTTGTCAGAAACTGTGTACAGAGAGTACGTAACAACATTGTGTAATTATTGTGCGTCGTCGTGAGACTGTCCGCACTAGTTTAGTTGTGTGACAGCTTTAGTGACTTGTCAGAGAAGTGTGTTTAGTTGTGATGTTTGTAAGGAGTAATCAGATTAAAGCTGTTAAGGAGCGACTTGATGCCGCTGCTTTGATTTTACATTATTTCAGTCAGAGTGGAGTTTTTCTCACAATGCAGTCACAATAAATACAGAGAAGTGGGAGACACACACACTCACGCCTACACACACACACACACACACACACACACACACACACACACACACACACACACACACACACACACACACACACACACACACACACACAATCTGAGTTTAATTTCGTTTTAATGACAGATCAGGTGTGCTGTCCAACCCACACATACAATTACACAAAAACTGTAAAAAAAAATAACACAAAAAATAATTTATTCTCAAAACATTGTATTTTCATTGTATTTGACTAAGGGATCAACTTTGGTTGACCACATGGTCAACAAAATGGCCCGGATCTCATTCGTAATTGTTCTCCTCTGTCCTCTTCCTTGTCGTCGTCCTCCTCGTCCTCTTCTTTGTCCTCTTCCTCGTCCCCCTCTTCCTCTCACTCCTCTTCCTCTAACCCTCTCTCCAAAATTGGCCTCCATTGTTGTCCAAACCAAGAGAGTCATCCTAAAGCCTATATATAGTGCTCAAGCTCTGATTTCTAGGTGACACTTGGTGAAGGTAATCATTACTATTTTGAATGGCAGTGTTTTCTAAATGAAACACAAGAGCAGTTAGTTTTGATTGATGTGTCTAATGTAGAGAACCGGGTTTAGAGTTTTGCAAAAAGTTTGTTTTTCATTTGCAAACTGAGTGTAAAGTGTATAATGTGCTTGCAGTTTTGCAGACTTGGTCTGAAGATTAGATACATGAGTGAATGGTTTCACTGAGTGGGCCTCAAGTTCCACTTTTAGTGTCTAAGCAATTTGAAAAAACTGTAAGTTGTGTTATTTTGTTGTGTTATTGTTTTGCTGAATTGCGGTGTTATTTCTTTGCTATACTGAGTTATGTTATATTGATATTGTGTTGTGTTATTATGCTGCTGACCTGTGTGAGTTCTCTGCTGTACTGAATTATGTTATTTAGTTGTGTTATTGTGTTGCTGAGTCTTGTTGTGCTGTGTGTTTTTTTTGTGGCTGTATATAGTAGTTGTTTGTTCTTTTGATATTGTGTTGCTGAGTTGTGATGTGTTATTGCTTTGCTATATAGAGTTGTTATTCTGTTGCATTATTGTGTTACAAAGTGTTATTTCTTTGCTGTATTAAGTTGTGTTTAAATGTTTCTCTTTGCTCACTGAGGTTAAGGTCAGGGTTAGGTTTAGATGTAACCATTAATCAGCGGCACTAATAATTATGCTAAGAGAAGGTCCTCAAAATAAGAGTAACACAAGTGTGTGTGTGTGTGTGTGTGTGCGCGTGTGTGCGTTTGCGTGCGTGTGTGCGTGTGTGATTGTGTGTGTGTATATACAGTGTGTGTGTGTGTGTACAGTATGTGTGTTTGTGTGTGTGTGTGTGTGTGTGTGTGTGTGTGTGTGTGTGTATGTATACCTCATGCAGTACACCACTGCCAGTAGTCCTCTGAATCTCTTGAACCTGCTGAGTGTTGCATAAGTCACGCTGTGGACCAAATGTCCCAAATCTGCCACACTTTAACCCAGAGAGAGGAGCTGGGTGGAGGAGGGGGGCAAAAAACACAGCCACTGAGACATGGAACACTTACACTAACTTCTCATCCTCACACACACACACACACACACACACACACACACACACATACACACACACACACAGAACCATATACACCTGTGCTGGCTGTAACACGGTTTAATCCTCCTATTGGGTTCTGGGTTCTGTCCCTCTGTTAGAGGTTGTGTGTCTCTCAGTGTGTGTGTGTGTGTGTGTGTGTGTGTGTGTGTGTGTGTGTGTCTCAGTGTGGGTTTAATGCGCTGTGTGTGTAGCATGGCTGCGTTGGCTGAGGAGCATAGATGAGCTGGGATCCTCCCGCTGTGCTGGGATCAGACTGAGAGCAGTGTGTGAGCGGACCGCTGCCTTCTCTCTCATTAAACATCAATGCGCAAACACACTCTGCATCCGGCCGTAACACAACTCAGCGTCATGGTGACACAGCTCGGTAACACAATAAAGCAACACAATACAGCACTGAAATAACACACACAACTCAGCAACACAAAACCATAAAACAATACAGCACTGAAATAACACACAAATCTCAGCAACATTTCACAGCAAATAACACAACACAACTCAGCGACACAATAACGCAGCACATTACAGCGAATAATACAACACAACACAGCGACACAATAAAGCCACAAAGTACAGCAACTAAAACACATCAATATAAGACAACTTGATACAGCTAGGAAGAAACACAACTCAAAAACACAATACAGCAGTGGGATAACAACAAAACTCAGCAACACAATAACCCAGTGCAATACAGCAAATAACAAACCTCAGCAACACAATAGCACAACATAATGCAATATCAGAATAACAATGTAATATAGCAAAGGAATAACACAATACAACACAGCTCAGTAGAGCAAATAACAAACAACTTCACAACAAAATAACACAATTAAATGAAAATACAGCAAAGAAATAACACCACATAGTCACTTGCTGTGACTCTTAAGCAGTAGGTACAGTGTTTATCCTGCAAAACAATAGGGTGTGCTGGATCAAGTGCTATTTTATAAGTTGTTGACCAATGAGGATGGAAGCCATTTTGTTCATTTAAACCAAATGTGCAGTGATTAATGTGATAATTATAATTAGGACTATTCATGCAAATATATATATATATATATATATATATATATATATATATATATATATATATATATACTAGACTCCTATTAGATGTTTATTTCAGTCTATTTTTCATTTTTACATCGTCTCTTTTTCTGTTACGTTTGTTGGGGGGGGGGGGGGGGGGGGGGTGTTGCTGATTTGTTGCTGATCGATGCCTGTTCAGTCTCCGCTTCAGGAGGTGAAATGCTACTCAGCTGGTTTAAGGTCTGGTGATTGACTTGGCCAGTCTAAAACCTTCCACTTCTTTCCCCTGATGAAGTCCTTTGTTGTGTTGGCAGTGTGTTTTGGATCATTGTCTTGCTGCAAGATGAAGTTCCTCCTAATTGGATCGGATGCATTTCTCTGTAAATTGGCAGACAAAATGTTCCTGTAAACTTCTGAATTCATTCTGCTGCTACCATCATGAGTTCCATCATCAATAAAGTTTAGTGAGCCTGTTCCAGAAGCAGCCATGCAAGCCCAAGCCATGTCACTACCTCCACCATGTTTCACAGATGAGCTTGTATGTGTTGGTTCATGAGCAGATCCTTTCTTTCTCCACACTTTGGCCTTTCCATCACTTTGGTGGAGGTTAATCTTGGTTCCAGAACTTTTGTGGCTCATCTCTCTGTATTTCTTTGCGAATTCCAATCTGCCTTTCCGATTCTTACTGCTGATGAGTGGTTTGCATCTTGTGGTATGGCCTCTATATTTCTGCACTTGAAGTCTTCTTTGAACGGTGGATCGTGTTACCTTCAGCCCTCCCCTGTGGAAGTTGTTGGTGATGTCACTGACTTTTCTTTTTGTGTTTTTCTTCACAGCTCTCACAATGTTTTTGTCATCTGCTTGTGCAATGCCTCTGATACATTTTCCCACTTTCTCAGCTTCTAAATTAACAATGTATCTGTGTATGTGTGCATCGTGGTTGTTGGTCTCTGCGCAATTCCCTAGCTGACTATATGACCTGTGAGCTATTACTTGAAACAGACAGTCTTAATGAGCTGCTGTGTGTGTGTGTGTGTGAAACGCTTCACTAAAGTAGTTGTTTAAATTCCTGTGAAAAGTGACAGCTTTGCTTTGCCGACTCTCACAACCTTTCCCACCTCGCTTCAACACAGCAATGTCAGAGGCTAAACATTTCTGTAATAACTCCCTCACACATATGCATTTGCTACGCGTTTCTACGCATGTATGCACACCCACACAGACTGCCACAATGTAATTAGGGTCATGGTACCATCGGCATCTTTAATTGATTCACCAAGATCTGATGGTGATAAATACAGTCTTGTGTTCAGCCTTGAAGCCTGTACTGTAGTTACGTACTTCATACTTTCTCCATGTCTTTTTTTCCTTCACTCTCACTCAGCCTTTGGTTTTCTCTCATCTGTATTCCTCAGTCCTCATCTTATCTCTCAGTCTCTGTTCTCACATCAAACTGAATGAGCTCACTCATGGTCTGGGTTTACATTTAAAATTACTTTGAAACATTAATGGGCGCTTTAAAAGAAAAAGAAAAAAAGATTTTCTCGTAATGTGTTTTTCCCCTCTTGCTTGAACAAGTCTAAAGCACCTATAGTGTTTTCCTTCCATCTACGCTTTTAAAAATTCAAGCCAAATGCTTAAATATGATTAGTCCTTACGAACACATCAACACATACAGTCCCCTGCAGACATATTCAACCCCCTTGAACTTTCCCATTTTCACATTTTGTGGCATTACAACCTGATAACGAAATGGACTTAATTGGGATTTTATATCATGTATCTACACAAAATAGCCTATAATATTGAAAACGTTAAAGTTCTGATTGTATAGGTATTCACCCCTGTTGCTCTGATACCCCTAAATTACCCCTGGGGCATCCAGTTGCCATCAGAAGTCAGATAATTAGTTGAATGGATTTGACCTGTGTATAATTAAAGTGTCACATGATCTCAATATAAATAGAAATAAAATAAATCATGTTCCTTGAGCACCCCAGAGTGCTCTTCGTTAGAGAACGTACCTAAACAAACCACATCATGAAGAAGAAGGAGCAAAACAAGTACAGGACAAAGTTCTAGAAAAGTATCAATCAGAATTTGGTTATAGACAATATCCCAAATTTTGAACATCCCACAGTGCACCACTGAATCTATTATGAAAAAAAAATGCAAAGAATTTGGTACAATCTCAACTTTATCTAGCTGAGGTTGTCCACCAAATATCAGTGACTGGGTAAAGAAGGAATTAGTCAGAGAAGCAACCAAGAGGTCAATGGTTACTCTGAAGGAACTGGAGAGATCCACAGCTTTGAGATGAGAGAAACTGCTCACAGGTCAACCACAGCCCGAACAGCCCACCTGAGGTTCTCTGCTCTGATGAGACTACAATTGAACCTTCTGACACTGGTAGAAAGCGTTATGAAACCCTACACTGCTGATATCCCTACAGTGAAGCATGGTGGTGGTAGCATCATGTTGTGGCTTAGCTTTTTATCAGCAGGGACCGGGAAACTGGTCAGGGTTAAGCACAAGTGCCAAATACAGGGCAATCCTAGAAGAAAACCTGTTCCAGCCTGCAAGACTTGAGACCAGGGCAGAAGTTCACCTTCCAACAGGACAAACAAGATAAAGCATACTGCCAGAGCAACACTGGAGTGGTTCAAACCCAAGAGCTTTAGAGTTAGTATGTCCCAGTCAAATTCCAGACCTCAATCTGTTGGAAAGACTTGACAATTGCTGTTCACTAGCTTGTCTGACAGAGCTTGGGCAATTTTGCCAAGAAGAATAGGCAGAAATATCAGGATCCAGATGTGCAAAGCTGATCCCAGAAGCTGTAATTGCAGCTCGGTTCTTCCAAGTACTGGATGTGAATGCATATGCATCTAAACATTTCAGCGTTTTTTTGTTTAATTAACCTTTGTGTTACAATAAAAAAATATTTTGTGGATGTGGAAAGGTTGAAGGAGGGTGAATACTTATAAAGATGTGATGAATTATTAAGATTAAGATTATTAGTGGATGTTGCACCTAGAATGTGCAAGACTTAAGTTATAACTTGTTGATTATGTTGATACTATGTTACTTGTTGCAAACATTTTTTTTAGTAGT
Source organism: Cranoglanis bouderius (assembly GCA_023630585.1). Classification (NCBI taxonomy): domain Eukaryota; kingdom Metazoa; phylum Chordata; class Actinopteri; order Siluriformes; family Cranoglanididae; genus Cranoglanis; species Cranoglanis bouderius. The sequence continues at coordinate 27,746,963 of CM042538.1, forward strand.
TTGTAAACTCAAATGTAGTACAGATTAGGACTGTTTTTATTTATTTATTTAATTTTCATTTTAAAAAAAAATTTTTTTTTACATTTTCTCCTCACTTTACAGCTTGTGGTATTACCAGAGGAGACAGCATGCAAAAGCAAACAGCTGTTGTGAGCTCTTTTTTTCCCACCTCAACAAATAAAAAAAACAAATTATGAAAAACACAGGAGCTTTTTTTTTTTTTTTTTACTGCGTGCTTGTTGACAGCTCGGTGTGTTGTTTAAGTGATTTATACGTGTTAGGATAACCCTTTGGCCTGGTAGAAATCACATTAACTCAACAAGCCCTCCCAGTCTGTTGCTTATAAATTAGTTGGTGAAATCTCCTCCTGGATTGTGTATGCAACATATTGGAAAGGCTTCTCTTTCCCTCCCTCGCTCACTCAATCACTCACTCTGTTTTTGCTGACTTCTGTTTTTCTGATCAATGCTTGTTTTGTTTTTTTCTCTGCTTACTAATATTACTCTCTCTATTCATCTGCTGAGGAGAGTCGGATGAATCCAATATGGATTCAACCAGTCGAATTATTTCACTTATTACTCTACGTACATACTCTTTAACCATTTCATGTACACTCGTACAAATACAGACAGGAATATTTAAATATGAGAATTAGTATGCAATGCCATTTTTAAAGCTTTAAGACGTGAGGTGTAAATTATTCTAATTACATTCATAGCGCTTCAGATGTTTGATCACACTTTATATAAAGAGCACCTACGTCGGTCCTTTATAATGCATTCATAAGCATTGCATAAATCATTCGTATTAGTCAAAATGTGTTGATTAATTTTCTATAACAGCAGCTCTAACGGTAGTTACAGCTGTTTGTATCAATATGCTTGTTCTGATACGTTTTCATTTCTGTTGTAACGATTTATACGGTCCACAGGTTAAAAATGTGTGTAATCGTCGATATGGTGAGGTTTTCTGTAAGGAGATGTTTATTTAGCACGTTTGGAAGGAGTCTCCAGTATCAGCACTTTTTTAACAGTCACACTCAGGCTGTTCTAAGGGTACTAAACTGTACCTTTCCTTATAGCTGAGACAGGATTCTCAATGATACACAATTTGGACTTTAAGTATGTATCTTTTACCTAGAAAAGGTGCAATTTAAAGCTTTATGGGTCCAATTATACACAAAGACGTACACTTGAGCATATAAACCCAGCGACAAAGAACGCTACAGATTAGCACCCTTTCTTTCTGGGAGTGCAGAGTAAACTTTTTGCTTTGCTTTTTGACACTGGAAAACCTTCAGGACAGAGGAGTTTACGCTTTGTGAGGGTTTTTTTTTCGGTAACATGACAAGCTGCTTTTATTTATTTATTTATTTATTTTATTTTTTTAACTATCAACAGATAGAAAGTATTGTGCAGAGAACCGCAGCATTTTAACAAATACAACAACAACAAAACGATTTTTTATTGTTGCCAAATTGCAGTGGTATACGAGAAATAAAACACTTTCGGATGTAACTCAAAAGTCAGGTCACGTTACACGACACCGCTGTTGATTATTTTCTTTAAACAGCATGCCTCAAAGTGTTTTACTGCAACTGTTCAAGATCAGCATCTTATTATTATTATTATTAATTTATTTTTTTTAATCCTTATCCTTATTAGATTGTCTTCATGAACAGGACATTTATGAACCTTTAAGGCATAATTTGTGAAGGCACTGGCTTTCCAGGTCACGACATTCACAACTTAACACCTTTTATTGTTTCCTTTAATGTTTTGTTGTTGTTTTATTGTGGTGTGATTGTGATGAGGCTCCTGGTAACATGAGAAATTCTTTAAATATTGGCACTAGGAAATTAATGTTTACATTTATGGCATTTGGCAACTTACATTTGTCTCATTTGTACATTGTTGAAGTTGAGGGCCTTGCTCAGTGTGGTGGTGCTGGGGTTTGAACGCATGACCTTCTGATCGATGTCCAACGTCTTAACCACCGAGCTACCACAGCCCCTGGCATTGTTTGATTAAGAAATGATTAAAAAAATAATAAAATAATTTAAATAATCAATTATATAATTAAACAATTTGTATATATTTTTGTACTTTCTTTTTCTTTAATCTTGAACTCTTTCTCAGCACAGTTTTCAACTGAAATCTGAGCACCATAAAACACAAGCGCACATTTGCCACTGGACACTGATGCAGCAAACACCACTCTCCAAAAGTAAACGTTTCAAGTGACTGCTTTCTGTAAATTGCCAAATCCGAGCAACTTTTATGAGCAGACTGCTACTTTGGGACACACACGCAGACGCACGCACACACACACACACACGCACAAACACGCACACACGCACACGCTCATAAAGCGAAACATAAGAAGAAGAAGATGGATCTCGGGACAGATTGTTAGTGACATGTTAATTTCTACTTCGTCACTCAAGCTTGGTGCATCTGCAATCAAAGTGATGGCACACAGGCAGAGCTATCAAACCTTCGTATAGCTCCAACTCCGCCTTCTCAAAGTGGCTTTTTCTCTCTCGCATGCAGCCTCATAACTGTCCTCGCCATTTCTGTCCTGCTCTCTTTCTTCTTATTCTTTCTTCTTATTCGACCACTTTTAGTCTTATTTTATCGACAAGTTGTTGGTTTTTTTTAGTAACACAGTCAGAACCATGACTTACTATGCTTTTTAATTAATACTGCAATTAACAAAAAGTTTAATAAGCTGCTAGTGTTATAACTGTGGTACTGACTTATCGTTTGCACACTTATCTGTGAAGTAAAAAAGGAATCAAACACCCTGAGAGCATGCAGTTATAGGAAAACAACCAACGCCTGATGACAAACTACTGTACAAATCCCTCCATCTTGTCATTACCCTCATCAGCATGACGGTGACCTGGCCGTGGATACTATTAATAAAGCAGAAGATGATGATATCATTTACGCTTCTCTGCGATTGTTTTTTCATCGACACTCTGTGTGTTAAACATATTTTCCCCCTGTCTCTCTGTGTGTTCCCCTGAGGCAGGCAGCCGTGGTACTACGGCTGGGGTTTTAATCTTCCTCGAGGGCAAGCACTGCTGGACAAGTGGAACCAGATCCCCGACTCCACTGACATTCTGCTCACACACTGCCCTCCTCTGGGTGAGTCACTAATCACACACACACACACACACACACACACACACACACACACACACACACACACATGCAGGTACACACTTCTTCATGACTTTCTCCTGCGAGTTTGTTTCCGCTGAAACACACACGTTGACGCACACACATTTGCTTTGAGGGCTTTGCCAGATGGAGTGGCTACAGCAGGCTGCTAAAGCATGCAGCATCGAGACGCTGTTCGCAGTGCGGCAAATCCCTCTGCACACAATAAAACACACGCATACACACACACACACACACACACACACACACACATACATATATATGGGAGGGAGGAAAGTTTCTCTATAAAGACAGCTGCATTTTAAGACACCTAGCCCTTGGGCCTTTGGAGTGTGTGACAAAGGCTTCATTCTCATGAGACGTGTGTGTGTGTGTGTGTGTGTGTGTGTGTGCTCTGAGGCGTGTGTGTACGCATACATTCGCCAACGACTGGAAATCAGAACGTTTGCATTTGCATCACTTGAGATTTGTGTTAAATATGAACTGAGTTTACCTGTGCAGGTAAAAGCAGGTTCAATACGATGACTATAAAACATACTACATTAAAAAAAAAAAAAAAAAGTAACATACTATATATACATAAATATAAAATAATCAACTAATAATCAACTATATATCCTGATCTACAATAGACTGTCTACAAATCACTTATTTATTTGCTTGTTTGTTATGGTTTTTTTTTTTGTTTGTTTTTTTTTAATATAATGTTTTGGTTTTTTTTTTATTCAGGTACCATCCCCTAAAAGTTTTTTGTTTTTAATTTGACCTTATTTATTTATACTAAAATTTTAATTACTAAAATATGTATATGAGGCAATGAATCATTGACTCCAACACAAACACGTTTTGCATATGTTTTTTTTTTTGATAACACGCCCAGTGCCCTGACTTTCCTGTAGCATTTTTTTTCAAAGTTATTTAATTTAGATTGAAATGTTATTTAAATTATTTTAAAATACTATTAGTTTAACAGATTTTGCACAGAGTTATGTATAAAATGTCACTTAAAGTCAAATCATTTCAAGATAATAAGAATAAATAATCTGTCAAGTCTGACTTGAAGACCTATAAACCAGTGTGTGAGATTATGTGCATGTTATTTAACAAAGGCTGAGAAAAATCACAGAAATTGGAAAATGAGGTGTTTTGAGAAAGACGGCCGATGAACGACTTTATTAAGCAACAGAATTCCAGGAAACTGTAAATCTTTCAGCACGAATTATTACAAATTATTACATAACCTATGTCTGTACTTGGACTAAAGTGAATAAGAGTTACAGTAAAAAAAAAAAAAAAGGTGTATGTATGTATGCTAGGTGTATCTACAAGGATGAAAGTCTAAAAATTATATATTCATATCCATAATTTGTGATTTATTTTTATGTCTTGAGGAAGCAAGCTGATCATTTTTGCTGTAATTACATTGCGATGTGTGTTAATGCAGGATTTCTAGACTGGGTGCCGAGGAAAATGCAGCGTGTTGGCTGCATGGAGCTGCTGAACACGGTTCAGAGAAGAGTCCAACCCAAATTACACGTCTTTGGACACATACACGAAGGTAAAGTTCGCCTCCATCAACTCCACATATACGACCCCAATTCCGAAAAAGTTGGGACAGTATGGAAAATGCCAAAATAAAACCCCCAAAAATAGTCATTTGAAAATTCAGTTCACTCTGTACTATATTGAAAACACATTATTAACACATTATTTGATGTTGTACTTTGTGAATTGAATTTATTTTTGAAAACATACACTCATTTCAAATCTGATGACTGCAACACACTCCAAAAAAGTTGGGACAGTCGACTGTGTACCCCTGCATAACATCACCTTTTCTTTTAATAACACTTATTAAGCGTTTGGACACTGAAGACACCAGTTGGTTAAGTTTAGCAAGCGGAATTTTCCCCCATTCATCCATTATGCATTTCTTCAGCTGTGCAACTGTACAGGGCCTTCGTTGCTTTATTTTGCGCTTCATAATGCGCCACACATTCTCAATCGGAGACAGGTCAGGACTGCAGGCACCCGCACCCGCACTCTCTGCTTACACAACATTGCGCTTGTAATACGAATCCGGGCAGAATGTGGTTTGGCGTTGTCCTGCTCTGGATGGCAGCATATGTTGCTCCAAATTGTGTACATATCTTTCTGCATTAATGATGCCCTCACAGATGTGCAGGTTACCCATGCCATGGGCACTGACACACCCCCATACCATGACAGACGCTGGCTTTGGACCTGATGCTGATAACAGCTTGGATGGTCCTTTTCCTCTTTGGCCCAGAGAACACGACGGCTGTTTTGTCCAAAAACCTTTTGAAAGTTTGACTCGTCGGACCACAAAACACGATTCCACTGTGCTACTGTCCATCTCGGATGAGACCGAGCCCAGAGAAGTCGCTTCTGGACAGTGTTGATGTACGGCTTCTGCTTTACATAGTAAAGCCTTAACTTGCATCTATGAATGCAGCGGCATTCAAAGGTTTACCAAAGTATTCCCGAGCCCATGATAGGATATCCATTAAGGACAGTGATGTCTGAGGGATCGGAGATCACGTGCATTCAGAAGTGGTTTTCGGCCCTTTACACACTGAGATTTGACCGGATTCCTTGAATCTTTTAATTATATTGTGCACTGTAGAAGGTGAAATGCCCAAAATCCTACCGATTTGTCTTTGGGGAATGTTGTTCTCAAAGTGTTGAATTATTCGCTGATGCATCTATTTATAACCCTCCTTTACCATCATACGCTTAGATTTTTGTGGTAAAATTCTGTTTTTACGCCCTGCTTGCTACAATTTTTTTGTTGTTGTAGTTGTTAGAAATGTTGCGAACTCTGGATAAGTTCATGACTATAAATAAGTGGTCATGAACTATGTTTGATGTGTTTATGTGTAGTGTTGTTGCGGTGCTTCACATTACCATTCTTGACAAGCGCCGCAAACTCTGAACAGATGAGGTTTTGAACTCAGTTGTCCAATCATCCGATCATGATTTCGTTGTCGACTTCGATTTTTTTAACAAGCCATGTCATCACTTCACTAATCACGCCAGAGAGGGGAAATGAAATAAAAAAAATCTATGAAAGTACGTGAAACCTCACTTTCTCGTTAAGCTACCTTCAGCCAAATAATTTACATAAATGTACGTGATTGGATAAAAGCTGCAATATTTCATGTTTTAAAAACTAGAGTCATTGAACTACAGCCAATTTTTAATTTTTCTATCGGTTCTGCTACAGTATTTTTCAAGCACTCAGCCTGATCTGCTGTGAGCTCAAACACACTCCATTAGGCTCCAGTTTCTTTCACCAGATTTCCGTATTTACACAGAATTGAATTAGCGCTGAGCTTCAAAATGTCCTTCAATAAAGCTGGCGGAAAATGTACAAGGTCGAATTTGTCACTTTGAATTTTAGTTCAGTAAAAAGGTTTCATTGTTTTGTTATTATGTTATGAAGTTGTGATCTGAGGGTGTGTTCTGGCAAATGAATTCACTTTCATTTGTAATCATGTTACAAAGAATCGTAAAAAAAAAGACCTTAATTATGCCTAAAGGGAGGGTATAAATTATTTATGTGTGTGACTGCGCTGTGAGCAAGTGTCTCTGCTGTTCTCTCTGCTGCGGTAATATTTATAGCGTTCGAGTTCAACTGAATTGTGAATGAGTGTGAGAAGGGGAGCTCTGGCTGTCTTTTATTTCACCTTTTTACTATCTCAATTCTTAATCTTTAATGCAATATCAATCGATATCAGTCACTGAGCACCTGCCTGCAACATGACATGTGTTCACTGCAGAAAATCCATCAGTGAATCAGATGGGAAAAGCTTTCATTCGATACTAGTCCGAAGTTCTGGGCCAATATATCACTAACGCTTTTTTAATTTTAGCATCAATTTTCAATATTCAGAGTACTGGTGCTGACCAGCATTTTTCTGATCCTTAATATGCTTCTGATATTAAATCTTTGAGTATTCGCTGATTCACATCCTGCACTCGTACAATCTCACGGTAAGCGTTTTGGCAGGGTGCTTTACAATATATATTTGCGTATTATTTTCACAAGCATGATTTGTTTTCCATGTCAGTTAATATCACACATATTTAAGCCATAACATACTATACACTGATCAGCCATAACATTAAAACCACCTGCCTAATATTATGTAGGTTCCCCTTGTGCTACCAAAACAGCTCTGACTGATTGAGGCATGGACTCCACAAGACCTCTGTGGTGCGCTGTCGTATCTGGCACCAAGACGTTACGTTAGCAGCAGATTGTTTAAGTCCTGTAAGTTGTGAGGTGGGGCCTCCATCGATCGGACTTGTTTGTCCAGCACATCCCACAGACGCTCGATCGGATTGAGATCTGTGGAATTTGGAGGCCGAGTCAACACCCTGAACTCTTTGTTCCTCAAACCATTCCTGAACAATATTTGCAGCGTGGCAGGGAGCATTATCCTGCTGAAAGAGGCCACTGCGTTTAGGGAATACTGTTGACATGAAGGGGTGTACTTTGTCTGCAACAGTGTTTAGGTAGGTGCTACGTGTCAATGTAACATCCATATAAATGCCAGGACTCAAGGTTTCCCAGCAGAACATTACCCGGAGCATCACACGTCACCTGTCAGTGGTTTTAATGTTATGGCTGATCGGTGTATTTTCAATTCAGTGGACTGAATTGGAAAAAAAAAAAAAAGTCAAATCCGATTCAGTTCTGATCCAGTGTTCAGGCGCAGGATTAGATCCATACATCCTGCAGTCATCCTCCAGTGTATTCTCCAGTCATCTGTATAAACCGTCTGTCACTCACACATGAACCATGAATATCCGTAATCATGCGTAAACTCACCTGAATGCAGTAGTTTATTGGGGTTTTTTTTCAAAGCCGTATGATTTTTTTTTTCTTGTTTTATATCAGCTGTCATGTTGTCATAATTCTGGCATGCATGATATGATTCTCCTTGCATGATGTGAAATAATATTACAAATAAATGGCTAAAAATTGCACTCTTGCCACGTGGAACAATATACCATTAATGAGTCATATATATGCATAAGTGTAGACAGAATTTTGTTTATTTGTCAGATCAACTATAACTGTAATTACTTTGTAAGCCTTTGTTTTAAAAAACAAAACAAAAAAAACACATTGTTAGCATTGGCAAAAATAGAAGAGGAATAAAACACTTCAAGACATGCTGTTATAAGAAATTAAAGAGGACCTATTACACCGCCCTGCATCAGATTTGCTGAATAGGATCTGATAGTTGTTTCTTACTAATACTTAGATGCTGAGTCCAGATATACTGTTAGTTTTGCTCTAGAACATCACAACTTTTCACAAAGCCTGATGTCCAGTGTAGAGCTTTTTTGCCTAAGATGGACCATAAACGTTAGAGCTATTGCCAGATACACTGCCACCAACACAGGAAACACTATGTTTATGTACAATAGCTGAGCAACATTTATCACTTTTCCTCCGATTAGCCCTTATATGAATGCTAGGCACACTTACATGCACACAAAACTCCTGATTTCAGGTATTTATAATGACCACAAGCATAGCCCAGATGATTTCTGCTACATCTGTGGGTGTTTTGCAACATCCAAACAACGGCAGAAAATTACAGACTTTATAAAAAAGGCATATTCTGCATATTTTGGAATAAAGCTGGGTGACCAGGACAAACCATGGTAGATGGAATGTGAACATGATGGCTGACTACTGCTGGTGCCTTCAGAGAGATTGTCAAGAAGTCAGCCATTCCAGAAAATCCCTCAAAAGGAAGTTCACTCCTTAAGCACTCTGCATATTATTATAATGTTCGTCTTTTGAAATAGCTTTATTTAGAGATTTTCACAAACATTTCACAGACTATTTGTCTGCTGTTCATGTTGTAAACAAGTGTTATGTTTTGTATGTAATTAATAAATAATAATAGTGAAATCTGACAGCTTCTACCAATTTAAATAAAACTTCATTCTTATTTTGTGGGAAAACAGTACGTGATAGGGAATTTTCAGTGGCATATTTGAACTCAGCATGACCAAAATAGGTTAAAAACAAGTGTGATTTGCAAAACACCATCAACTTTTTTTTTCTAGATGCAGGGCAGTGTAATTAGCCTTTTTACAAGATGTAATACAAGTCTCAGGTGTCCCCAGAATGTGTCTGTGAAGTTTCAGCTCAAAATACCCCACGGATCATTTATTATACCATGCTGTAAATGCCCCTTTTTTGGTGGAAGCAAAAACACGCTGTTTTCGTGTGTGTCTCTTTAAATACAAATTTAATTCTTTCCAGAAGAGGGCCGTGCCTTTACAGCTCGTGCTTCGGATACCACGGCAACAACAAATCAGGAGAACCAATATGACTGACACCGTTAGCCGCATTAGCCGTGGAATTCGGAAAGGCGATTTGCAAACATTCACAAAATATAAAGTGCTATACTTGTGTCTTCTGGATATAAAGCTGGATCACGAACAGTTGGTATTGATCCATGCTTGAGAATAAACTTTTCAGCAAATCTTGTTTTGTATAGAGCCTCGTTCACAAAGCGGTCTGGTGTAAAATGATTCGAACAAACATGTACGAGTTTAGCTATTTTTTGGGGCACATTTCCTTCAAAAATAAAACGACTCCACTGCGTCTTCAGTGGCTCTGATGCCGGGAGCACATGAAGACTCTTATGTTCATTCTTACAGCCAACACGAAGCTGAGACGTTCTTCTTATCACTATAGCTGCTCCAGCACGGAGAACATGGCGGACTGTGTGCAGCTCACTCAGGGGAGGAGCTATGCTAATAGGGCAGAGTCTGTCACCAGTCATGGGCGGGGCCTGTTCCAACGGGACGTCACATTGGATAGAAAATGCGAACGACTCATTTTGAGACACTGTTTATGATTTATGGTGAATATAATAAAAGGAGTGGGTGGAGATTTTACCATCATAGGGTGGTTGTGTACACACACTGCCGACACACATTTATGTTCAAACACCATGTAAAAGTGAATTTTGCATAATAGGTCCCCTTTAATCAACTTTAGGGTGGTAAAAATAACTCCACACCCCATCGTGTTACATTCCTTACACGAATGCTGTCAGTGCTGTTTTGTTTTCGCTAAACAAACTGACAATTATCTATGACTTTTAGACCGCTCATTTCGATTCCCATAAATTTATACAGTGTTTTAAATCGCATTTTGATAGCTCACTCTGAAGGAAGAATTAAAGATGAGGTCAGTGACTTTTTTGTCATTTTCAGTGACATTCTCCTCGTCTTCTGGGCTGTCAATAAAATAACAGATATAACAGACAGTGGAGAAACTCTGCCCTCTGTAGTGCTCCAGGTGAAAAAAGCAAATGATGTGAACCACCAACAACCGACCAATGACGACAAGGAGGCGTGTGTATTTGCCTGTCAGTCATGTTTGTCCATTCGGAAAGCTCTGTCTCTCGTACTAGGGCTTTGATCGACTAAAACACATAACTTGGACTAGGAAAAAACAAAAAGAAAACACACTGGAATTCCTGCTCAACCCCAAGTTATTATGCATATGACATCAAATCAACATGGCTGCTCACAACATCAACAATAAACAAAGTAGCTCTTCTTTATTTTTTTTTAATGAATTATACTGTATGTACTAGTATTTCCTTTAATATACAACAACAGATAATATCTGCTTAGCGTCCATGTTTTTTCCCCAGTTTGTAGCTTGAGGTCGAAAATGACACAATCCCGAGTCTTACACAGCACAACAGTCCAGCATGTGTGTTGTGGAAAAGGAAACACTGAAGGGAGGGGCTACAGAAATTGCTGACTATACCTTTAATGTATTTTGGTTGCTTGTGTTTGTGTGTATGTTTGTTTTGTTAGGTTATGGCATGATGACGGATGGAACCACTACATTTATTAATGCCTCCGCCTGCACAGTCAACTTCCAGCCCATGAACCCGCCCATCGTCTTTGACCTACCCAATCCCAGGAGCTCGTGATTGAACTCGGCCCCGCCCCACACTTCCCAAAATCAGGGTTAATTTTTGAGTGTATTTGGGTGCTGTTGTGTGTACATATTACAGAGAGTGAGAAAGAGAGAGAGAGAGAAATGCTACTCTGGAAGATTTGAATCTGTCGTTGTGCCATATTCTGTTCTCAAATCCTGACTTTGCTACTGCCTCATTCACTGAGTGATTCTCACGCTTTCATTGCACTTGAAATGTTGTGACAATCCCGCTTGTCTGTTAATGGTGGACACACACTGGGACAACCATCTTATGGGCTGCGTGAGACACGAAACTCTGGAAGCCTGTAAAAACATGTGACCTTTTAATTACTTCACATCGGAGAAGGTTAAAAAGGCCCGTGTGCTGACTGGATCTAATCTGATGTGATCTGATCTGATGGACGTGTCCGTTTCCAGCCTTGTTGTTCCCGATCTAGTTCTTCAGTGCTGTACAGAGAGGACCTGGACTCCAAATCAGACACTGAAAATCTAATGTACAGTTGCTGTTGTATATATATATAAAAAAAAAAAAAAAATTCTCCATTTTTATGCTTCCGTTATTTGTTTTATTGTAAAACGTGTGATGTGAGTGCACACTGTCCTTAATTAAATCGTTTTAAAGCATCTTTAACCATCACATTTTTTTCCAAGTGCTTATTAAATATGTCATTAAGATATTTTAATTTACTACTTCTCATCTGAAAATGCTCAAAGTGCACTTTTTGCCTAACGAGAATATATATTGCTCTACATGTTCGCACCTATAATTTTTTAAACGTTCCTCCTAGCGATTGTTTACTTTCATGTGTTTGACAGGTCTGATTATGGTTATTATTATATTTACAATGAAATAAAGTGGTCTTTTGTTTCGTCTTTTTTTTTTTTTTTTTAACGTGGATGAATAAGTGTATGAATCAGACGAGCATGTGTGAGAGAGCATCAAGCCAAAAAAGCTCCTCGAATGGCCAGAAAGGAAAATGTAGGACTCTAGATTGTATAAAGAAAATGAAGACAGAGAACAGCATTTGGATGATTATGTAAAAGCTTGGAGTCTGAATTGATGTGCCATATTGTTTTTTTTGTTGTTGTTGTTTTGTTTTTGTTTTTGTCTTCTTACCACAGTGCTGTTGAATTCTTGAATCTTGATTGGTCATTTCTATAGTAACGACGTACACAGGGACTTGTATGATGGACGCTCTACATATAAGGACATACAGTATACTTGATGTGTTCAAGTTTTCTTTTTCTGAGGAGATGTTTATTTAGCCTTTATGGAAGGAGTCTCCAGTGTCAATCTGCATTTATTCTGTCTTATTAACATCGAGAGAGGGGGAAAAAAGAGGGAACAACTAATTATAGCTGCTATAACATAAGTGCTAAGAGGAAATAACTTGATTGCGGACGTTAAATGGAACTGAAAAGAGATTCAAAGTACAACATGTCGTTCTTTAATCTTTAAGTCGTAAAAGATTATAATCGTTGACAAATTGTATATAAGAGAAATAAAACACTTCAGGATGCTTTGTGTCGAGCCACATCACACCTCGTCATCACTGATTATTTTCCTGTAACAGCACACCATGCTGTGTTTTACTGTATTGCTTATATATTTAATTGACAGCACTTTTTGAATATGCGCATTTCGTTTCCATCAAGTCCAGCTTTCTAATTCGTCCTGCTCATTCAATGATTGTATGTTTTTGCTTTTTAATCGTTTCCTTTTTTTCATACTGTTCTGATATTTCTAAGACAGTCTGTTGTGGTGTACATTATTTGTGCTGAAGATCTTGTTTGTTGTTTTTCTTTTTAACACTCTTAAAAGTCTTGATACTGAGAAAACATTGTACAAATCGTTCCTTTTTTGTTCTCTGGAAAACCATTTACGCAAAAAAGTAAAATCTTATCCGTGCCAATGGCTCACATGTCTCCTTTTACGCGTTTCTCTTATTCCAACACGGTGTGAGATTGAAACATTTCCCTGCTTTCTGTTGCAATCAAAAGGATCTGAATTTCATATCAATTATTTGAGAAAACCTAATTTACACAGGCACAAACCATATTCTCTCCTTCATTCGGTCACCTCGCTCTTCCACACTTCTGCACATCCTAATGAAATCCTTCATTCAAATAATTACATCAGTAATCCTGCGGGAAGGAGTGTAATTTATTCCTAGCTGGCTTTTACTGTGCTATTAAAGACTTCTCTCTCCTCGTCTGTCCTTTCTGCTCCTGTCCCTTCCTTCCCTTCTGTCTCTTGCTTATTGTTTTCTTTTTCCTTTTTTTCATACCATTTTTAATGCAATCCATTTTATACACTTTCCATCTCTGTAAAAGGCACCTATTTCTTTCTTTATAGCCTTTTTTTTTTTTTTTTTTTTTTGCTGCTGAGATGTCGAGCGCTGTCAGCCTCCACCTCACACACACACTCACGCACAAATAAACATCATGCATCATCGCGTCAAGCATTTCATAGCTTTAGATGGGAACAAAGGGCCGGTTTATACTGCGTGTGAGTGGTGTTAAATGTCCCAGAACACGCTGCCAGATTCACTTCGATGCTATAGGATGCCAGAATCGTTGAGTAATGCTGTGGAACCGATGTACAGACAACCAGCACCGATAGAAAGAAAACTAGTAAGCATTAAGACATACATAAAATTACTGTTGTATTTTTTTTTTTTTTTGTATGTCTGAAAATGCCATTGTTGTGACAGAGACATTTGTTTTTGCAGGACACTTTGGAAAGATAAAGAAGGTTGAACATTACTTCCTGTCATTTTTCAGCAATGAAAGCACATAGTGGGAAACAAATACTGTAGGTTATTTTCAGCAGTAGTTCGAGAATCCAGGTACACCATGACCCTAACCAGGAATGAAAAAAAAATTCTAGTTTCTCAAATTGTTTGTCTGAAATCTCGCAACATTCGACATTCTTTTTTTTTTTTTTTTTTTTTTTTGCCATGTTTATTTTATGTCATGACGGGTGCCAATAATTCTGGAGTGCAGTGTATGAGTGCTGTCTAGTGCACGCTCTCTTCCAGAAAAGTCACACAAATGTTACACGTGAATATGATGGTTTTTGGACACGTTATGTTTCACATATTTAGTACATGTTTTTATTTACACATGATTCATTTATATTTAAATCAGATTTTTACACGATGCATTTATTTTTTACATGTGATTTTTAGACAATTCAATTCTTTTCAGGAGATTTTCATACACATCAATTATTTTTCATGTGATTTATGTGAGTTTCACACAGGATTTATTCAGTTTCCTGTGATTTTTACCAACGATTCATGTATTTCTCACACTCAGTTTTTACACACAATTACTTTATTGTCCCAGGTGATTCTTTAGGATTCTTTTATATGTGATTTTTTTTTTACACACAATTCATTTAATTTCACGTGATGTTTATGATTAATTTATTTTCGTGATTTTTTTTACCCATGATCCATTTGTTTTCACGTGATTTTTACACACGATTCATTTATTTTTACGTGATTTTTACATGATTCATTAATTTTCACGTGATTTTTATACACGATTCATTTATTTCCATGTGATTTTTACATGATTCATTTATTTTCACATGGTTTTTACACAATTCATTTTTCACAATTTTTTTTACCCACAATTCTTTTTTTTCCCACGTGATTTTACCCATGATCCATTTTTTTTCACATGATTTTTACTATTCATTCATTTTTTTGTGATTTTTACCCACGATCCATTCATTTTCACATGATTTTTTTTTTTTTTTTTTACAAATGATTCATTTACTTTCACGTGATTTTTATCAGTGGTTCAGTTACTTTTATGTGATTTTTACAAATGATTCATTTACTTTCACGTGATTTTTATCAGTGGTTCAGTTACTTTTATGTGATTTTTACAAATGATTCAGTTACTTTTACGTGATTTTTACAAATGATTCATTTATTTTCACATGAATTTTTACAAATGGTTCATTTATTTTCACGTGTGATTCTTTACACATGATTCTTTTTTTTTCTTATGGTTTATGTGATTTTTACACGATTAATTTCTTTTCAGGAGGTACAAGATTCGTTTATTTTTTAACGTGTGATTTTTACATAAAATACATTCAGTTGACCAGGTGATTTTTTTATGATTCTTTTATTTTCTCATGGGATTTTTACGTGATCAATTTTTCACGATTTTTTACACATGATTCATTTATTTCCAGATGTTTTTTTCACACAATATTTTCACATTTGAAATTTTTTTCACACGATTTATGTATTTCCACATATAATTTTTCATGACCTAGTTTTCGCGTGATTTTTACACATTTCACGTAATTTCACATAATTTTATGTTATTCATTTTTCAACATAATTTTTTTTACATGATTCATTTATAAGATTTTTTGTTATGTAAATTATTTTCACACGTGATTCTTCCACCTGGTTGGTTTATATTCATGTGATTGTTTTCATGTGGTTCATTTATTTCACATGAGATTTTTGTTTTTTATGTTATGCATAATTAATGTATTTTCATTTATTGTATAGGAAATGCGGTTTTATTATATCACATACTATCTACATGATGTCACATGATGTCATGTTAGTTCACATTTCAGAGTGTAATGTGGAAATGCACTTTCACAATAATTACTGATTAATTATTAATGATTTGTATGTGATTATTTCCCTTCTCTTTTTCTGTAAAGAGAGATGACGTTCTGCCTCACTGCTCTACAGATGTCCTGGTCCTGTTCATATGCTCATCATAACTCATCCCTCCTGAAAAAGATCCCTTTCTTCCTGGAAATACGTCGTCCTGTGAAAATTGAAGCTCCCTATTTATTAGATGTCACGGCTGTCTTATTATAGCCAGATTAAATACTGGCCCTCGTCATGAATAAGGACAAATAATAAACTTATTTGCAGTGAACTCGGCCGTCCATGTCTTTTTTAATCTACAGACATGTAGAGGCGTACCTATTTATAATAACCTCTGGCAAGCATTATCTTTTTTTTCTGAAAAGAATTGTTCAGCAAGGCACAATCACATCCATATAGCTTTCCCATTATCATGTAAGATATTATCACCATGACAACGCCTCAGGGCACAGGGAAAGATGACAAGAAGAAAGTTCATACTGTCTTACATGCGGAACAAAAGAGAAAAACATTTTCTGGTACAAGACAACATGTTATTAGTCATGATATATTAATTGTGGTGGCATCTTTTGTTTGTCTTTTACAGTCTTTGTCTGGGATATTTGGACATTGCTGGTTAGTACAGATTGTGTCTTGGAGAGATTTTTTGGTAGGTGGCAGATTTCATGCGGGTTGCCAGGTTTAGCTTCACCCACCCACTTTTAACATGGCTCAGGGCACTACGGAGTTGCTCCATGGGGAGTCATGCTAAACCAGCCCCCGCTCTTTGTTCGCCGATGGCTCTCCTGCGATGCCAAAAAAGACGAAATCTCCCAATTCTGTCATCAGAAGAGTGTCAGAACAGAGCCTCAGGGTGGGAGGTCCCTGCTGAGTTTTTACCCGCTCTCCACTTCCTTTCCTGATTTACTCGAACACAGTGCTTCTTTCAATCATCTGCGATTCAGGGGGAAAAAAAGCCCTTTTTATATCAGTCCTCTGTGGACGTGCTCATGCTGCTTTCACTTGCAAGGTTTCCAAAATGTGCTTTATCCAAAATTGCCCTATGCCTCTAAATGAATTGGGATTACATTTATCTTCTTCTTTTTTTTTTTTATCTGTTCATTTTCATCATATTTAAAACATTATCTTGCAAACATGTTCCCTGTTCTGTTTAAATGGTGGTGTTTTTGAAAAAACAAAAACAAAAACAAAAAAAAACAGCACAGATGTTTCTTTTTATGTCACATGTTCAGCTCAGGTTTAACAACTGTTTACTGAAAATAATGTTGACACCTAGATTCAGTTTGTGGTTTGCAGGAACCAAGTCTGCATCTAATGATTATTTTTGATCATCAATTCTAATAACCAATCATTAATTTTTTCACTTAAGGTCATTTGTTTTTAAAAAAAAAAAAAAAAATATTTCCAACATTTCAGTCAATCAACTAATACTAACTAGGCTTAATTAAATAACAGGACACTAACTACAATACAATAGATTTGCGTGATTCAATTTGTGTCTGATATTACATTTACAAATATGTATGTAAAAACATCAATAAACTTAGAATAAAACAGCATTTTTGCCTCTCTCAGCCCACTATAACTACACTTCACCTTGAAATAGAGTACAATCAGTAAAATACTTAAAATCTGATTATTTTTGCATTAATATGTGAATCAGTTTAACATCTCATGCCTGAAACAACATTTTCCCACAAGTCATCCATTATACTGTAGGTTATGTACATTTTAGTTGCACTTCAACTCAACCCTGTTATCTGAACACATTCACCTTTATGAAATAGTTTAAATAGTCCATAAATCATGCTTTAACAGCATCATTTGAATTTTCTAAAGATCACGAGAAGAAGAAAATAAAATTATTTAATTCATTTTTCTTTCTTTTTTAATGAAATTGTGATATTGACTGACATGGTCACTTTGAAAGTTAAAACCCTTTTAGATTAAAATTAATTATGGCTTGAAAGTAAATAATTAATCTGCGAAAATTAGTTTTAAGTAAATTGTTAATAATGTCCTTACTGTCCTCATGTCATTAGCATAGATGTTATTTAACCACATTTTCTGTATTTGCTATTTCCACACTTAAACCTCAGTCATGTTACTTTCAACCCTGTTAATCATCCCTCCATCAATTTTACGTACTGCTTATTCTACACAGGGTCATGGGGTAGCCTGGAGCCTATCCCAGGGATTTTGGGGCACAAGGTGGGGGAATTGTGGAATCACTGATTTATCAGACAATCTGTCATGCCATGAGAATTATCAGCTGTTTACGTCGACCACTTTTTGTTTCTTCTCCTTTTTTTTTTTTTTTTTTTTCAAATCAGACACTCAAACTAAGCGAAGGATATTTTGGTCTGAATCGCTGGTAGAGTCTTACCTGCAATTCTGACGAGTCAAATTCAAAATAAAGGCCAATATCCACTAGCTGTCTGGCTAACTGATACACTCAGCTGATAAATTCAGTTTAATTTGCTGTGTGTGCACAAGGTGAATCATTTTGTGTGAGTGGAATCAACACTAAAGCTTTGGAGTTGACTCTTGTTTTTCAGTGCAAATCACAGAAATCAGGGAATCGACTCCTTTTGAGAATGGAAAGCAGAATGGCGACTTGATGACACACAATATAGTGTATCAAAAAAGAATTAAACTATGTAGTGTTTATCAAAAAAAAAAAAAACCTATATAAGTACTTATGAGCTAACTGATTCAGATAGCTTCGCTACTTGTGGTGTGACGGGAAGCCGCAGTGTGCTTCATTATATAGACCAATTAATCGACAATGAAATTCATTACAGACCATTTTTATTATAAAATGATATCAATTTAGTCATTTATTTGTTGTAGCCCGGGAAATATGGTTGCCGGTTGCTTGGTTTAAGATTTGGAGCTAGCATGAGGACAAGGTGACACCTAAAATTAGCCACAAAAGTTCTGTTGTCTTTATGTAAGAAAAAATAACGCTACTTGCTGTAGCACCTCCAAAGCTCTCCTCCAAAGTTCTGTTCATCTTGTTTGGGTCCGTTTTCCTTTAACCCCAGCTGAACTCTTTCCAGCAGGAGCTGGTGGAGCATCTGAGCCTCCTCTCGAGCGCTTCACAGTTGGGCAGTGGGGCTTATTGAGGATGCTCGTACTGCCAAGACTCATACTGATAGTGAAGCAACAGAACGAAAAACTCCTCAGCATCGGATTATGGCCTAAAATATAACTCTAACCATTTGAGATATCAACCTCCTCAAACTTCACGCCAGATTAGACAGGTATCACATTCACACCTTGAGGATCTCACTCCTTCCTCACTAACACATTGACTGGAGTGGTAAATGTTTACACCTGTGTAGAACTGAGTCTGATTACTTAGGGTTCCTGTGTGTTTGATTATATGTCTGGTTTCTTTTGTCTTTGTTTGCTTGGTCTGTGTAAATGGATATTACTCTTTGACCTTTTGGATTCAGATCCTGACTTTCTGATACAGATGATGTGAATGAACTTGCATTTGGATCCAATCTCACTGTCCAATCTAGCTCCATCACAGTAAGTAGAGACAAGAAACCTCCAGTCACTTTTTAATAGTATCGCTGCAC
The DNA here is from genome assembly GCA_023630585.1 of Cranoglanis bouderius. NCBI lineage: Eukaryota > Metazoa > Chordata > Actinopteri > Siluriformes > Cranoglanididae > Cranoglanis > Cranoglanis bouderius. The sequence goes on from CM042538.1 coordinate 27,766,416, forward strand.
TGTTGAATTCTCAAATCTGATTGGTCAGAAGGTTTTGATTGTAACAGCAGCTCTGATAGCAAGACAAATCAGATGAATCAAATTACGTTAATCCGCTCGTTCTAATACATTAGTTTGTATAATAACTTACCAATTTAAATACGCTGTTATGTTAGGGTACTAATTATCAGTCACTGCACTACACACAAGGCCAAATCGCCTGTCCTGAGTTATGCCACTTGTTCTGTCCACTTGCACATTTGCATAACATTCATTTCAATGGAGAGCTCTGCCGATTTCGTGGTTGTGCCACAGTGAAATCTTGAGTATTTCACGAAGGAAAGACTGTGGCTGCATCTGAATATTCCTACTACCCTACTATACAGTAGGCGAAAAGCAGTATGCCAAAGGAGTAGTATGTCAGAATTCTCAGTATTCATAAAACAGTAGGTGAGAAATACCCGGATGACCTACTGCTTCTGCCGAGATTCTGGAGTGTGGAGCCAGTGGACACTGCGCTATCCCATAAGGCAGTGGGACTGGCGCAGAAGAGCAAAAATGTCGGAAGGCAGCGTGTCGTCTCTTTTTAAGTTGACAATGCCAACATGGCGGATGTAGTATGTATTGTATTCATGTTACAAACTTTTACTGGTCAATATGTCAACGGCAGAGCAGTAGGTACTGAATCGAATACAGTAAGTACTGTCACAGTACGTGATTTCGGACGCAGCCTTTCAGTTGACCAAAACCAAGTCCATAATAATAACGGCATACGAATGTCCGGCCACATTACCACATTACACAAAAAATATACACCGTTTATGTTCATTTCTATTCGATTCAGTTCATATCTAGTTTTCTAGGTTTTTGTCCCTGCACTTTATTTTGAGCTTTTAGATTAAGTGTGTATGTCCAACAACAGGCAGAAGTGGAAAGCTGAGTGCACACTGGACCAAAGGACATATTTCAAAGAAGATACTTTAATATATTAACAAATTATAGTGAGAAATCGAATATATTAACAGGCTGTTTTTGTTTTTTGTTTTTTTACAGTGCTGGAAATCATAACTCATTATTATCAAAATTAGTAGCTGGTTTTGCTGATTAGTTGAATTGAATTGAGTTTAAGACAAACCTCAATGGCTCATAAACAAGTATAAATATTCATAGCATCTATACCATAACTATTCTTTCTCAAGCTTTATTGTGTCCTCTGTACATTTTTTATTATGTGTCTTGCTGTCATAGTTGTGTATGTACTGGAATCTTCACTTACTGTACCAAGGCAAATTCCTTGTGTGTGAGCACACTTGGCAATAAAGCTTTCTTTTTCTTCCTCTTCCTCTTCTTCTTCTTCTTCTTCTTCTTCTTCTTCTTCTTCTTCTTCTTCTGCTTCTTCTTCTTCTTCTTCTTCTTCTTCTTCTTCTTCTTCTTCAATAATCATCTTGGACCTAATCACAAAAAATCAGGAATTAAAACGTCTATTCTTACAATAAATAGCCAAACTGTTATTGTATATACAGTACTGTGCAAAAGATTTAGGCACATGCAAAGAAATGCTTAAATGTTTCTACATTAAAAAATAAAGAGCAGTAAACAGCAGTAAATGAAACAAAGTCAATATTTGGTGTGACAAAAAAAATAAAAATAAAAATAGGTACAATTTAGTGCAGTTTTATAAGGAAATGAGCTGGTAAGTTTTATTGAGCATGTTGCAGAACCAGACACAGTTCTTCTGGAGACTTTGACTTTCGCACTCGCTTTGCATTGTGTTTATTGTCTGAAAAGTGGTCTCTTACATAATATGCTGCTTTCTTTAATGACATACAAACATTTTTCTGTAACGTTTAATGTTGTGCTAGAAAACTAATGTTTGGGAATCTAAAATGTTTTTTTGTACTGACTTGATAATGTAGACGTCATAAAATAAAAAAATCTATAACAAAGTCTGTACTAAAAAAAGTAGGGTGCCTAAAACTTTTGCACAGTACTGTATATAAATAATGATCTTAATATTTGTATCGTTGAATTATATAGATTATATGGATTCTTGTTGGATTATATCCATTATACATTCTTACAGTTGAATGTGTCTATGGCTGCATCTGTTGGCCAGGATACGATCACAAGTAAACATTCATGTAAATTATTAACTTATTTGTTATTCCATCACACAGGAGGACTGGGTAACAATGCTCATGCGTTTTCAGTGCCAAAAACAGTTGGTCATGACAGGTGTATTTTCTTGCACACTTTGAGTTTCCGTCCAAAATAAAAACCTATTTGGACCGTTGAGGTATGAAAAGGCATCTGGTATTTGAACACCGGGACCATAGCATGTTCAGGTCTGAAATGTTCTGGATGTAGAGGTAAGCATACATATTTGGTTTGTCTCTTCCTCTGGCTCACACATCGCTGCAGTTGCGGGGGCTGTGCATTGTAAGTAATCTGGACGACTGGCTGCTTTGTGCCGAAACCAGAGATGATGCTCTCAGAGAGACATCTGTTTAGAGAATCTTTACTACTTTGGGTTTTTGTTGCAGTTCCAACTGAGAAAATGTCTAGTTCCCCAGTAGACCTTTTTTCTCCCCCTTTGGCCTTTATTTAGAGTCACAGGCCATGAGGGCACACCTCTGAGTCAGAGCATCTCTCAGTTTCAGAGAAGATTATGCGTTTAATTCAAATCCAAAGGGTTCTGGCCCATATGGCTGCAGCTTCTGCCTCCTCTATTACATGCATGAGGCTTTCACTGGGTCAAGGGCAAAATACAAACTGTGGGTGTCATTTTTCTGGGTATGAAGAAATTTATTCGTAAATCGTTCATCAGAGCATTTGCACAAGAAATGTGGTGTACAGTTAGTTCGGAAAAATGTTTGTATCCTATGAGAGCTCCTGAGTTTGTGTACAGTTATATATAAGAAGGCTTTTAAATCATATACGTATTTGGCGATCACTTACTGCAATTTTATTTACATAGATTACACTGGTAATCACTTATTTATTTCAATTACATGCAAGCAATAAGTGAAAAATGCAATGAAACTCAGTCATTTCATATTAATCACATGAAAGAAAGCATTCCAAAGCAAATTGGTAAAATTAACACCATTAAGAGTTAATGACGCTCTGCAGTGGTTGAGCTGCATTAGTTGAAGATTTAGCACACGCAACTTTTTCATCATTTAGTCCTCATCTTGTCTTTTATGGAGTTTTGCGGGTGTCACTTGATGACTGATTGTTATTTATCGACACAGAAAATCAGTGTTACTACGCTAAATGGTTTGAAGTTCTGTCAGGAATTTAGGTTAAGGCTATGAAAACATTTACACACAACTCTACTTCACTGTCACAGTCAAGGAAAACTCTTTGGATTGTAGATCAACCAAATCCCATCTGATTTTGTACTGGACACTAGATTTTCCAGGTTGAATTTTTGCTATCCGTCGGCTTTACCCTTCACAGTGAACATCCTCGTTCTGGTGCTAGCTGGTGGCTGAAGGGAATAAAAGGGAATGATAGGTTACTAATGTAAGCTGTTCGCTGAAGGAATGTTGCTCGGCATTATTATTAGCTTAGTAACCACATTTGCTAGTACGAAACCTGCTGCATATTGCAGCACTTCTTTACGCAGATGGGAACGCCATTTCCCATGTGACGGCTGTTCATGCTAATGGAAATGTGTTCAGCTGCTCAGCAACAACTCCTTTTGGTCTAAGACAGAAATTAATGGTGTTGTAGTGACATACAAAATAAAATCAAATAAATAAATAAATAAAAATAGCAGAGATATAAGACAGTTCATGAAATGCAAATAATATGCCATGGATGGAAAGCTGGTTAAAAAAAAAATCCCTGAAGGATGAAAAAGTGAAGCACAATCACAAATAACTGAAAACACAAATATGAAAACTGCAAACTAAATGCAAAGCTGATGTTACAATACAGACAGCCTGTAAATTATATCGTGTTTGCAGCTGTCTGGTTAAGGAGTGCTAACCTCGAAAAACATGTCATCCTAAAAGACTGTATACGGGGTCTGAATTGAAGTTTTCTAACTGCCACTTCTGAAATCCACACGTTACAATTTCCATAATATTAATAAGTTCTCCTGTCTATCCATGACACCTCTAGAAAATTCTGCCACACGCTTTCAGAAATAAAGGTACCAAACTGTACTGTTCCTTGTAGCTGGGTTGGTTCCATCATGGATATATTTTTATACCTTTAGTATGTGTCTATATGTTTTTAAAAAATTATTTAATTGGACCTTAAGGAAACAGGAAGCACTTCTAATGCTTTACTCAAAAATCTAATTAAAGGTACACCACATTACACACATTCCCAGGTTAAAAATACACACTGCATACATATCGTTATTTCTAAGAAAACTAACTTTCCTTCTAATGTGTCCTCTTTGTTTCATCCTGGCAGATGTTTAGCATTTAGTTTAGAAACAAAATGCATGTTTGACTGCATCTTTCCCACTTCTCATTAACACGACATGCTGGATTTACTTCAGGAGAAAAAAAGAGAGGCTGCTGAGAGAATGATTGTTTATAACCGCTATAACATACACCAATCAGAGATAACATTAAAATCACCTGCATAATATTGTGTAGGTTCCCCTTCTGCTGCCAAAAACAGCTCTGAACTGTCGAGGTATGGACTCCACAAGACCTCTGAAGGTGTGCTGTGGTATCTGGCAGATCCTTTAAGTCCTGTAAGTTGTAGATAAGTGACGCACACGCACCCGGTCATCCACATGATGTAAAAGAAAGCATAATTCTTCAGGCCAGGCCACCTTCTTCCATTGCTCCATGGTCCAGTTCTGATGCTCACATGCCCATTGTAGGTGCTTTCGGTGGTGGACAGGGTCAGCATGGGGACTCCAATGAACTGTGTGTTCTGACACCTTTCTCTCATAGCCAGCATTAACGTTTTCAGCTATTTGTACTACAGTAGCTCTTCCATGGGATTGCACCAGATGGCCTAGTTTTCGCTCCCCACACGCATCAGCGAACCTTGGGCACCCATGACCCTGTCACTGGTTCACCGGTTGTCCTTCCTTGGACCACTTTCGGTAGGTACCCAATGCCCAGGTATACCCAATGCATACCAGGAACACCCCACAAGACCCATCGTTTTTGAGATGCTCTGACCCAGTCGTCTAGCAATCACAATTAGGCCCTTGTCAAGTGAATCTGACTGTTCACTTGCTGCCTAATATATCCCACCCCTCGACAGGTGCCACTGTAATGAGATAATCAATGTTATTCACTTCACCTGTCAGTCGTTTTAATGTTATAATTGTTCGGTGTAAGTGATAACAGGAACTAAGTTGTTTCATGGACATTCCTCCATAGTTAAATATAACTATAAATGGATAAAAAGTATGACATGTTCACGAATAAATTAAAATATGTTATTGTTGGAAAATTGCCGTGGTAAAAAAGGAATAAAAAGCTGTTGTAGGAAAATAATCCACAGTAACCTCACTGTAACTCCATCACTAATTAATTTCCTATAACAGCATGCCCTGTTGTGTTTTATTCCTTATTTATACAAGTACAGTGCAGTTCTGTTGTTTTTAGAGCACAGAGTCAGACATGCCACAGAGAAGAGAGAGAGAGCAGCTCAAACTTTTACTTTCTGTACATCTTATTTCATCATTATCACATTTAACACACACACACAGACAAAAGCACTCACATTCCCAGAATTTTTTGTCTTCTGCTGTTTTGATTCAGGTTTAATTGGTTAAATACTCAGGAGGACATGGTGTCATTTTCTCAGTAGCTACACACAGCACCTGCAGCACATAACCACATAACCAACTCCATGTGCAGGCTGGAAGACTGACAGTAAACAACAAAATGGAATTTTCCTACATTTCATCCTCACTGATTGCTTTTATATTGCACTGATTATAATGAAACAATAATGATTTATGACGATGGTGATACTTGAAAACTTCAGTCACAATAATCAGATCTTATACATATTAGTTACAATGATGTATAACGCAGTGCTGTTGAAGTCTCCAATCTGATTGGTCAGAAGGTGTCGGTTAATGTTCTATAACAACAGCTCTGCAAGTAGTTCCAGCTTCAAGATAAGTCACAGGTTTATATTCATGCACTCATTCTAATACATTAACAACATTATAGTAACAACATACACAGGAACGTGTACGGCAGACACTCTACATAAACTGATTTTAAAAAAACGTGTAAATGTTTATATGGTCAAGGTTTTTTTCCGTCATATTAACCTCAAGAGAGGGGCTGGTGAGGAAATGACTGTTTACAGCTGCTATAACAACAGGAACTAAAAGTTTGACGTGTCATTCATAAGTAAATAAAAATTGGCAAATTCCTCTGGTATAAGAGAAAACAAGACTTCCAGATGTGCAGATATCCATAACACCAGCACATAGTTGATTGTTTTCATATAACATGACACCCCTTTTCCATCCATACATCCATTTTCCATGCCGCTTATCCTACACAGGGTAATGGGGAGCCTGGAGTCTATCCCAGGGGTCTCAGGGCACAAGACGGGGGACACCTTGGACGAGGTGCCAACCCATCACAGAGCACAAACACACACACTCATTCACACACTGTGGAAAATTTAGAGATGTCAATCAGCCTACAATGCATGTCTTTGGACTGGGGGGAGGAAAGGAGGAGGAACCCCCCAAAGCATGGGGAGAACCTTCAAACTTCGCACACAGGGCAGAGGCACGATTCAAACTCCCAACCCTGGAGGTGCGAGGCAAACGTGTTAACCACTAAACCACCATGCCCCCCTTTGCCCATAAGCCATGATGTGGCTGCAGGTTTTCATGCAACCAAGCATGAATCCACCTGATTTCACCTGTTTAATCAGGTGTTTGGGCTTCAATCGGCTATCAGTCATTTCACTGTTATCATTTCATTTCAGTTCTTTTTCTTACACTATTTGGTTTGTGTGTTTCCTCCTTTTCATGTTTTTAATGGTCAGAATGGTAACAATGGTCATAAACCTGTTTGAACTTTTCATTCCCTAACTAAGACTCAACAAAGTGTTGTCTGTTTTAAGTCAGTGGACCTTAAAATAAGTCAGTGGACCTTAAATTGGCACACTGAAATAAATCAGAGTATGTCAACAGGGATACAAACGTTTAGGTTTCCTGAAAAACAGCTGCTGTCTCAATGGTTGTAATATTTAGGCCATGATATAATATCACTAAATTAAATTAGTTCTAAGTTAGTAAACTCTAAAACATTTTTCTCTTTTTTCACTATACAGCAAACCAAAAGGGGGATGCAACTTTTAAATGCAAACCCCAAATTTACTACGAAATCTCAGTTGTGTTCATCATAGTCCCTTTACATAACTCGGAAGGCAGTGAAAACCGTCTGTCCACATTTCAAACCACATTCAGATGGGAAATCAGTTATTAAAACAGTCTTGCTTTGAGACAGGCACGTACCTCTAAATGTGTGCCTCTGAGGAAAGCTGTGTGTGTGCGTGTGTGTGTGTGTGTGTGTGTGTGTGTGTGTGTGTGTGTGTGTGTGTGTGTGTAGGCCTCATCCCATCTATCTCTCAGAAGATGTTGTCTATATAGTCTGTGTTTGTGGCTTACAGCAGTGGCAGTTGGGATTTGTGTGTGTGTGTGTGTGTGTGTGTGTGTGTGTGTGTGTGTGTGTGTGGGTGTGTGTGTGTGTGTGGGTGTGTGTGTGTGTGTGTGTGTGTGTGAGGCCGGGACTGAGTTCTCCTCTCTTAGACCGAGAGCCTGTTCTTGTTCATACACCAGACTCTCTGGACAAACATGCACCAGTAGCACAGATGAACATGAATATGAATATAAATATGTGGGGGAAATGTACACCTTTTGAGTGTGTTGACACAATGTTATTTCTCTCTCTCTCTCTCTCTCTCTCTCTCTCTCTCTCTCTCTCTCTCTCTCTCTGTGTGTGTGTGTGTGTGTATGGGATATAACCGAATATGAATACATTATTTGAAAAGAGCAGATCATGTGTTCTAATCAGATATGAAAAGGAAGCACAGGATCAGTTTGGGTTTTTTTTTTATTAGAAATCTAACCAGAGAGGTTCACAGGGCATCTGGTTCAGACTGGAGGACTGGGATCCTGTGGGACACAACAAAAATTTTTGTATGTGTGGAAGGTTCTGACTTTCATGCACTCGCGAGCAGTCAAATACGATGCTTGCGTGACAATGAAAAACATGAACATACTGCTGTCAGAAAGCGGAAGCAGTTGGATGTAACTCTGCAATCCATTGTACTCGGAGCTCGGATATCCGAAATGGAAAAGTGCAATGGAACGGTCATTAAACTTGGGAACTCTGGGCCAAACTCATGTGTCATAACTGCACATGATGTCACAACATTATGGCGCCACACAGTCAATGGTAAACATATTTCCACATAGTGCATCGTTTTATCCTTGATAAAACTTGATTTTACTTCATATGTAGCTTTTGTGTTGTGAAAAGATGCTTTAACAGCTTTGTAAGTTTAGATTTGTGACATAATTGCATTGATTTCAGCCCAATTTTACTTTTAAATCCAATAAGGCCATTGTGACAGATCGTTTTTAATGAGCAAAAATGAACAAAACATTTGCTCTATCATATACACCACGGGTGTCCAATCTTATCCGCAAAGGGCCAGTGTGGGTGCAGGTTTTCATTCCAACCAAGCAGAAGCCACACCTGATTCCACATGTTTAATCAGTTCATCTTGGCTTTCAGTAGACTCAGGTGCGGCGTCTGCTTGGTTGGAATGAAAACCTGCACCCACACCGGCCCTTCCCGGATAAGATTGGACACCCCTGTTATATACCGCATGCAGAAATAAGTCTTGTCGATCTTCTTTATATGTTTATCAAATTCAGAGACTAGCCATACAAATATGATGTTGATCTGGGCATCCATGTTTTTCCAGGCTGAATCACTGGAACATGTTTAGATCAGAGTAATCGACTTGGAACTTTCCGAGTTCCAAGTACAGTGCATATAAGCGCACTCAAACTCGTAAACGTGAACCAGGAAATCGTGAACCAGATTTCCAGAACAATATGGGACAAACAGGCTCATAATCCAGAAGATGAAGCACAATGCTTGGAGATGCACCCATGGAAATTGCAAAAAACCTGGCAAAGATATCATTTTTGTTAGAAAATATTGTGGACCGCTACAAACTAAAATAGTAACTGCAACAGTCCTGTGCACATCTGAGGGCACATCTGAGGAGGGAGGGAGTGGAGACAGTGGACACCTACAAGTTCCTAGGGGTGCAACACAATAACAAACTGGACCGGTCAGACAACACTGAGGCCCTCCATAAGAAAGGACAGAGCAGGATGTTCTTTCTGAGAAGGCTCAGGTCCTTTAATGTGTGCACTAGGCTGCTACGGATGTTTTACCAGTCTGTGGTGGCCAGTGTTCTCTTCTTTGCTGTGGTGTGTTGGGGAGATGGCATTGGGACTTGTGGGGCCAAAAAAACCGAGCAAGCTGGTGAGGTGGTGGGGATGTAACTGGACAGTGTGGAGGAAGTGACTGAGAAGAGAATGAGAGGGGAGCTGAAAGCTATCATGGACAATCCTTCCATCTTCTCTATGCTGAGCTGAGAAGGCTCAGGAGCACCTTCAGCCACAGATTCATCCAGCCACGTGCCTCAAAATGTCTGGGGGGCTCTTTCATGCCATCAGCCATCAGACTTCACAATGCAACAATACCCAGTACCTCCTACTCCACTGACTGAGTCTCACAGACACACATTCAACAGTTAATTGTCATTCCACAGATATTGCACATGTACTGTATATAAATACCAAGGATACTGCACATGTACAATACAAATACAACTCTAACATATGTACATAAACACTGATCTTTTTTTATTGTTTCTAATATTTCTATTTATAGGCATTTATTGAAATTATTTTCTTTCTTTGATGTTACTCCTCCTACTTGTGTCAATCTGAGTTTCCCCTAAGGGGGATCAATAAAGGTACATCTTATCTTATCTTATCTTATCTTATCTTATCTTATTTTATCTTATCTTATTTTAGACACAGATAGAGATATTAACACTGCATTATACCCCTAATATATACAGCATATCCAAACAGTTGACAGTATTAACTGACTGTTATTTTATTATTATTATTTTTTATTTCACAGAATTCTCTAATCTAGTGGCAATTAAAAATGAAAACGTATCGAAGTATATGCACAACAATGTTTCTGGACGAACCCAGATATTTATTTTTACATGTGCAGCTCATATAATACTCTACCCTGCCTAATGTTCATGTGACTACGCTAAATTAAAATACGTACTTTTGAGGAAACTCATACTTATGTTTACAAAGAGAGAAAATAAATTACGATGCATTTCTCAAGAGGGTCTCCATTTGCATCTTGCCTTTTGAATACATAAAACCTCATAATTTAATAATACAAATCTGACCCATTTTACATTTAATTACCATACACACAACTTCTTCCAGCTTTACAGCTTTAGAAAAAATAAGCTGCTGTGTAAATATGGATAACTTCTTTTTTTTTTGGTTTTTTTTTGTTTGTTTTTTTGGCTGGCTTCATTTTAATGGAGTTTTTAGATGATACAAATTAAAATGATGTCCTGCTGCTAGCAGGCTGCCTCCAAACAACATAATTAGCTGGAACATCTAGAAATCAAAATTATTCAGTGTGTTTCTGTTCTTCTGGTGGGGACTAATGAGATACAGGGAAGATGTAAACTATATTTGTGCAGCGAATAATTTCTCCGATGACTCATAAAGCATGCAAAGTAATGATTTTGCCGAGTGCAGTTTGTGCATGTATAGACAGCACTGTGCAAAAGTGTTAGGCACGTGCAAAGAAATGCTGTAGAGCAAAGATGCCTTCAAAATAATTGAATTAAATGTTTCTACATTTCAAAAAAATACTATAAAGAGCAGTAAACAGTAGTAAATGAAACAAAGTCAATATTTGGTGTGACAAAAAAATAAAAATAAAAATAGTAGTCTCCGGTACAATGTGTGCAGTTTTATAAGGAAATGAGCTGGTAAGTTTTATTGAGCATCTTGCAGAACCAGACACAGTTCTTCTGGACACTTTGACTTTCACACTCGCTTCTTATTTTTGCAGCAAAACCCAGCAGCCTTCATTGTGTGTGTGTGTGTGTGTGTGTGTGTGTGTGTGTGTGTGTGTTCTTTTAAGTACATGGTATATTGTAGAAGCAGGACTGAGCAGTTGAACTTGTTGAACTGTTGAACCTTAGCGTGTAGTCCCTGCATCTGCTTTGCGTTCAGGATAATGTTGCTGTCTTTCAGGAGATGGAAGGATGCTGAAAAACATAACAGCAATGTTGAAATCTCTAATCTGATTGATCAGAAAGTGTTCATTAATTTTCTATAGTAATCATTTCTATAGTAACAGGGATACGTTTCACAGGGATTTTCAGCAGATGCGCCGCAAAACCTAAGGCTGAGAAACAAGCATGTTGTTGTTTACCAAAACAGTACAAGTATCAGCGCCTCTCTGAGTTGCCTCAGGACAAAATCTCCTCTACTTTGATCCAAATGTATGCTTCCCTCCTGTCAATCAATGGTACAGAGCAGCTTTTACCCACTGGTACTTATTAAGCGTCATCCTTCTGACTTTGGGGTGATGATCTGTGCATAGAGCAGGCTTTTGAGGAAAATGGCTTCCTCTAAACTTGCATCAAAAGTCTAATATTGTAGATGTAGTATTTATTACTCATAGTGTAAATAATTCATCTAATCATTTCAATCACTTTGTCTAATTGACCTTGTAGTTCATAAATATAGAACCTAAGTGTCATGTAACGGAGGCGGAGATGGATGCAAGTGCAGATTAAGATTTTAATAATAGTGAAAATATACACAAAAGAAGCTATGGACACCGGTCAAAAAACAAACATGAAACAATAAACCAATGACAGGAGAGCATAACATGACAACATAAGACAATCAAAGCAAGACCAAGAGTGCAGTGCAAACTGTGACTATATACACATAAGTTAATATAAATGTGAAACAGGTGCATGTGGTCATGTGACAGTGATGCAGTAGGGTGCAGTGGCTGCTGGGAACTGTAGTCCAGAGTTTGTTGTGGCATATCCATGACAGAAACCCCCCCCCCCCCCCCCTTTTTAACGAGTGGCTCCCGAAGTTCGTAATAAGTTCGGGAGGGGGTCCTGGATACCCAGACCAGAGGTCCCAAAGTTTACTTGAGGGCCATAAAGAGGACACTTGATGTGTTCTCTGGGATATAGATGCAGGGTGTTTTCTTCCGTACCGCATAGAGATGACGTGATTTCCCTGCCTGGCTTGGACACGGAGTGACAGCTACTGCATAGCCATCGGGGGGAACGAAGCTAAAGGCGACACTCTCCGCGAGGCCAGAGGGGGGAGCGATGCTCTCCATGAAGCTTGAGGGGGGAGCAATGCTCTCTGTGAAGCTTGAGGGGGGAGCAATGCTCTCTGTGAAGCTGGAGGAGGGAGCGATGTCCTCCGTGAAGCAAGAAGGGGGAGTGACAAGCAGCGCGAAGCAGAGCAACGGTGTCACGTCTTCAGCGGAGCATGGAGGCAGAGCGACGTCCTCAGTGGAGCAGGATAGCAGAGCGACGTCCTCAGCCAAGCAGGAAGGTGGAGTGACGTCCTCAGCTGAGAAGGAAGGAGGAGCGAAGTCCGAAGAGAAGCCTGGAGTAGTGGCGTCTGAGGCGGAGCAGGGAGGCAACATGGAGCTCTCGGCTGAACCGGGAGATGGAGCAACGTCCTCAGCTAAACAGGGGGGCTGAGCAGCGTCCTCAGCTGAACAGGGGGGCTGAGCAGTATTCTCCGTTCAGTCAGTTGGCTGAGCGAGATCTGCAGTAAGGGAGGGAGGGTGGGGAAAGATGGCTTTCAGCCATGCTTCTGTGGCCCTGATCCACGATTCCCTCCCCTAAGGTTCCAAATTCAGGGCCTCCAAGATCTTCTCTTGGGTAGAGAAAAAATCTGCTGCATCCATTGAAGGTCTTGCTTTCTGTCATGTAACGGAGGCGGAGATGGATGCAAGTGCAGATGAAGATTTTAATAATAGCAAAAATAAACACAAAAGAAGCTATGGACACGTGGCAAAAAACAAACATGAAACAATAAACCAACAAAAGGAGAGCATAACATGACAACATAAGACAATCAAAGCAAGACCAAGAGTACAGTGCAAACTGTGACTATATACACACAAGTGCTTGTTAACATAAATGTGAAACAGGTGCAGGTGGTCATGTGACAGTGATTCAGTGGGGTGCAGTGGTTGCTGGGAACTGTAGGCCAGAGTTTGTAGTCCGACATATCCATGACACTAAGGAACCCTAATGAAGACTTGGACTCTGGATGGAATGAACTCTTGGATAGAAAATGCTCATGGCAGCCACTTTCAGGATGTTTTCACTCTAAAATGCTGACAATTATCAAACAGTCATTACTGAAGAGACTACTTGATGGATACTTTGGTTTTGAGATTCCAAAATCCGTTTATTGATTTTATTGAGATTTGAGTTTAATGTAATATAGATCAGGTTCAAGTTGAAATCATATACACCAAGGGTCATCAAATGGTGGACCCTCGAACTGAGCACTGGAAAAATACAGTAGCAGAACTGATCAGTTGTATGAAAAAACTGGCTGTAGTTCAAACTCAGCTACTTTCAACATGAGCCATTGCAGCTTCTGTAGCAGATTCTCGGTTGTGGACAATCACATGCATTTATGTCAATTATTTAGTTGAAGGCAGCAAAAAATTCATAGCCATGAACTATTCATCTGTCCATCCACGCATCCATTTTCTGTACCACTTATTCTACACTGGCAGGGAGCCTGGAGCCTATCCCAGGGGACTTGGGGCACAAGGTGGGGGACACACTGGACGGGGTGCCAATGCAACGCAGGGCACAATCACACACATATTCACACACACATATGCACACACACTATGGACAATTTGGAAATGCCAATCAGCCTACAGTGCATGTCTTTGGACTAGGGGAGGAAAACAGAGTACCCGAAGGAAACCCCCAAAGCATGGGGGGAACATGCAAACAGGAATCTAACCCCAACTCTGGAGGTGTGAGGCAAACATGCTAACTACCAACCCACCATGCCCTCTAGCCATGAACTAATCACTAGTTAATCATTCAAATGTAACTGTTAACATTCAAGTCTGTTTTTCGTATCTGTTTATCTTTCACATACTTACTTTTGACTTTTACTTCTAACATTTCAAAAGAAAAAAATTCTACCTGGTTCACATCTCTTCATTTCTTTATAGTCACATATCTGTAAGGGCATAAGACAACCTTTTAGCATCAGAGCACTTTAAGGATCTAAATTCTTAACAAATCTAAACTTTGACAGATTTGACCATCAGAATGAGACCTAACATGCATGACTGTAATCTATCTGCTGCTATGTACAATTTGTATTTATCACAGCAGTTTGTAGCTTGTTGTTAGTTAGCCTTAGCTAATGTTCTCCCACATTCCATGGTTCCTTGGTAAAAGAAGCACTAATTTATCATAGTCATTTGAGGCAGACATCTTTTTCTTTTGTGAATCTTTCTTCTACTTTAAGAGTTTATAGTTTCTACTTTTTCTTAAGTAAAGACTTTGAAGCTGTACTTCAGCTTTTATCCAGGTATTTATTTGCATGAGAAATTGCACTTTTTCTTGAGTAAAGAATTTCAGTACTTTTACCATCTAAAAACTATAACTGTGATGTACATGAGTCATCATTTGAGACTTACATCCTACTGACTTATCAATCCATCGCAGCTAATGTTAGCATGCAATTTAGCATCTATCAAGCAGTTTAGCATTGCAAATTGTACAGTGTTCATAATTCAGTAGCTAACATCAAATTTATTTATATATTTTACTATATAAGAGGCAAAACAGATCTCTCCAGGTTTCCTGTAACATTAGTGATGCTATTGGCTGAATGGTTTTACCGTGATCAAGCCCATGTGTTCTTATCTTCTGATGAAAACCTCTCATAGATGCATTCTTTATGCAGTCAAACTTTGACCAAGTCTATGTTTATACAGGCTAGAGTTTATTGGCTGGACGTGGCATTGTGGATGTATTCAAGTGGCAAAATACAATGAGACTGAAAAAACTAATAGAGCCATTCTCAGCCATCTAATCCATGTAAAATCTCTGCTTGGCCAACAAGCCATTCCACTAACAGGGCAAATTACACATGATTTACTGAGGTACTGGCAAAATATGGTGATGTTTCAGCTTCTGACTTTCAGTCATTTGGATTTTCTGGCATACACAATAAATTACTGTTACTGTAACCACAATACTCGACAAAATTAAGCATGAAGTCCAGACTTCATTGTTTGTGCATACAGATTGAATTTGGTAGTGTTTCAAATGGCAACATATTAGCGTGAAATAAGGTAGGGCTTTTTTTTTTTTTTTTTTTTTTCTCATGGCTGCCCACAAAAGCTCTCATCCAATGGAACTTCACAAAAGGTTAAATCTAGAGCCCCTTCTTTGTTTCATGTCTGGAGGGAACCCTTAAGATTCTTTGTTTTCCAAAGAGAGTTTCCAATATATATATATATATATATATATATATATATATATATATATATATATATATATATATATATATATATATATATATATATATATATATATATATAGTCTATTACGAGTATAATGTGTGTATTATGGATGTAAACAAATACAAATACATTAGTCAGAATGGACAGATAATGTGTTCTAAACAGATACAAGTGCAGATACGAATAGGAGATGCAATATTCATTTTTGGAGTTTTCTTTTCTCTTGTGGATGAGAGAGAAATAAAGTCAGAAATGAGGTCGGAAATAAAGTTTGTAGGAGAAAGGGGAAAGCAGCACATTCATTAACGTGAGCGTGAGTCGCTGCATGATGCATTTACAAGGTTCCTTCATTGATCCTTACTAACTGCCTGGTCAGTGTTGTGGTTGTTTAAATTAAGCTACTTACTTGATTATATTTTGGGAAATATAGTAGAAACTGATTTTTCTTTTTTAAAAACTCTCCCATGCAAATCTCTAGTTAAGACCAATTATTGTATGTACTCAGGTGATGTAGCTGAGGTTGAGGAACTGCCAGAATACACACTATGCTTACAGTGCTGCCATTGCAGGTTTTTTTTTTTTTTTTTTGGTTCCCAGTGTTTTCGGGCGCAAAGTAGTAAGGTTCCTTTTTTCACTTGTAAATTCAAGTATAGATATGAATATTTGCCGATTGACACAAATACAGATAAAGATAGTGCTATAACAAAGCTATAAATCAATTAGGTAGGAGCTTCTCCTGCCTAACATGACTGTATGAGCAGTCGCTGGTCTGTTGGCCATTGAGAGGAAAAATGGCCAAATCACTTGAGAAGACGCTTTACTTGTGTGACAGGGTAATAGACCTCTTCTTTCAGAAAGAAAAAAGTGCAGGAATCATATTCAAGTAACATGACAGCTTGCAGAATAAATAAGTTTTTTTTTTGATAAATGTCTATCCTCTGACTTCTGCTCTGGAGAATGATAGATTCTTAAAAGTTACGAATACTCCTGTTACGTTTGGCTACCATGTCATGGGTGGACAAATGATAAAGTCACATGTCTGGGTTGCCTGGAAACCTTTGAAGCTGTACTTCAGCTTTTATCCGAGTATTTATTTGCATGAGAAATTGCACTTTTTCTTGAGTAAAGAATTTCAGTACTTTTACCATCTAAAAACTATAACTGTGATGTACATGAGTCATCATTTGAGACTTACATCCTACTGACTTATCAATCCATCACAGCTAATGTTAGCATGCAATTTAGCATCTATCAAGCAGTTTAGCATTGCAAATTGTACAGTGTTCATAATTCAGTAGCTAACATCAAATTTATTTATATATTTTACTATATAAGAGGCAAAACAGATCTCTCCAGGTTTCCTGTAACATTAGTGATGCTAGTGGCTGAATGGTTTTACCGTGATCAAGCCCATGTGTTCTTATCTTCTGATGAAAACCTCTCATAGATGCATTCTTTATGCAGTCAAACTTTGACCAAGTCTATGTTTATACAGGCTAGAGTTTATTGGCTGGACGTGGCATTGTGGATGTATTCAAGTGGCAAAATACAATGAGACTGAAAAAACTAATAGAGCCATTCTCAGCCATCTAATCCATGTAAAATCTCTGCTTGGCCAACAAGCCATTCCACTAACAGGGCAAATTACACATGATTTACTGAGGTACTGGCAAAATATGGTGATGTTTCAGCTTCTGACTTTCAGTCATTTGGATTTTCTGGCATACACAATAAATTACTGTTACTGTAACCACAATACTCGACAAAATTAAGCATGAAGTCCAGACTTCATTGTTTGTGCATACAGATTGAATTTGGTAGTGTTTCAAATGGCAACATATTAGCGTGAAATAAGGTAGGGCTTTTTTTTTTTTTTTTCTCATGGCTGCCCACAAAAGCTCTCATCCAATGGAACTTCACAAAAGGTTAAATCTAGAGCCCCTTCTTTGTTTCCTGTCTGGAGGGAACCCTTAAGATTCTTTGTTTTCCAAAGAGAGTTTCCAATATATACATATATATATATATATATATATATATATATATATATATATATATATATATATATATATATATATATATATATATATATATATATATATATATATTTTGTCTATTACGAGTATAATGTGTGTATTACGGATGTAAACAAATATAAATACATAAATACATTAGTCAGAATGGACAGATAATGTGTTCTAAACAGATACAAGTGCAGATACGAATAGGAGATGCAATATTCATTTTTGGAGTTTTCTTTTCTCTTGTGGATGAGAGAGAAATAAAGTCAGAAATGAGGTCGGAAATAAAGTTTGTAGGAGAAAGGGGAAAGCAGCACATTCATTAACGTGAGCGTGAGTCGCTGCATGATGCATTTACAAGGTTCCTTCATTGATCCTTACTAACTGCCTGGTCAGTGTTTTGGTTGTTTAAATTAAGCTACTTACTTGATTATATTTTGGGAAATATAGTAGAAACTGATTTTTTTTTTTAAAAACTCTCCCATGCAAATCTCTAGTTAAGACCAATTATTGTATGTACTCAGGTGATGTAGCTGAGGTTGAGGAACTGCCAGAATACACACTATGCTTACAGTGCTGCCATTGCAGGTTTTTTTTTTTTTTTTTGGTTCCCAGTGTTTTCGGGCGCAAAGTAGTAAGGTTCCTTTTTTCACTTGTAAATTCAAGTATAGATATGAATATTTGCCGATTGACACAAATACAGATAAAGATAGTGCTATAACAAAGCTATAAATCAGTTAGGTAGGAGCTTCTCCTGCCTAACATGACTGTATGAGCAGTCGCTGGTCTGTTGGCCATTGAGAGGAAAAATGGCCAAATCACTTGAGAAGACGCTTTACTTGTGTGACAGGGTAATAGACCTCTTCTTTCAGAAAGAAAAAAGTGCAGGAATCATATTCAAGTAACATGACAGCTTGCAGAATAAATAAGTTTTTTTTTGATAAATGTCTATCCTCTGACTTCTGCTCTGGAGAATGATAGATTCTTAAAAGTTACGAATACTCCTGTTACGTTTGGCTACCATGTCATGGGTGGACAAATGATAAAGTCACATGTCTGGGTTGCCCGGAAACATAATTGACTAGGCTGGAAAGTGGTAGATAATGTAATGTAATAGCACAATGACAAGCTAGTAGACTAGTGCATTAATACATACTAATTGAAATGAACATGTATATGAGTTCCCAAGGAAGGGACAACTCTGTGTAGCCACAGGCCTTCTCCTAAAAAGATAAAGGCTTTAATGTAGCACATCATGTTTGTAAACTCAACAAAAAGTCAGCAAGTCTTTGATGAATGTTTCGCCTATGAGGCTGCAGTGTTCTCTCATTGCATGGCAAGTATTCCAGGTCAGGGTCGCAATGATTCCAGAGCCACTGTGCACATACATTCAGACCTAGGGGCAAATTAGCATAGCAAATCCAACTACTGGCATGCTTTTGGACAGTGGAGAAAACTGGAGAACCCAGAGGACACTCACCCAGACATGGGGACAAAAATGCAAAACTCATCTGAGCCCAGGATCAAGGTGGCAATGCTGCCCACTACACCACCATGCCAACACCATATAAAATATAAGATATATGTATATGTAGATAAAAGAAGAATAATAAGAAGAATGATAAGAATAAAGGGGATTACAATTATACACTATATCTAAAAAATAAAAAAAAATTTGTCAATGTTTTTGTAGTCACTGTGACTTTTATCAAAAAGTTCTCTGTTCTCAGACACCAGTGATAACAAGAACTCAACATCCATTCTCTTCTCTCTTCTGGAATACTTTTCTTCAGTGTTTACACTGGTTTTCAAAACAGCTTTCTGTGCTATAGAGCCACCAATCTCACCCTTTTGTGCAACAGTAGCGGCTCCGGGCATGTGATCTAAAGCTCAAATCTAATTGGACGACCCATTTCATCTCGGGGCGACGGGGAAAGAAATCGACATGCTGGTCGGAAAAAAAAATCCCGCTTTGTCGTGCCGCAATTGATCGCACCCAGTGTGAATAGCTCCATAGGGATCTATTGTTTTGATTCAAGATCATCATCGTGTCGTACGTTCGCGTTGCTTAATCGTGCTCAGTGTGAAAGGCCCTTAACATTTACATTTATTTCCATGGGGGTGTTACCTTAAGATATCATGAGGGGACAGTGAACAATGACTTTGTTTGCTGACTTTGCTTTTTTATGTTCAGGCATAGCGATGAGATAGATAAATAGAGATAGTTGCCCATTGCATAATGAATCCACCATCATTGTGGGTTGAAGAAATATTTTTGTTTCACAAGCATAAACCCATTGGTAGAAGTGCACTAGCACACTACCTATACTATATATGTTTCAACCCTGGAGTACTCAATAAATGGCCATACTCATTGTTATGTTCTGTCATACATAGCTCAATACTCTCATATAGATCTGGCAAGGCAGCAACTTCATGATCTACATGCACACATTAGCACTCGGAGCACGTTATGGCCTCTGACGGTCCTCTCCCTTGCTTTAGCACAGAGCTCTGTTGGAGCCAAGGCTAATTACATCGTGCTGTTATGTCAATCTCTTGTTTGATCTCTGGCTCATTGGATTGATTATGAAGACGAGACAAGGGAAGGTGAACTTATGGGTGTGACATTGAGGCTCCATCACCTCATACCTTTCTTGAATAAATATTTGAGGTGCCAAAAAATTGAGTGGAGGGTGGAGTGGTGTAGATGTAGTTGAAAAGATGTAGTAGTTCGAGGACAGACCCGAGGCTGTTTACCAAGACAAACCCTGAGATGGAGACATCAAAAACCAGCAGTGTATTCTGACACACATTCACACACACACACACACACACACACACACACCAACCAACTTACACATTCACATTTAACCGCTTGGCTTGGCCACCACATTTCTGCTTCTGAATATGTCTCTTTGAAATCTCATAATCCCTCGCCTGCCGATGCACTGTGTGTGTGCATGTGTGTGTGTGTGTGTGTCTTCTGACTCTGTTGGTTCTGCAGTGACTGTGATCGCAGCTGGACTGTCGCATCAGGGTCTGAGAGTCAGTGCGCCTCAGCAAAGGCAATGACCCAATTAACAACAAAGTCAACTCATCGGGTGGCCAAACAAACTGCTTTAACAAGGAACAAAGGAGGTGGGAAGCTGGTCCACTTCCGTTTAGTTGGGGAGATTAAAAAAAAAACTGTTCCCGTTTCCATGGCGAAGACACCCCCGTGCACAGCGTGAGCCAGCGCCTTTGTGTGCTCTACCTTCGCAGGAATTAGTCGTAATTAACAAGGCTACTCACGAGATTATTTTCTGGGCAAACATTTTAATTAAAACTGTTCCCTCTGTCACGTGCATGCTATATTTCCACTTAGTGCCAATTTCCCCCATTCTGTCCTCAAAAAACAGACAGACAGGAGACTAGAACCCAGATGGTGCCAACGGGAAAGAGAAGGGTGGAATGAAAAGACGATGTTTTTCTAATTTGATGTCTTCAGGCCTGCATGATTAATCTCCTTTCTTCCTGGTTCAGTAATAGTTTTGCAGTACTTGGGAAGTGAGTCCATGATGGGCTTGAGCTGAGTTATTCCTGATCCATACTACAGGTCAATTCCAACCAAAGATTGTAAATGTCCTTGTTTCAGGTCTTAAACGATTAGCTTTCTAAATTATCTTGCGGGGTGAAGAGTGATGGCTGGTCAAGCATTATATCATGATATCATTATATCATTATATCAGGTCTCATTAATGGCACAATTAGAATGATGTGGGATGAACTATTTTTCTATTTGCTCCACATCTCTCATAAGCTGCGTGAATATACAGGCTGGAAAGCCTCGCTCTCTGCACAGTTCCTGGTGGTGCTGTTACAGCTACTTCCCCCAAATTCTAAAACATTCTTAATTTAGCTCTTTTCTTTTTTTGAGCTGGGTTTTCATGTTATCTTCATCTGAAATTCTGTGTGCAAACTCTGACTCGGTAATGGCTGTCTGCTTTATGGCTGACCTGACGTTCTGTTTTTCCCAGCTTGACAATACAATACTACAAACCTAAGTAGTCCAGATTAAGTTATGTAAGCCCTGAAAAGGGGTCATATTAATGTAGTGTTTAAGGATTAAACATTTGGGCCTTTGACCTCTGAAGGTGTGCAAGACTTTAGCAACAGATCCTTAAAGTCCTGTAAGTTGCGAGGTGGGGCCTCCATGGATTGGACATCTTTGTCCAGCACATCCCACAGATGCTTGATTGGATTTAGATCTGAAGAATTTAGAGGAAAAGTCAACACCTTGAACTCTTTGTCATGTTCCTCAAACCATTCCTGAACAATTTATGTAGTATGCCAGGGCACATTATCCTGCTGAAGACGCCACTACCATTAGGGAATAACATTGCACTGTGTGTTCTGACACCTTTCTATCCATCTCTTCTGTGGGATCGGACCAGATGGGCTAGCCTTCACTTCCCATGCGCATCTATGAGCCTTGGGTGCCCATCACCCTGTCGTCGGTTCACCGGTTGTCCCACTTGGACCACTTTTGGTAGGTACTAACCACTGCATACTGGGAACACCCCACAGGACCTGCAGTTTTGAAGATGCTTTGACCCAGTCATGCAGCTATCACAGTTTGGCCCTTGTCAAAGTGCCTCAGATCCATACTCTTGCCCATTTTTCCTGCTTTCAACACATCAACTTCGAGAACTGACTGTTCACTTGCTGCCTAATATATCCCACCCCTTGACAGGTGCCGCTGTATTGTTTTTTATATTGTATGTTATTTACTTCACCTGTCAGTGGTTTTAATGTTATGGCTGATATATACCTGTAACCTTCACACTGTGTTCAGTTAAGACTTTACAAACACAGCACTTTGCTAGTAAACAGAACCTAATGACTCTCTAAGGCAGTTATTGATGCACAAAGCCCACTTGAATGGCAGCATGTCATCAGCTACAGAGCTGCTGAGAGTTTGGGGCCAGCTGTCGGAGTTTACAGTATTTGTGCTATAAATGTAGACTAATGAGAGACCTGGTTGAGAGCTGAAAGCAATTAGAGGCTGAGGAAATGAATCTGTCACTGCTTATACCCATGAGCCTCGTCAAAAACTCGTCGAGAAAAATTTGACTGCCAGACACAAAGTTAGTAAAAGTCCTTGATGGAAACAAGGGGTTTTTGTTACTTTTAATGTATGATAAGGACTCAATGTCAAGGGGGATGCAAGGGGATGCCATTCCTCCTGGTTGAAAATAATGACAAATCGTAGCAATGTAAAGCTGTCATTTCTTTCTTTCTATCCTCTTTGGATTTATGTTGTTACTGATGTCTCATTATTGTGAATACCACCCCAAGATCTGTTCATTGTCCTTAAGCTGTTACATTAGTAATGTGACTGGCTAACAGGCTGCCTGGGTAAAGTTTAGTTTGTCATGTAAAGCATTGTTTTCCATGTAAAATGGGGTTCGTAGCACTTCCAGAATAATTTAATCCATTCAAGTACATACATATTCTTTTATTTAGCTTAAAGCATATTATTCAGTAACTAAAGTAAAACTAATAGAAAAGTAGCATAGTGAGGAATATAAGTCTGGAATTGCCAATTGGTCCTGGAGGTTTAAGTAAAACTTTTTTTTACTTTCTTACATTACCCACAATTCCACTGCTGATAGTGGTGCAGTGGGATTTACCCTCACTTCATTTCTACCTAAAGAGGGCGATGCAGCAGCACTTCAGCCCTTTAGGCTTTCCAGCTCTCTCACCTTCACATCTGTACACTCTGCTGTACACTCTGCTCAACACTAATACCACCCTCAGTGCCATCATGCTCTTCATTTCATACACTGCTAACTAGTCAAGCCATGGCTCTTGTATAGCTGTTGTGTAAAGACATTGCATTCTGGAACTATGAGGCCAACATTTGTGCCACTACTTCTGTGTTGGATTTCTCATTAATATGATATTGAACATCACTGGGGGGCATGTTGGCTTAGTGTTTAGCATGTTTGCCTCACACCTCCAGGGCTGGGGGTTCGATTCCTGCCTCCGCCCTGTGTACGTGGGGCTTGCATGTTCTCCCAGTGTTTCGGGGGTTTCCTCCAGGTACTCTGGGTTCCTCCCCATGTCAAAAGACATGCATTGTAGGCTGATTGGCATCTCTAAATTGTCCATAGCGTGTGAATGGGTGTGTGTGTGCAATTGTGCCCTGTGATGGTTTGGCACCCCCCATCCAGGGTGTCCCCGCCTTGTTCCCTGGGATAGGCTACAGGCTTCCCCATGTAGGATAAGCAGTACAGAAAATGGATGGATGGGTGGATGAACATCACTGGAAAATATTCTCATGGGAATAACAAAAATACAGCACCAACCAACAAATTAGCACCAGCATTGCAAAGCACATCACAAATATGTCAGTGCAAATATATTTAGTGTGTTTCATGGTGGAGTTTTTCTTCAAGTGCTTCATTAATATTCAGATTCAGATATACCTCCAATCCTTCCTGTTTTCTGAATTCACCATCGCATTTATTATTGTTTTTTTGTTTGTTTTTGCTTTTTTTTTTACAGTTTGCCCACTGCTTAGAACTATCTCCATCTCTTTCTCCTTCTTTCCCACTTTTTTGCATCATTTCCAGTGAGTCTTAAGTCCCTTACAGAGCTCGTGCTGCTCGATTTGTGCATCTCAGTTGTAGCTGAACAGATGGAAGGCTCTGGTCATTGCCTACAGGTTGACTCTGATCTGTCTGAGCCCTGGGAAGTGAAGTGAAGTGCATGGATAATCACGCAATCTCACAAACTAACAACTTTACCACAACAGAGATGGATGAAGATGGAGAGGGTGAATGAAAAGTACAGATTTTGATAAACTGAAAGTTCTGGAGATATGTTTTAAACCCAGATCCAGCAGCAGACAGAAGCTTAATCAGTGGAGTAGATGGAAGAATCAAGTGGCTTTAGCTGTGGGTGGGAAGTTGGCAGTAATGGCCAGTGTAAGTGTATCTCGTCCCTCAGGCCTAACCGCACAAGCCTCACAGAAAGAGGAACAGATACTAAATATACCCTGCTGGCTCCTGGGTAATCACATCTCACCGTCGCCCAAAAGAATTCCAGTTTTAATTGAACCCTTATTAGGTCCGCCGCCAAATCACTGTGAAAATGAGTGTCTCCTCCCAGATGTGCTGTCAGTTGCCACCAACTGCTCAACTCAACCCCCCACCATCAAGTTAGTGCAAAATGAGAAGTAGGCCCCTGTGACTGGGCGATCAAATGACTTGTATAATCATGCATTTTCACCTCAGCATCGGCATCGCCCAAGGAAGACAATCTCCTTTATTTTTTTTTCTTGGACAGGGGAAGATGTGTGTTTAGGGGAAGCTGGGGTATTCTTGGTTCTTTCTAATAACACTTTCAATTGCATCCAACAAGCAGAACAATTACAGTTGCATTAAGTAGGCTTGGTGCCTCAGTATGGAAAAAGGAGAAGAAACTAGAGATCTTACTGCTTAATTTCTTTCTTTTCTTTTTTTTTTCAGGTTGAATAAAAAGGAATTTATTATGATAGATATAAATACGATTTCAGGCCCAAAAGTTTCTGAATTAGGAGGTAATTAGAAGTGTGTTAAATTCACCAAGGAGAAAGAGAAGGATATCTTGAACAATTAATGAGCTGAAAGATGGAGATCTCATCTAATCTCTCACTCACTATCGTGTTTCATCCCTTCATCACATGTATTCCCTTTACTCTCTATTTCTCTCGCTTGCTAGATCTCGTGGATGCCAGATTTTCATTAAGTGGTTGTATCCTGGCAGGGTTCAGTCTCCACCTGGCATTTTGCCAAACAGAGTGTCTGTGTGTCTATTTGCCTTTGTGTGCACTTGTGTCTTTGTGTAAATGTGTGAATTTGATGGCCATCAGAACTCAAATGCTTCCATGGCTGAAGCTGCCAGTGCCAAAGATGTCCATAATTAAAGAGGGATCAAGTCTTGAGGTCTATCAGTGTGAGAATTTGTGAATATGTTGTAATTGTGTGTAGTTGTTTGTGTGAGTGACACAATCCTTCCTGATCAAAACATCAAGGTTATTCTGCATCTGAGGAGAACAAAATAGAGGTCTGGACCCTGTTTTTCACTTTGTAACCTTGGCTATCACTAGGAATTAGTCAAGACACATGTGCACACACACACACACACACACACACACACACACACACACACACACACACACACACACAAGTGGAACAGACACAAAAGGAAAGACCCATAGTAAGATGTCATGTTCCAGTGATTGATGGCATCTTGGGATTCAGTACTAAAGATTGACTGTAGTTTGTATCAAAGTAGTTCAAATAATAGTCCAAATAAAAACATGTACTGTGCATGTACCTGTATCAACCTCCTTCCTCATCAGACCACTGAAACAACACCCCCTGGGTGATGAGGAGATGGAGAACGGTGGCAGATAGTCAACTTCCGGATAGTTGTAAGACACCAAAGGCAGAAAGCTTCTTGATATTCCTTGGGACAGCCCACTGCTGGATGGCCTCTACATTCCTGGAGTTGGTAGTCACCCTTCTGTTGCTGACAAAGTGCTGGAGGAGACAGCCCTTCTTAGTTTGGAGGTTGAAGCTGGTGGCTTGGAGTACAGCAAACATGTCCCTGAAGTACCTGAATGCTTCACTGACACCAGGAGCATCCCTTCTGATAGTCTCTTGAAGGTGGCCTTTAGTAAGATGCCAAGCCCAGAAAGTTCATTGGCTGCTCTATGTCTGTGGGACAGGCCACTGCTGGCTGCCTTTACCTTCCTGGTGTCGGGTACCACCCCTCCACTGCTGACGATGTGGCTGAGGAACTTGACTTCACACTGAATGGGACTGCACCTCTTAGGGTTGGTGCTTTGTATTGAGGAAAATACTTCCCTGGAGTAGTTGAATGCCTAATTTACACCAGGGATATGGATGAGCAGGTCACCCAAGTACACCACACAACTGTCTTTTAGCAGGTTGAGCAGCAAACACGCCGCTAGCCTCTTGAAGGTGGCCATTAGTAAGACACCAAGCCCAGAAAGCTCCACAGCTGCTTGATGTTCCATGGGGAAGGCCACAGCTGGCCACTTCTACCTTCCTGGGGTCAGATGCCACCCCTCCACTGCTGATGATGTGGCCCAAGAACTTGACTTCCCACTTCAGGAGACTTCACTTCTTAGGCTGGAGTCTAAGGTTAGTACTTTGAATTGCGGCAAATATTTTTCTGGGGTGCTAGAGTGCCTCATCGACACTGGGGGCTGAGTAGGTCATCCTGAATGAGCAAGTCATCCAAGTACTCCTTGCAGCAGTCCATTGACCATCACCCACTTATTCCATTAGTCTCACAAAGGTGGCTGGGACATTACAGAGTCCAAATGGCATGACCCTAAACTGCTACAGCCAGGCCCCTAAGGTGAATGCTGTCTTCTCTTTCACCTCTGTAGCAAGGGCCACCTGCTAATAACCACTGTGTAGATCCAGGGAATTGAAACACTTGCAGTGTGGGGCAGTGTGTAGGAGTCTCTTTCTTTGTATATCACAGCAAATGAGTACAAATGAAGATTTCTTGATTTATGTAGCTGGACTTTCTCAGGTGGAGGACCGCAGTGATAAAATCATGATAGAATATTGATAAGTGACACATGTGTGAAGAGGAAGTGTCTGTGACGAAGTTCTTTATCACTCATTCGTGTGTGTGTGTGTGTGTGTGTGTGTGTGTGTGTGTGTGTGTGTGTGTGTGTGTGTGTTAGCCCATTAGTCATTACCCTAAGCAGCTGTTCACAGAGATGCATGACTGCCCATCTGTAATAAAACTGCAAACATACTCATACACAAAAAAGGTCTATTGGTGATATTTGTGAAGGGAAAGGAGTTGAGCCTGAATTTGCAGAGTGAGAAAATGAATAAGAGACAAACATAAAGATAACCAAACCAAGGGAGGAGAACTGAATAAGAGGGGGGGAATAGAAAGAAAGAAAGATAAAGCAGAGTGTCTCAGAGGGACTAATTTACAATCTGATTTAATTCAATAAATTCCTTAATTATATTATGGGGGGGGGGGGGGGGACAAAATGACCTACTTAATATCTGGAATAAATGCAAAGGAAATAAATGAGTGTAAACCTCTGGTGCTTTGTAGCTCACTGTGACTGACACAGATAAACAAAACTGAGATACAACAGGCGACTCAAGCCGACTTTAGGACTCTTCTAAGAATGTAATTTCAGGAAATGTTTTTGTCTTCTGTGCAGCTGCAGATCCTTCACAGTGTGTGTTTTTTATTTCTATGTTGTGGTGAATTAGGTTGTTGGCAAAAGTCCAACTTTAAGCACTAAAGGTGCCCAGGGGTCATACAGAAGCTAAAGAAGAGCACAGATGTGGGCAGAGGAAAAAAAACGAAAAAATTAAGCTGTGCTTGTGTGCTATCCCAGTATGGCTTCTCTGACAGTACACAAGTGCAGTGGCGGTGATAGAATAAGGAAGTGTGTATCCTCAGGTACTCCTTGTTGGCTCGAGGGCAACGGTTTAGTGTCCTTGTGTTCACAAGGTCAGACCCCCTGTGGATGAATCTAATGTAGTCATATGCATGATTTAGACCCCCTCAAACCCCTATGACTCTTACAGTCTGCAAAGTTTCCTGCCATTTACAGTCCACTCCAGAATTATGTGCGCCCACCATAAGCAGAAAATATCACTATTGCTCATTTTTGCTCATTTTCTTGACAGGTGCCAACAATTCTGGGGTTGTAGAGGTGTAACTGAGTTAAAATAAGTAAGCCAGAAAATTCACAAGTTTAAGAAATGCTGCACCAGCAGGATCATTTATTAGAGCTTGACTATTACATTACGCTTTTTGTAAGTTGCTCTGGATAAGAGCATCTGCCAAATGTTCTAAATAGAAACATCATGCTGGTCTGAATAATTCATGGTATTGTTATCAAGTTCTGAAATGAGTTAACTCTTTCTATTTGTCAACTGCAATATGTGTAAGTGACTAGTATTTCCCCATACGCCACTAAATTGCTAAAATGAGGGTATTCAACTAAAATTTATAGAGATCCAGCTACCTTTGCCACAGATGTTCTGGTTGAGCGACTAACATGACTGAATTGTGACAACACACGGCATCTTAGCAACTGAAAATACATTGAATATAGTCAAATTTATCTAGTATTTGAGATATTTAAGATTACAATAAACCAAATATACAAATCGATTTCTAGGCATTTTACTACTTTCAAGTTTAAAAGTGTCTTGTTCTATTTGGTAGAGATGTATTTTTTTAAGCATTCATTTCCACACAGAAGAAAGATGATCTGTCAATTAAAAAAAAAGAAATTTAAAGCTTGAATATAGTCAAGATACTTTCACTTGCTAAGATATTACTTTATTACTCTACTGCAATGTAGTTATCTTGTAATGGTTAAACATTAATAATTAGTGTATGGCTGTAAATAAGACACATTAATTTGAATTGGTTATGTTTTTTTTTTTTTGGTTTGTTTTTTGTAGTTACCACTTTTCACTCACACGACGGACTCTGAACACATTCTGAAGACATTCGACCTTAAACATTGTGTTTTCCTTTGACAAACCATGTTGTCACTTCACTAATCAAACCAAAGAGAGTAAATGTACAGAGCCTCTGACATGATGACATGGTGTTGTTGTTGTTGTTTTAATAATAAGGTGTGGCATGGCATGAATTAATATATTGAGACTACGATTTAAAATTTTGAGGCAACAATTTATTCAAATGAGGCATTGTGCATCATGGCATTGTACACCGTGGTTCTGGAACATCACACTTAATACTTCAGTTACTTAATTGGTAAGAATAGACAAAAACAATAGTCTGTTCGCTTTGAGAATTCACTTCAGTGCTGCAGGCTAATGGTATCTCCCTGTCGCTGCACCAATGACTAGAGTATGTCTTTATGAGTCATTCCAAGATTGAAGTACACTGATGTGTAATATTATCAATCATCTCTTTGCTTAGGTTCCTGTGGCCACAGTGGTCTAATTAAATGTATTTCTCGTGGCCTCAATATATTAATTTGTGGTCACCTCAGCAGCTCTGCATAAATTACATTTTTAAAAATCCGTGAAAGTCTGGATCTGCTACAGAAGCCGTGATAATCTAAATGAAGTTTAGCTGAATGAAATCTTTAACATCTGGATGATAAATTGCAGTAATGCATACGCTTGTGTTCATATCAGTCCTCTGTTATGCCATATACGTTAAGATAGCATACTTTCCTGATTAGCATTAAGTTGTTTAAGGTTTAACTAATTCCACAGGAAGGTAACATGGGAATTTGTGTTTAGAGATGTGTCACTCCTGGGATATGAAATCTCTTAACCTTAACACACACCATGCAGTAAGTACACTAAGCCTCTCACACATGTATGCATGCAGACACACACATGCACACACATATACACACACACACACACCTATTTTACTCATGCATAATCAAAGCGCAGTCTCGTATGGAGTGGCCTACATCCTGAAATGCACTAATCCATTGTGGCTAGTCCCCTAAGAGTCAGTCAAAGTGGGTCTTATAATAGAGCGCATAGCTTTTCATTAACACGTAGCCTGTGTGTGTACGCTGCTAATGGCAGAGTCTGGGCTTTTAACACTGGTGCATTCACAGAGGACTCGGGCAGATGGCTGTTCTGGCACTGACTGACTCCTCTCTGCCATTCAGTAATGCGCCCGCACTTACAAGACAATGCATTAACTCATATTTTACTGTACTACCTGCAGGCAAAGTGCCTCTACCTCAGAGGCTCGCATCCTCTCTGCTTTTCTCTCCCTCTCTATTTGACAAACCGCTGCAATTTATTTTGCATCAATTCTTTGCATTTTAAATAATTGATCAGTAAGACCTAAAGCACGGCTTTAAAAACATCCTGTGAGAGTGCAAGACAGATGAGAAGTGGGGGAAAAGTTAAAGAAAATGCCAATGGCAGCTCATCTCTACGAGCATAAAGAGACTTAAATTAACGGCATCAAAATGTCAGAAAAATAGCAGCTGTTCGTGTGAGAATGCAGGCTCGCCTGTAAAGTAAACTTTCCCCAAGTCCCCCACTCAGTGAATGGGTGGAGGCAGGGATGAGAATGCCGAGGATATCGTTATGAAGAGACGGACTGAGGCGAGCAGTCAAACTGTCAGATGGAGGCAGCCAGACGGAACAAAGACAAAGACAATTACGACCGAGCAGCTGAAAAATGTACGTGTACTCTCACATTTGGCATGAGGCGCCAGAGAGCTATACTGAATAAGAATATACCCTCACTGGCCACTTTAATAGGAACACCTGCTGCCCTGTAATTATCCAGTCAGCCAATCATGTGTCAGCAACGAAATGCATAAAATAATGCAGAGCTTCGGCTGAAGTTCAGGACGAAGAAAAAATGCGATCTCTGTGACTTGGCATTGTTGTGGGCGCCAGACATTATGGGTTTGAGTATTTCAGAAATGGCTGATCTTCTGGGATTTTCATGCACAACATACTCTCTATACAAAATGGTGCGAAAAACAAAAAACATCCACAGAATAGCAGCTCCATGGGTGAAAACGCCTTGTTGATGGGAGAGGTCAGAGGAGAATGGCCAGACTGGTTTAAGGTAATCTATAGTAGCGTAGATGGCCACTCTTTACAGCCGTGGTGAGCAGAAAAGCATCTCAGGATGCACAAAATGTTGCACATTGAGGTGGATGGGCTACAACTGCAGAAGACTACATCGGGTTCCACTCCTATCAGCCAAAAACAGGAATCTGATGTAACAGTGGGTGCAGGCTTAATGAAACCGGACAGTTGAAGATTGGAAAAAGCCCAGGCGATGTTTAGTGTGTATATAAGTATGTTCAAATGTAAAAATCTGACATATAAAACAATACTCTCAGTAACCAACTGTGAAAAATGGAGGATATGTTTCCTTTACACACACTCACACACACACACCCACACACACACACACACACAGGTGTAACCGATGTGCAATATGCAACAATCAATCAATGCACTTTCCAGAAAGGCAAATGGATACAGGGAGACATGCTGACAGATTGCATACACAAACACACAGTCAGGTTCCACCAGGAACGAAATCCAGGAATGACTGTTTTGCATCTCACACATCCACATCCTCAGTCTGTCTGCAGCACTCCGGAGGGAACACCGAGATACTCGCAGCAAAATTACAAAGCAGTCCTACTGCAGCATGGAAATTAAATGGAGCGAGAGGACAGGAAAGGAAAAACTGACTTTGAAACTCATGCTATGCCTGCTTGGGTTTGATTATTGTTGAGTGTTTTTGCGTGAGTTGTTGTGCATTTGGTGGGAAACATTTATACTGCAATATCCACGCATTAGATGATGGATTCAATTTGATGATTGACTCTTACTGATTATGTTAATTAGCTTATTAGCTGTACTTGTTTAAACATTGCAAACAACAAACTATTCGTGGCAGCACTACTCCAGAACTAGGTCTTGGAATCACTCAGCAGGGTCAGATAAGAGATTAGGAGTGTATCATTATCTTTTACCTCATACATCATGATTCATAACCTGAAATATGTCTTGAGAACTGTCAAAATCCTTCTCAATATAGCCTTTTCACTTACCCTGCCTTCTACTGCCCCCTAGTGACAGAGAAAGTTACTTGACAATTTTGGATATACGTAGTTCTGATTTGTATTGCATTGCTGTGCATCATGCAGGCTGTTGCATCATGTTATCAGTGTTTCTATCAAGTGATATTACATCCATAAAACCACAGTGTTGCTGAGTTCTCGATTAATTTTCTATAACAGCAGCTCTGACAGGATTCCGGCTGTAAGGCAAAGCACAGGATTATATTAATGCCCTTGTTCTCATATGTTTATTGTTCATACAGTAAGAACGTACACTGTGACCTGTGTGGCAGACGCTCCATGGATTAATCGGATTGCGTTTTCTGTAATGACACATTTATTTTGTGCTTTTGGAAGGAGTCTCCAGTATCAGTGCTTTGTAACCATTAGAGTTAAAACTGTTCCTTTCATTTTTAAGACAGGCTTCAGGACATTCAGTTTCTAAGAAATCAGGACATTAACAACTGTTTATATCTGCTGTAACATAAGTGATAATATACAAACTTATTTCACAGACATTCTTGATTTTTGATGTTCAACTGTACGTATCTTTCAAATAAAGTAAATTGTTGTCCTTAATGTCCTCATGTCATTAGCATGATGTGTATTTTCTGCTAAAAAAAAAAAAAAAAAAAAGTGTTTTAAAAAAAAAACACTCGAATCTGTTACTTTCAACCTTGTTACTCATTTGAGAGATGCTATACTGTGGAATTAAACACACACACACACACACACACACACACACACACACACACACACACACACACACACACGCAAAAGGCTCAAAAATGTAACTTTATTAATAAACCATCAAACAGGCAGGGAAAAAAGGACAATGCATTGAGTGACCCTCCTCTCTCACCCAGCGTTTAACTCAGTGGAGTATAGATATGAAATAAAATATTTAGCTTTATGTTTGTCCTACTATGAGAAGTGAAGGACAAAATTATATTCTTAAACAAAGCTTTCATTATAAGTGAATATACAATGGCGTCCAAAAATCTGTGACCACTAATGAAAATGTTTCCATTTTGCATTGTTTTCTAATTTAATACAATTTTCCGTTTCTTAGTATTTGGTACGTGCCCTTAATGACAGTGTGCACTCAAACTGGCATGGACTCCACAAGCTTGTGTAAAACCTGATGAACATCAGGTCGTCTGAACATATGCTTCAATAGAAGAGATTAGACATGAGGAAAATCTGACCTTTTGACGGATACAAAGCAGTTAACATGGTCAATATCACAAATTTGCTTACATGTAAGTAGCGACTTAGAACTAGTGCTGAATCATGAATATTCAAGATATTGAATATTTACTTTGTCTTAAATATTTCAAAATTCTAAAACCTTATGTATATTTCCAATTTTAAATTTATATATATATATATATATATATATATATATATATATATATATATATATATATATATATATAAAATATATCATGATATATATATATATATATCAGTGTGGTTTCAGACTTTTTCAGGAAGTTAAAATGTGTCCTCAAGCATTGAAACCTAATTGATTGTAATTTATTATTTTGGTTTCAGTATGGTCTTACACTTGCTGCTTTATAACTATTCGCATTACTATAAAATGTTAGGTTTAGGATTAGGATTTGGGGGTGGGATTAGTGTTCATACCTTTGCTTACAACTTCATTTGTATGAAACTGAACGAGATCCAGTCACATGTTCACCTGAGATCTTGTTCATCTAATGATAGCATTATATATATATATATATATATATATATATATATATATATATATATATATATATATATATATATATATATATATATATATATATATATATATATATATATATTTTTTTGTTTTGTTTTGTTTTTTTTTTGTTTTGTTTTGTTTTGTTTTGTTTTGTTTTGTTTTTTTAATTCAAATAAGGCAGGCTACAAATTAATATATCGAGACCACAAGTTAATATTTTGAGGCCACTAAGTATCTCGTGGTCATGAATTATTATGCTGTGGCTACGAGATACTGAAGCCATGAATTGTGTAACTTGAGCTGATGAGTTCATCTGTTATAGAAGATCATATTTAATACGAGGCCTCCAGTTAATTATTTGGGGGAAACGCTCACTTAAAATTTACTTATGGTGATGTGGGCTAATGTCAATACGCCAGTGACTCCAGAAGGTCTTTATGCTTCATTTCAAGCCTGAAGTCTTACTGTGTTTAGATTCCTGTGACCACACTGATCTAAATCAAGAGATTTCTTTGCCATGCTTTAAAGTACAGTGTGTCCAAAAATGAACTTAACAACTTCTATCCAACATAAAAAGTAGAAAAACTAGGCTTGTCCCATTTTACAGAGAAACACATTAAGCTGTGCTCATGGTGCTCGTAGTGAATGTTTGTAACTTTGTTACTTTAAGAAAAAAAAAACACTTTTGTGTATCTAAGTCTGTAATTCTACGCGTGTTTATTTAATTTTCCATTTAGTATCAAAGTTGTAAAGATCATTTTCGGACACCTTGCACTCCATGGCCACAAAATGGATCTCCGGAAAATATATGAATTCATGGTCACACCTTATTAAAATATCATCACCATGTCACCTCAACAACTCTGTAAAAATGCATTAAAAAAAAAAAAGAGACAAAAATCTGAGAGATTTGTAAGAAGTACATGTAAGGTGTTTTAAGTCAGGATAGAAACTGTGCAGATCTCATTAACGGCGTGTGTAGAGGAGCTTCGAGCTCGAAAATGGTGTGATATGAGTGCTGGTATTTTAGTCATCTTTGAGTAGGGAGTTTTACATGAAGCTGGCATAATGTATAATATACCTGTATGATATTAATGAGCTTGACTGAGTGTTTAGAACAAAAAACCGCGTATGTATGAATGACACACTATACTGTAGTGTATTTTTAAGTAAGCTGTCACACTCTCCAGGGGTGGACAAATCAGATTATTCATCTGAGATATTCATTTTCTATACATCACTATTTCTATTTCATTTTTTTTCTCCTCCCATTCAGCAAACTGAGAAAGAACAATAACGTCTCAGTACTGACTTTCACAAAGATGTTTTTATGTGTTGTGTATATTTAAACGCAATGTGCCCCTCGATTCTCGTAACTATAGCGCGCACTACTCATTCATATCACATACTCGGCTTTTACTGTTGTGCATGGATGACAAGCGACCATTTCAAAATATTCCGTTGTAATTTCGGCTTAATATTTCATTATTTCAAGACGTCATTTTAACTTTCTCGTAATTTTGTTATTTCAACTCCTTATAAAGACATTATATCAATAGGTATTATATCGTTATTTCAAGTTGTTATGTTATTTCAAAATATGTCGTTATTTCTGGTTATTTCTTTCTAAATGTTATTTCGAGTTATCTTGTTTCAAGATATGCCTTTATTTCTGGTTATCTCATTTTGAGATATATCATTATTTCTGGTTTTCTCATTTTAAGATATGTCGTTATTTCTGGTTATCTCATTTCAAGAAATATCATTATTTCTGGTTATCTCATTTTAAGATATGTTGTTATTTCTGGTTATCTCATTTTAAGATATGTTGTTATTTCGAGTTATCTCATTTCAAGAAATATCATTATTTCTGGTTATCTCATTTTAAGATATGTCGTTATTTCGAGTTATTTCAAGATAATTCATTATTTCTGGTTATCTTGTTTCAAGATGTTACATCATTATTTTGAGTTATCTCAGTTCAAGATATATTGTCATTATTTTGAGTTATCTCATTTTAAAATATGTCATTATTTCGAGTTTCAAGGTATGCAGTTATTTAGAGTCATTCACTTGTTACTTCAAGATATTTTGTTGTTGTTTCAGGTTATCTAGCTTCAAGATATGTTGTAATTTATCTCGTTTCAAGTAATACCTCATTCTTTAATTAGTTACTCATAAATTCAAGTTAATATTCATTATTTTGAAGTTAAAACCCAAAACAGAGCAAAATAAAGTGTAGCTTAAAGCTGTTATATAACTTTCCTACTTACAGCCAAAGTGTTGACTTGCTGGTATTCTCGATGTGATGTTTACATGATGTGCTACATTAGGCACTTTCTTAGAAAAGGATAATGACTTAGGCTGAGTCCTAACCTGCTAGCTAACTAGCTCTCCATACGTTATTACATCATGTTAGCTACCACTTTTTAGCCTAACCAGTTAAATTAGTGGGGAATCAAAACTTTTGACTGGGCAGCACATTAGAGCTTTTACTTGCCCAGTGGGCTCGCTAATCAGTTTCTGATTTGTCCACCCCCGCTCTATCTGTCCTAACCTTTTTTACAGATGAAGGAAGTGAAGTGGGGATGCTGAGCTTGGAGCAGAAAGCATTATCCTGACTCTATCAACACAGAGCTCGCACAATATACCAGGCTGCTGTAAATGATCAAATATTGCTTAAAAGTGTTGATGCCACTCATACGCACACACACACTTACACACTCAGTCAATAAACTGGTACGTATGCATGCACATGTGTAGAAACATAATCTGTAATACTGTTCACTTCAGCAAACATAAACGATATTTATCAGTGTTCAGTATTCTCAGAACATAACTAAGAAACAAAGATGACTGACTTTACAAATATTTAAATCTGTCAAAGCTTTCAGTGCCAGGACACACACCTGTGATTGGCTGAATGCATATACAATATATCATCTTGCCAATCATTTTACGAAAAGCTAAGAAATCAAGCAAACTGGAAACATTTCCGAATATCTCTCAGACTTTGTAATGAGGTTTTAGTTTATAGAATATAAATGACGTATTTCCCATATTTGATAAAT
This sequence comes from Cranoglanis bouderius, assembly GCA_023630585.1. Lineage (NCBI taxonomy): Eukaryota > Metazoa > Chordata > Actinopteri > Siluriformes > Cranoglanididae > Cranoglanis > Cranoglanis bouderius. The sequence continues at coordinate 27,803,534 of CM042538.1, forward strand.
ATACATTTCATAAATGGGTACTATAAGAAGAGCTCTATACAATATGTAATGCACCAAGCATTTTACTCACACTTGTCACCAGGCTAAAGCATTAAAGCACTGCTGATGCGCTGTATTACACAAACACGCTGCAAACACACTTGATGATGAAGCTCCAGGCGGAAAATATCTTTACATATCGATTTTGGATCAAATTTACCTTTGTTGTGTTACATGTGCTGATTCAATTCTTCTACCAAGGAGCAACTTTTTTTTTCTTTCTTTTTTTTTTTAAACACATAAGCTAAGTCAGGCCGGAGATGAAATTGGGAAGGAAGGGAAGGGAGGGTGAAGAGGTGAAACGTGTATGAGGGGCCATTCTAGCGAGTGCAGACAGTGTCAAGCTGAGCAGGTTGGTCTGATTGGTTGAGTCCTGTTCGCCATGTGGTTCATTCACAGATCGAAATCAAAGGTAAGATCAGACTTCCCCATCTTCTGTCGGTACACAGCATCAAACTTGTCGTTCATGGACACAGTGAAGATGTCCTTCCAGAGGCCCACGCGACCTGAAGCAACATACAGACTGTTAATTAACATGCTTTTATATCTTCTACAGTGATTATACTGAATTACACCAAGCTTCACATAATGAGAGCTTAAGGAGAGTCCGGTATATACAGTATTATAACTATGTTATACCACAGCACTGTTCAGTTCTTGATTCTATCGTTTCTATGGTAACAACTTGTACAGGGACTTTTATGGCAGATGCTTCACATAAGCAGATTTTAAAAAATAAATAAATAAAAATAAAAAAGTTTAATTGTTGATATGTTTTCTTTGAGAATATGGTTGTTGTTGTTGTTGTTTTTTTTACATTTATGGAAGGAGTCGACAGCCTTAGTGATTTATAACAGTATAAAGGTAAAGCTGTAACTTAGTTTTCCAGGTTTGAGGACTTTCTGTTTTCTCAGTAACATGACAAGCTGCTTTTTTTTTTTTTTTTTTTTTTTGGCTTCGTAACATCAAGAGAAAAATTGAGGCTGGTAAGGGAATGGCTGTTTATAGCTGCTATGACGTAAGTGATAACAGGAACTATACTGAACTATACTGAACTATTTTTAAGAATAACTGGATAAAAAGTATAAAGTAGCATTACTGAATTAAAAAAAAAAAGTAATCATTGCTGTGGCATAAAATATATAAAACACCTCAGAACATGCTGTTATTGTTAAATAATAAACTTTGAGGTGTAAACAAGCGCTCAGCCACACCACACTGTTGATTACTACATCAACACCAAGTGCACCAAGTCCTTACACAGCAGATTTATTACAAATATCAAGTCAATAAAGACATTCACACCCCTTGTTTGTAAAGAAGAGCCAGGTATTACTAGGTGTTTCTGTCTTACTCACACTCACCTTGTTTCTCACTTCCCCTGTCTTTCTCTCTCTCTCTCTCTCTTTCCTTTCTCTTTCTCTTTCTCCATGCTCATTGTTTATCTAAGACCCTACTGCATGCTCATCACTTCTCACCATCAAGACAAGCAAAGAATCCATGCACTAAAGGAAAAAAAAAAAATCAACAAAACATAAAAAACCACAACAAAAAAAAAACAGTAAATGCAAATCATATCAACAAAATTATCAATTTCAACAAAAATGTTCACAGATAAAACATGTAATACATGAAATCTCACATACTCAGAGATGGGTAGAGTGGCCAAGATTTTTACTTTAAAACTACTTATAAAAATAATTACTTGAGTAACAGTAAAAGTAATTCTGTTAATAATTACATGAGTAAGAGTAATAAAGTATCCAATGAGAAGACGACTCAAGTAGCGAGTTACTAGTTTCTTCGGATCTGATTAAAATGAAGGGAAAATCCTGAATCTCAGACTACATGGAGAACTGTAAGTCACACCTCTCCTTGAAAGTCTGTCTGTTCTGTTTATATGATATAAAACCTGGGTTCAAGATGAAGCAGCATATCCCAGTCCTGTGATGGGTACAATAACACACAACCTGTCATTTTCAACACAAAAAATCTCACACACACACACACACACCTCAAACAACAAACATTTTCCCAGCAGTTGACTGTTTTAACATGTTAACAACACACACTTGTCAGAATCTGCATTTAAATAAGACAACAGAGAACAAAAGTACAGACTATGGAACAGAACAGAAGAGAAAGTGTGTGTAGAGAGAGAGAGAGTGAGTGTTTGAGTGTGTTAGTGTGTGTGTGTGTGTGTGTGTGTGTGTGTGTGTGTGCGTGTGTCCTGCCTCCCTCGACATGCTCGCTTCTTCCCCCTCTCCAGGACTGAGCCGCTAAAAAAGTGAGCGGTTGTTGCGTCCGAATTCAGACCACTGCAGCGTATCGCGAGACTCTTTATAGACCTCATTATGCGTGGTATAAACAAATTATTAGAACTAAATATATTCATTAACATTTAACAGTAATGGAGGCACGCCACCGAATGTAGTGAAGTAATAGCACATTTCTGTGAACTTGAGTAAGAGTATAAGTATGCCCAGTTAAACCTACTCTTAAAAGTACATTTTTTTCAAAAAGTTACTCAAGAAAATGTAGCACGTTACTACACACCTCTGCATATACTGTATAACTATCCCAGTCAGCACCAAGACATGTAAACTGCCATGAAAAGGGCGTCAGTGGGACGTCTTGAATTCAGCCAGAGGGAAAGTTTGTAATATGTTTTATCTACCATGATTTAGAGAAGACAAATATTATATACATATACTGTACATTATTGTAGACGAATAATACAAGGCATCAAATCTGAATCTAAACAAAAGGGGGTTTCTCTGCCAGATCAAGTGACTTACTAGTTGCATTCTGCCTTAGATTTTAATAAATACGTTTATAAATTAAAAGCACCAATTAAAAGCTCAAAATCAAATAAAATTCAAAATGGTGTCTGAAAATTGTCTTGTGATTAAATGAAATCATTTATATCCAGCATTACACTTTATCACCACATGATGGAGCTGAAGAACCAAAACATCGGAGCCTCTGGTTCTTACTGTTTTTTATATGCTAGTCAACTTTCCCTCACCTTGGAAGAAGCCCCTTTAAATGACTTACGGATTGTTCCAATGTGCTCATTTTTAAAGGATGTTTGTTCGATGACCCCTTATAGGTCTGACGGATTGAGTTAACATTACTGTAGACTACATCCTTCTCTTCATGTGCTGCCAGTGGTCTCACATGTGACGAAGCCATTTCACACTTCGGAATCATGAGGGAATGTAGTCAAGAGCATGTTTAAAACATTAGTTCTTAAATGTTCTGCTTTGGCCTGAAATGCTGAGCTGTTTTCAAATGTGAATGGTAGTGTGGATCCAGAACAGACAGTCTGCAGCCACAAGAAAACAAAATCTTTGTCTCTTTGGCTCTGACTGATTAAATATGATGTGACAAAGCAGCAGAGGCTCTGTATGTACAGCATTCACAGAAATGTACCAAAAAAAATACAAAATAACAAAACCTGCGCCTGAATGTCCTTACAGAATCCCATCAAATGTGCCTTAGTTTCTGTCTGTGTGTCTCTCTCTGTCTGTGTGTCTGTGTCTGTCTCTCTGTCTGTGTGTCTGTGTCTATCTCTCTGTCTGTGTGTCTGTGTCTATCTCTCTGTCTGTGTCTCACCCCTGCAGATGGACAGAGCCTCTGAGTTACAGCACTGCTCAATAAGCTGATTGCAGCTCTCAACCATGCTCTCCAGCTGAGCCTTATCACACGAGATACCCAGGAACCGTGACAGCTGTTCCACCAGTGTACCCAGGTCCTACAGAGAGAGAGAGAGAGAGAGAGAGAGAATCCGGGTAAGAGAGAGACAGAGAGAGCAAACGAGAGACACAGAGGGTGAGAGACATAGAGACCGAGACAGAGAGACAGAAAGAGAGTGAGAGAGAGAGCGCACATTAATTACTGATAAACACACTTAGCCTACATAATCATACACACAATATCATTTTAAAATCCATATACATGTTTATTATTTCAGTTTTTCGAAATGGTAAGTTTCTTTTTAATTGTTTTCTCAGGATATATGTTTTATAAAAAGCAACACAACAAAACTTCCCAAAAATTACGATAATTAATTTGGTGTCATATCATATCATTCTGTATTAAAATTTTTGAATGGAACTAACATTTTATATGAAAAACGTCTATATAACACCTTAATAACATCTCACTAAACATTCATTAAATATTATTATTATTATTATCATGAAATATTTGTTGCTCTAACTATAAAATGAAATAAATCTCAGTCAATAAAATGCAAGTGAGTATTGAGGTGTGAGGTAAGTGAGGTGTGTGTGAATATATGCGTGTGTGTGTGTGTGTGTGTGTGTGTGTGTTTGGGTTGAGTATGTGGACAAAGTATAGAAAGTTGAGGTTAAAGCCTACTTGTTTGGACCAATTGGGAGAATCTACTGATTAGGTATATGGTATATATGTTGTTTATGTATAGATCAGGTGCCACACTATACACTGTCACTTACTGTGCCTACTGTCCTGTTTTAGTAGTTACTGTACTGTCCTGTGTTGTTTGCACACGTTTGCACGTGCACTTTATGTAGAATGTGTAGGTCTTTTTTTTTTTTTTTAGTTCTGTGTCGTCTCATGTGATTAGTGTGTTGTTTTATGTAGCACCATGGTCGTGGAGGTTTCACTGTGTACTGTACCAGCTGTATATGGTTGAAATGACAATAAAAGCCATGTAAGCTTTACATTTATGGCATGTGGCAGACGCCCTTATCCAGAGCGACTTACACCGATTTCATTTATATATCTGAGCAATTGAGGGTTAAGGGCCTTGCTCAAGGGCCCAACAGTGGCAGCGCTGGGATTTGAACTCATGACCTTCCAATCAGTAGCCCAACGTCTTAACCACTGAGCTACCACTGTCTGCTGTACTTGAACTTGAACTGTGTATTCTTTGACCATCATGCTTCACTATGTTGGCTTGTTGGTGAGTTTAGAAACTTCAACCCCTTGTTTATGCACGGTTTCCATTTCCACTGACTGGGTGTTAAGCAACAAAGACAGACAGACAGACAGACAGATAGATAGATAGATAGATAGATAGCTCACATTTTTTATGCCAGATTGGGCTAGTTTAAAAATACTCCACAGCCACCAAGATCTTGTTTTATAGCAAATAATCATTTCCTCAGATGAAGGCAAACTGTAAGCGCTAGAGTATGTCTATGACGTACAGAACCATTTCTACGTCAAGATACTGTATATGCCAAAGATTGAGAGAGTGAAAGGGTGATTATGGTGTGGATAATGTCCTCACGTTAGAAATGTGTGCGCACCATGGTGACCTTACTTCCCACACAAAAGCTGAGGAAAAAAAAAAAGAAGAAAAATGCGTCTTTCTTTTCCGATACCCAAATGTTTTGGGATAGGTCTCATGTGTGGTTTTTGAGAGTTAGTTGGGCTGGAAATTTTGCTGAAACCTAGCGACCCTGGCTCATGATATTAGCTCATCTGTGTTTGGGAAACACACCTGCTGTTTCGAACACAGTTGAACAAAGGTACGTCTTCTGTGTTTGTGTGTAGCCAACACCAGATTTTACCACCATTACTATTACTGTTTCTTCCCATAGATAAATCCAAATAGAGAAACAGCATATTATAAACCTCACTCATAAACATATACCATCTTATCATGAAATAACAGTTCTCGAGAAAACTGTTGATGTATAGAATATTTCAAGTTATGTTATCTAGTTCATAGTAGATATCCGATGCACTAATAATCATATAGAGAAGTGCCTGTGAGTGTTTTTCTGCCTATAGATTTTGTACATTGACCTTTGGGAAGTCTAATAGCATCCCAGTGATAAACAACCATGGTGCTCTGTGTGAGTGTGTGTGTATGTGTGTGTGTGTGTGTGTGTGTATGTGTGTGTGTGTGTGTGGTAACAGATTTGTAAGACATGTACCTTGTACATATCCTCATGTTTTAGAAAGAGCACATTGGAGTCCATGCGATGTTCCCAGAATTCCTGCACATGCTCAAACCAGGAGCCATATCCTACTGCAGAGAGAGAGAGAGAGAGAGAGAGAGAGAGAATGAGCATGGTCAGTGTTTTCCTATTTCATTTCTGTGCTCGTTTTGATTCCATCTGACTTTTTTGGAGTGTAGCTCACTCACACTTGTCGTTCATAAAGCGCCGACAGAACTCCTGAAAGGTTCCACGGTAGCTCATGGTTCTTAAAGAGCGGTGAAATTGGTAGTAGGAGACCACCAGGTCTTTAGGATTCCTGGCCATGTAGATAACCTGAAGTACATACACACAAATACACACTCACCGGGATCAGTGCAGGAAACTAGGATCAGTGTGTACACTTTAGATAGCAAATGGACATGTCATTATACCTTGCCCTCTCCGTTATGCATGGCCGTGGGGAGGAAGCGATACGGCAGGTGACTTTTGATCAGGCGAGGTGAAGTCAGCTCCTGCAACGTCAAACCAAAAGCAAAACTACAGTTAGATTTTAGCTCAGGGGGTTGAAAATCTTAAACACACAGCTTTTACTGCTGGAGGAAAGATTTTCTTGCTCTTTGTTAGATTGTGGGGTAAATGTTAAAAACAAATTTATAAAATGTACCACTGAGTGTAAAAGTTTGTGCAGTGTGAAAAAGGTTAATTTAGTAGTAACACTTTCTGTCTATTTACCTCTGAATACACTCATAACCTGTTATAATGCATTCATATATACATCACATATACAATATACTTATATTTATTTAGAATCGTGTACTACAATTTCCTGACAAAAAACAAGAAGACATAGCTTGTAATGCTCTATAAGGCTCTATAAAGGTGCTATACGTGTTATGAACGCCACTTATAGTATATCATGTTAACAATTCATAACGCATAATAAAGATAGCTATTAAGTGTAATGTATTTTTAGAAGTAATTGTAACGATGTTAATAAAAATGCCAAATAAATGCATTATAACATGATATGAATGTGTTCACAGTGCATTTTAACTATGGCATTCGTGTAACCAGTTTAATTTAACCAACAAGACATTTGGCACATTAGGCTTCACAGATGCTCATTATTATTATTATTATTATTATTATTATTATTATTATTATTATTATTATTATTATTAATCTAATCAACTATTAGTGTTCATTATTTTGTTTTGGACTTGGTCAAAAACTCCCAGATGTGTTTTGCTTGTTTTGTTGTTGTTGTTTTTGTTTTTTTAAATCAGTATACAAATCCTGTTTAGTAATTTGTCTGTGTGTGTGTGTGTGTGTGTGTGTGTGTGTGTGTGTGTGTGTGTGTGTGTGTGTGTGTGTGTGCGCGTGTGTTCGCATACCTGAATAATATCTAAACCAGGCTGAGGATACTCCAACACTGGAAGTTGCTCATCAATATTCATGAGTCCAATTTCATCTGGGTCCACCCCCTGACTCACAAGATACACTACCTCCTGCAGCAGGCTCGTACCTTTGTGACAAGGAAAAAAGACAACTATATATTAATGTATTCATTAAATACAGTTTATAGGGAATTAATAAGAAAGCTGAAAGTTGCACATGTTTCAGGAGCAATGTATTTAATCAACATACCAAACATGAAGCAGCTAAATATTATTATTATTATTATTATTATTATTATTATTATTATTATTATTTTAAAAATCTGTGGGATCTGTGTAGACTTGGTCTAAGTTGTGGCCTATACGTGAGTGTGATGATTTAGGACATATACACAGCATAAAATACTGTGACAGTCAAATTGAAACAAGTTATCTCCTGTTATCACTTACAGTACATTATAGCATATATAAACAGTTGTTCCCTCACCAGCCTTTATGTTTCTTTTTTAATAAGAATTCTTATTTAAAAAATAATAGTTACTAAAAAAAAAAAAAAAAAAAAAAAAAAAGCTTTCCAAAGCACTGACACTGGAGACTCCTTCCATAAATGTTGAATAAACATCTCCTTACAAAAACTTCCAAATCAACAATTAATTGTTTTTCTTTGTTAAATAACAACACACAACAACCATTTGCTTATTATTAGCCCTGTTATGGAATGGTGACACCAGGGGCATCGCTAGACCCTTCTGTGCCCCAGTAAAATTTTCCTAATAAATCATTGTCTGATGAGGTAGATTACAGTAGATACATCTGAAAATAAGCTTTCCTATTCATTGATCGTTATCATTTACATCATTTGAATTATTTAAAACATGAGGGCTGATTGTAACGCCAGCTGAACTGTAAATATCCTGCGCATCCTCTTCAATCATAAGCCCCACCCCCTCGCTGTGCTCCTCCTCCCTTCACTTTTCCCCGTGGAAACCTCGACTTGCAGTCAGACAATAATTCATAATATGACATTGTACCTGAGGAAAGCTAACTACCCGGCTAACGCATATCGCTGTGTTAATGAGTAGTATGTGAATTTGTTTTCATTTGTAGTCATTTGTAATTTGAAGTACTTTTGCAAAATTCTTGGTGGGCTTGTGCCCCAGTAGTGATCAAAATCTAGAAACGCCCCTGGGTGACACATTTAGGGTTCAAGGTTCCTGCCTTGTGCACACTGTTCCTGGCATAGGCTCCAGATCCACTGCAATTGATGAATGAATGAAAGGATGTATAGAAATCTGTCAGTGGTAAAACGACAGATAATTACAAATCTCTATGCTGTTTGAAAACAAGATGCATTCAGTATTCAATAGTAATCAGTAAATTCTGTATAATCAGTATAATCAATGCATCTATGTGGGTTCTAGAGTCTGATTTAACACAACCATTCAAACCTACTTCCAAACTGCTAAAATGCATATGATAGCCATTTAGTGTGTGCTAACAGCTTCAGTAAATGTGGTCATTTGTGTCTAATGGCTAATGTAGAGGTTTCCGATTTCCCACGCATGACTTCACAGCCATAAACAAGGGGACCTATTTTTGTCTCAATGCCATGGTTGTTGTTTTTTTCTCTCTTCTTGGACACACACACACACACACACACACACACACACACACACACACACACACACACACATTCCTAAATTGTAGAAACCTTTAGCTCGAGTCTGTAATGGTTTTCCGTAACTGGTGCTGGTGTAAGACAATGAGACAATGTAAAATCAACTCCATACTCACTGGCAACTGCCATGAAAATGTGTAAAAGAATATATATATATATATATATTTTAAAGTATAACGTCATAATGTACAGGATCTTAAACCACTCTTAAGTCTTATACCACTTCATGCACAACATTTCAAGCTCCTTTACACTCTTAGTTTTTTGCACGATGGCTGTCCTTTTCGATTTATAGACTCTTAACAGGACTACGATCCAGAGACTGAGATTTTCATTACAAAACATTTATTTAGTGTCTGCACAAATTTCTGTGTTGATTGGGATGTTTGTTAGGGGTCATTATCTCAACTGCTGTCATATGAACGTCCAACGATACCCCTCCCCACCAGTAGAGGTCGATGTCCCCTGAGTACTAGCACAATGTCTCATTCATATCCGGTTTCACTTCCTGGTTCACTCATATACTATCCCATGCAATCCTCAGTGTTTTTGCGAAGTCTTGCCACCTGTCCTTTTTGTGTCATTTTTGAGTGTTTCTCCTGACTGTCCTGTTGTAACCCTGCCTTGTTTACCAATACCCACACAGATTATAGATTGCCCTTTTGTCTATGCTTGCTATGACTATTTGCATACTGACCACTGTCTGCCTGATTAAGCTGAACTATTGGATGTTCCTTGAAACAACAGATGGTGCGACTTGGACACATGACCCAGGGTCATAGGGTGTTTTGGGTTTTAGTTCATCAGACACCCTCACCCGGGCAACCCTGCCATTGGTGATCAGGCCCAGGCTTGTATCCAAGTGGCACACTACACCATGGATCGCCTCTCTTGATCCATCTTTGTTGTTCTTATATGTATGCAACCCTCTGATGCCAAGGAGACTAAGTGTCCAATATACAGACTACATTACAAAGCCCCTGCAGCCCACTTCAATGGGCTTCCACCCATGCCTTATACATTCCTCTACAAGTTTGAGATATTGAGATATATTTGACCGTAAGCACAATATAAGATTGGGATCAGGTGATTTCATCCCCTCTCTTGTATTTTTTTTCAGCCCCCCTATGATATTTTTGTCCTATTTGGATATTTGTCTTATTTGGAGCCTCTCAGTCTGTCTCTGCCTCTTGCATTCTCTCGGATCAGGTTCTAGCTCGGCTGTAGCTGATCTGGCTGTGGTCATATCGAGGCTGTATCAAAGTCCCCAGAGAACCAGGCTGCTTTCCTTCCTGTGCAATGAAATGAAAGTGCTGAGCGTGAATCTCCTTAATGTATCGGCCACTTCCTGTTTATATCAAGTTGCATATTTCATAATGCGCAAGGTTTATATACAATATACAGTACTGTGCATACATTTCTCATGTAATCATCAGGGTTTTTTTTGTTGTTGTTGTTGTTTTGTTTTCACATGTGATTATGTGAGTGAGAAAACCACCTGAAAGTACATTTCAACATGTTATACCCTGAAATTGCACGTGAACTCAAGTAAACACAAGCGACATCATGTGAACATTGTGTTCACGTTCTACAAAGGAACATGAGAATATAACGTGAAAAAGTAATGTAACAATAAAATAAACATGCAAAAATCACATGCGAACATAAATAAATGACGTGTATGAGTCACGTGAAAATAAATGAATCATGTAAAAAATAATCACAACATTAACAAATCCAGCAAAGATCGCATTAGAATTAATTAATCGACTAACGATCACATGTGAACACAAATGAATGATGTGTAAAAACAACATGAACATAAATGAATCATGGAAAACAAATCACATAGGCACAGACATGAATCATGTGTAAAGAAAAATGTAAAAAATCACAAAAATAAACCAATCACTTAAAATCACTTAAAATAAATTATTAATCACATAAAGATCACATGAAAATTAATGAATTGATTAAAAATCACATGTTGGAACGAATTACGTGAGTAACAATCACGTGAAAATAAGGCCGTATGCCTTATACTGTACATATGGAAATAAATTGTGTGCAAGATCACGTGTGAAAATAAAACCACACGTGAGAATGTGTGAAACCTAATTATGAATTGTGTACAAACCACAAACGTACAAATTTCACATATGAACCATGTGATTATTCACGTGAGGTTCACGTGATTTTTCTGTAAGGAAACTGTGAACACTTTCATTGTGCATCCAGGCTAATGTTGGGCTTAAATTCCCGGGAGGCTTTGCGCTGAACGGGACCCACCCGAGCTCGCTCAGGTTATCATGTCATCGCCGCGCGTCACGCAGACTCTCCGCAGCAGCCCCGCATCTGAGAGCGCGTCAGGTTCATGACGCACGGCAAGAAAAAAGATGTAAACACTGGACTAGCTTTGGACGGAGCGTGTCATTTCACACACACTGCTAATCTTCTCTTCGACTCCTTTTATTTAAATCAAAACGATTCTCTTTTTTGGTGGAGGAATAAACTTTTTTTTTTTTTTTTTAATTAAATTCATAAAGTCATTGGTTTTGACTCCAAAGTTTAATGACGCAATTAGTACCTAAGTATACAAAAAACACACTGAAATAGACGTGTAAAAAAATTTTAAAAAATAAATAAAAGAAACCCGAACCAGAATGAATATTTATTTATTTATTTACTTGCTTACTTATTTATTTATTTATTTTAAGGCTTTTCGCATTATATAGGCCTACTGCGTCAGAAAAAAAAAATCCTGCTCCAATAATAGATGACTATAAATACACACATCTGGATAACATTATTCAAGCAGAATGAAATAAAATGCATTGGTACACACGTGTTTGTTGTTGTTGTTGTTGTTGTTGCTGCTGCTGCTTCTGTTTAATTGACGAATTTTATTCCTAATAAACAACACCCCTACAGCATCCACCCACATAAGCAGCACAAGACAGAAGACATTATAACTCTAATATGAATTCATGGAGCAGCTATTCCAGGACACACCATGCATGCATACCTGATTTTGGATAAGTAACAATCCATATGTCACTACTTCTGAGGGAGAAGTTGGCGATCTCGTCCATCTTCCCTCGACAAAAAGGAGGAAGGCGAACTCCATGATGCTCGAAGTATTTGCTCTCGTACTCTATCGGGGTGCTCGGCGTGTCCACCTCGCTTTCTGCCATCTTCACAGCCAAGGAGTCGAATGTCAGTGCAATTAATTCCTTTTGCGTTTATATAGAAAAAGATGCATTTGAGATCACGTAGCTTGGTCTCGGCTGTTATGGCGAAGACGTGCAGGACTGCGGGCGTCTTGATCTCCAGCCAATCACATTCTCCTGAAGTGATGTAATGCCACGACTCTCTCTCTCTCTCTCTCTCTCTCTCTCTGCGCTCAGCATCAGCACCAGCCTGAGGGGCGTGGCCTCATACGCTCACTGGCTTCAATCCGGAAGTGATGTTCAATAACAACAGAATTGTTCTCCTCTGTTTTGAAAGCTGAATAATACGTGGATTTAGCTTATCCAGAGTAACATTTCTCTCAACCAAGCTGATGGATAGACTGATATCAGACTGTCCTTGTACCGTATGTGCAATATCTCCCACTATGCCACTTTTTGGCTGCATACAATGTTTACAATGTTTACAGTTGTTTTTTTTGTTTTTTTTTTGGTATTTGTTTACTCGCCTAGAGCACATTAACAATCTTGCATGGTCTCTTGTCTGTGTTCAATGTTTACAGTTTGCTACTTTTTGTACTACCTAAGACTTTATCATTCATCATTTTTGCACTGTCTGCGTAGGAGTGTGTAACTGAAGCACAAGAACTTCACTGCATATAGATGCTTAAAGCATCTTTATGTACACGACAATAAACTTGAAACTTGAAACATGAAACATGAAACAATACCTCACCTCATGTAAATAAGACCAAGAGTACCTCTACTGTATATTGTATGTTTAACTGTACATTCATGTCTGAACAATAAATAATATACTATCTGTTTTTAATGGCATATTGTTATCTTGTTTCAGCGTTGCACAATATCTTGTTTAAAGCAATGTTTAAACACTGACATTCGTTTATTTGCTTGTTATCTTTTACCCATTATTTTCTACAGCAGCGTCCATGAGAATGTGCGATCTAAAAAAATTCATTGTACAAGGAAGCTTGTGTAGATGACAGTCTAATCTGGAAGCCATGATTTAAGACACATGATCAAATTTTGGCTCCTGTAATGTAAAAAAAAAAAATGTTTTGTAAAAAGGCTGATTATACTGTACACACACCCATTTATTCTAAGCACAGTCATACAGACTATAGAAATATAAATCCCTTAACAATGCCTAGACTTAACAACTGAAAGGGAACCTCCACTCTGAAACACATTAAATAAGTTTAAATTGAAATATGTGTGATGTGTTTAGCGATTGTGGTGCTAAATAGGTGGTTGGTGGTTACTTTTCTTATTCCTGTGATGAATTAGATGAATTAGATGCACTAATATGACAAGGAAATCGTTATTGGTAGTGCAGTCACAATAATAGGAGGAAAAATTTCAATAATCTCAAACATAATGGATAACAGTCAAGAGTTATGTTTTCCCATCGTTTTCCAGCATCGTTCAATGTCATATTAATGACGAATCCAACGTGAAAGTAGTGGAGACGTCGGTGCAGATGTTGGGCCGCAATACAACTATACCATGCTGAGTTACAGCAGAGAATCTGCTTAGCTAGTTAGTGAGATATTTGAGATGATGAGTGTGATGGTGTTGATGGTGGCATCAGCATGAAAGCTTTGGAAGCTGCATCGCTCTCTTTAGGTTGATCCCACTACACATCTACCCACAGGTACAGTTGTGCTCATAAATTTACATACATTTTGCAGAATCATTAAAATTGCATGTTGTTTTTTATTTAGTCCTGCCCTGAATAAGCTATTTCACATAACAGATGTTTACATCTAGTCCACAAGACACAATAATAACTGAATTTACACAAATGAACCAGCTCAAAAGTTTACACACGCTTGATTATTAATACTGTGTGTCGTTACCTGGATAATCAACGACTGTTTTTATGTTCTGTGGTAGTTGTTCATGAGTCCCTTGTTAGTCCTGAGCAGTTAAACTGCCCACTGTTCTTCAGAAAAATCCTCCAGGTCCTGCACATTCTTTGCTTTTCCAGCATCTTCTGTATATCTGACCCCTTTCCAGCACTGGCTATATGATTTTAAGATCCATCTTTTCACACTGAGGACAACTGAGGGACTTGTACACGACTATTACAAAAGGTGCAAACACTCACTGATGCTCAAGAAGGCAACACGATACATTAAGAGCCAGGGGGGTGTAAACTTTTGAACAGGATGATTTGTGTAAATTATTATTTTGTCTTCTGGGAAACATGTAAACATCTTGTGTAGCTTATGAAGGGCAGTACTAAATGAACAAAAATAAGATAACAATTTAAACAAAATAATAACAATTTACACCAATCATCCTGTTCAAAAGTTTACACCCCCCTGGCTCTTAATGTATGGGCTTGTCTAAGGTGACAGACCCATGGCAACAAAAATAAACGCCCCCTACAGCATAAGAGAGCTTTTTTTTAGTCTAATTTGTATCCAATGTATCCATCTGAAACACGTGAAAAGAAATATAAAGCCTTTGCCAGAAAGAATCACTCAGCTGTTCACATTAAGCCTGATTTTCACGTGTTGTTTTGCTCTGTAAGAGCCGCCCGGTAGGGGTGATGGGAGGTGGATGGGCGGAGAAAGCAGTGGATCATTGACGGCTTCCTATTGGCTGAGCGGCTCATGGCGCGATAAGGACAGAAAGAAAGACACAGTGACGGACAGTGTCACCGGCGAGAGAAGGCATGACCGGTGCAAACCACCGCGTTATTAAGAAGCACAAACTAGAATTTTAATCTGCGGGGATGTTGGACCTGAGTGCGGGGTGGAACCTGTCGTTCGCCGGTTGCGGGTTTTTAGGTATTTACCACCTCGGGGTGTCCAGCTGCCTCCTGGAGCGCGCGCCTTTCCTCGTCCACCGAGCCAACAAGATATACGGAGCTTCAGCTGGAGCTCTCAATGCAGCTGTGCTCACCAGCGGTATATGCTTAGGTACACACACACACACACACACACACACACACACACACTTCGAAAGAGTAACACACAGGGATCTTCTGCTTCCTTGTTTTAAAACCCATTACAGAAAACTCACACAAACTTCAAACGTGATCAATGACATTTTCACGTTTAAAAGGTTTTTATTTATTTATTTATTTATTTTTATTTGTACCTGCATACCAAGCAACAGTATTTTTTATTTTTGCACATGATTAATTTATTTTCAGATGTAGTGCATGTGTTTCTATTTTTCGTGATTTAATCCTCATTTTTTAAATGTATTTTCATTTAAATTTTTCACGCACTGTAAAGTGCATGTGGATTAATTGGATGTGATTTTGTTTTCCAGATTCATCGAGATTTATTTTCACTTGATTTCCCCCCCCTTCATTTTTCATTTATTTTTATGTAAATTTTTCACATGTAGTGCATGTGTTTTTAGTTTTAGCATGGGATATTTCCCTCGTGGTTCATTAATGTTCATATGTAATTTCCCCTCTTATTATTGTTATTATTTTTATTTATTTATTTACATGTTTGTTTTTCCCATGTAGGGCATGTGGTTTTATTTTTCCACATGGGATTATTTCTTCCACATGATTCCTTTATTTTCACATGTTAATCTTTTTTTTTCTCCCCCTATAAGGCATGTTTTATTATTATTATTATTATTATTATTATTATTATTATTATTATTATAATTATTATTATTATTGTTCCCATGATGCCACGTGTTTCATATGAATCGTGTGTGTTGATATGAATTCAGGGCATGGTGAACATGGTGAAATGCACCTGTTATCACATATTACTCACAATCACTTTGGAAAAACATGATCATATGTGAAACGCGTGTGCTTTTTTCATAAGAGACATCAAAACATGCATCACTTTCTTTCACATTCACTTACTTCTGAACCATGAATCTTCCTACAAAGAACATTAATGATTATTCAGATATTCATTCAGATCTGATAACGCAACCTAGCATAGTTTTTTTTATTTTTTTTATATAAGAGGCATTGCTTTAGTTCCATTTTTATCATTTTTTTGTTATTTTGTTAATAATTCTAATCTTGTTGCTGTAAGCAGTGATATGTTGGAATAGTTAGAATGACACCGATGGCTTATTAACCTCAGTCTTGCTTCATTTACCTTATAAAATTAATTTTATAAGGTTTTAGTCAGTGTTGTGTTCTGCTCTTGCTAAGATTTTATTCACTAAGCATGGCACAGGTGTACAGTGACCATACTGAAAAACTTTCTGAGACAAGACATGAGGAAGAAAGGAAGATTTGAGATTATAAATCATTACAGTATACAGGTGTAGAAGAGAAAAGATCAACAGAACTAATAAAAGTCCTGGGATAAGCACAGGACAGTATTTATCTCTACTGTATCCAGCTGAGATTATCCACTGAAGCAAGAGTGAGACTAGGATGTGAAAGGAAAACGTGTTTATTTTTTTAATAGTACCTAATAATTACAGTTGCTGTTCTCTGATCTCAATGCACTCTGATAAAATGTTTACCAAACTGACAGGAGGATTAAACTGTATATAGCCAGTTAATTGTGTTATACAGCACAGTTTAATTCAGTCTAAAAGTTGGGTGCTTTTGTTTAGATTACTTCAATGTCCCGATTTACATTCTTTACTCTCATAACTACACACATTTTACATCAGGGGTGAGGAACATGACAAAAATATCATATCACGATTCTCAAAAACCTATTATATGTTACATATTACTGAATAATAAGCTTTAAGATCAGTAACTGAAAAAAGCTAAATGGCACCCTGATTATGGAATCTCCACATACTCCACTTTCCTTATGTGTAATCTATCTTAGTTTATTCTCATGGGTAGTTTATCCTTATGGGTAGTTTATTCTTGTGGGTAGTTTATTCTTGTGGGTAGTTTATTCTTGTGGGTAGTTTATTCTTGTGGGTAGTTTTTCCTTGTGGGTGGTTTGTCCTTTTGGGTGGTTTATGCTTGTGGGTAGTTTATTCTTATGGGTAGTTTATTCTTATGGGTAGTTTATTCTTGTGGGTAGTGTATTCCTGTGGATAGTTCATCCTTGTGGGTAGTTTATCCTTTCTGGTAGTTTATTTTTGTGTGTGGTTTGTTTCTGCCCGTGATCTGTTTTCACAGGTAGTTTATCCTTGTGGGTAGTTTGTTCTCTCGGGTGGTTTATCCCTCTGAGTGGTTTATCCTGTGGGTAGTTTATTCTTGTGGGTAGTTTTTCCTTGTGGGTGGTTTGTCCTTTTGGGTGGTTTATGCTTGTGGGTAGTTTATTCTTATGGGTAGTGTATTCCCGTGGATAGTTTTTCCTTGTGGGAAGTTTATCCTTGTGGGTAGTTTTTGTAGGTAGTTTGTTCCTGTGTGTAATCTATTCTCGTGGGTAGTCTATCCTTGTGGGTAGTTTATTCTTGTGGGTAGTTTATTCTTGTGGGTAGTTTATCCTCGTGGGAAGTTTGCCCTTGTGGGTGGTTTATCCTTGTGGGTAGTTTATCCTTGTGATTGGTTTATTCTTGTGGGTGGTTTATTCTTATGGGTAGTTTACTCGTATGTGTGGGTTATTCTTGTGGGTTGTTTGTCCCTGTTGGTAGTTTATTACTGTGTGTAGTTTATTCTTTCTGGTAGATTATTCTTGTGTGTGGTTTATCCTGGTGGATAGTTTATTATGTGTAGTTTATTCCTGTGGGTAGTTTATCCTTGTGAGGTGTTTATTATTGTAGGTAGTTTATCCTTGTGGGTAGTTTATCCTTGTGTGTTTTCGTGTTGCAGAAAAATGTTGTGGGAATGTGATCGACGTTGCTAAGGAGGCCCGGAAGCGAAACCTTGGCCCTCTGCATCCCACGTTCAACCTAGTCAAAGTGCTGCGCTCAGGCCTTCAGCGAGACCTGCCTGAAGACGCACACACACTCGTCAGCGGCAAACTGTGTGTGTCTCTCACACGTGTCAGTGATGGGGAGAATGTGCTGGTCTCTGAGTTTAGCTCCAAAGAAGAGCTCATTCAGGTGAGGGAGCCTCGTCAGTGGAGACAGAGAGATTTCACTCTGATCATAAAACTTACAGTCGAGTGCAACTTTTAAAATACCTTTAGGAAAAAACGAAGAGGACAAGAAGTTTAATTTATAGCGACAATACACCTAGTATGTTCACTGCAAGTGAAAATATCTTGAAAATACCGGTGTACCTTGAATTTATGTAATATTTCTCATTATTAGATTACAATAAAACATACAAGAATAATAAGTCTGTTTCTAGACTTTTTACTCACTTAAAGCTTGAAAATCTTCATCTTGTTCATTTGTGAGATAATTTGTCTTATTTCAAGCATTCATTTATTAGCTGAATTTATGTAACATGGATTTTTCTTAAATGAATCATCACTTTTTCTCTTATTCCCAGGCACTCATCTGTAGCAGTTTCATCCCTGTTTTTTGTGGTCTGTTCCCTCCTGCCTTCCGTGGAGTTGTAAGTGTCAACGGTTGTAGCTAAACTCATTTTAAACCAAAAGTAATGTCTTTCATGGTGCATATGATTGCTTACAGTGCTATTACACTCAGCTACTTCATGAGGGTTTATGCTCTTGATATGAGAGCTTGCCGTGTTGGAGAAATGAGTCACTAGGGCACATTTCACTGGCAGGTTTGGATGAGCTTATTATGTTAAGTAGGATTTGTAGCTATGGGCTTTTGAGCACAAGACCTTCTTTAAAAATGAGCAAGTCAGTTGCATGCCGGTCTCTCGGAGCACTCCCTCCCAGAGTGTGTCTCCTCTCTGTACATTGTGTACTAGAAAGCACTGGATCACAGCCAAGCTCTTTTTCAGGGATCTGAGCAGGGGGCAGCTTGGTGTATACAAATAACTCCACCTTAACCAGGGGTCACATGGGTTCAAAACAACCAATTAGACAGTTTTGAACAAATCCTTGGTATATCTATGGTTTAATGCAAAAGTTTTCACTCACCTTGCATTTTTTAAAGAAAAAAAAAGGAACTAAAATAATATATTTTAAGTTAAAAATGAAGCTCAAATCACCATTTCAACCTTACGAAGTATCAAACCTTTAAAAAAAATAGCAAAAGCAAAAGTTTCTTTTTAAACTTCTCTATCTCCGCACATGAGTTGACAAAGTCAGTGTATGACAGTTACACCGGGAGTAGAGAGTGAATATTACAACTGAGAGGCACGCAGATCTGTTTAGCGGATTTGAAAGATGTTAGAGGTATTTAAAAAGGCAATGGAATGGCATACAATTTATGTAAGGAATAAAACCCTTGGGGGCATGCTGTTATAGGAAAATAATCAAACACGGGGTGGTGTGATGTGTCCCGATACTGAAGCAGAGCTACTGTTACAATCCTGAAGTTGAATATTTTCTAATTACAGCACATCCCAAATTGTTTTATTCCTCTTGTATCACAACAATTTGGTTATTGCTTAAATTTTTGTATCCATTTATAGTTGCATTTAGTGTTGTGGAATGTCCAGGAAACAAGTAAGTTCCTGTTATCATGTTCTATAAATAATTGTTTTTTTTGTTGTTGTTTTTTTACATTATAACAGCGAATGACACAGTCCTCTATCCTGAAGATTTTCTCATGGCGGAAAAAAAAAACAAAAAAACTTAAAGTTACGGCACTGGAGACTCCTTTCATAAATGCTAAATAAAAGTCTCCTTACAGACGACTGTTTCTATTTCCTTTATTGTTATGATTAAATTATTGTATTATCCACCATACACGACTCTGTGTAAGTTGTTACTATGGAAATGTTAACATATTGGAACGAGTGTATTATTATAAACCTTGCAGCCAGAACTACTGTCAGAGCTGCTGTTATAGAAAATTAAGAAACACCTTATAGAAAGGCCAAGCAGAATTCACCCATGCTGTGGTATCATAGGCGTATATTTGTTTCCCATTCAAAACAGCAACTGTACATGTTTGCATTTTCACTATTAGCATCTTATTATTTAACCTTAATAATGAAGAAACCTAACACTTAGAGTCTTGTTGGCATAAATTAAGCTTCATTTAGTCCTAGGGGTGTGCAAACTTTTGTACTCAGCTATAGTAATCAGCTCCAATGAGGAAGAACGGGCTCCGGCTTTATATCTGGACTTTAGTCAGTCATTGTTCGTTATCAGTGCCAACTCCCCTGCCAGCATGTCTTTATGACCAGTTACACCAAGGAAAAAAATGAGGTTCATTCTTTCACCAGAAATCAGGAACACATCACATGGCTGTGATAAATGCTGAATGTTTTATTGGTGGAGCTGGTGAGCCACCAGTAGTGCTGTTATGTAAGACAGAGACTTTATTCACGTGAGTAACAGCCAGCCCTGGCACTGAAACAACTGACTAAACGAAGTACTTGCACACACTGACACAGTGGCACTTTTGGGTTTAGGAGGCAGAGAAGCCGTATTGTTTAGTTTGTATAAGTGCTGTGATTTTATAATGATTTCGAAGACTTTCCTGGACTGAAATATATTTTTCTTACGCATCTATCTGAATTACAAGTGAAGTTATATTATTTAATCGTCTGGTTAAAAGTGAAAAGGGAGAAAATCCCTAAAATGATTGTCTAAAAACAACTTCATTCATTGATATTTATTAATTTATCATGTAATAAAGAAAATATACAGTTGAGATCATAGGTTTACCATATGACTTGCAGAATCTGCAAAATGTTAATAATTTTAAAATAATAATAAAATAAATAATAGGGATCATAAAAATACTGCCCCGAATAAGCTATTTCACATAACAGATGTTTACATACAGTGGTGCTTGAAAGTTTGTAAACCCTTTAGAATTTTTTATATATCTGCAATAAGATATAATATATTATAAGTCCTAAAAGTAGACAAAGAGATCCCGGTTAAACAAATGAGACAACTTTTATGATCTCTCATTTTTTAAAATTATTAACAGGCGTATGTAACCTTATGATCTCAACTGTAAAAATATCAACATAATAATTATTACAATACTATGTCTGTATTTATACCATCCATTACTTTTCCTTTCCTCTGTAGCGAATCTAGCTCAAATGGGTGAAATATATCTATAGCTCTAATCGAAGCGTGTTCTGATTAAGTATGGATATAAATCGACCATGAAAGGGAATGTTATATTAATTACTGTAACCTAGCTCTAGAATTAAATGCGAAGCAGCTTGATCTGTTTGTCCACCAAACTTACCAGGGCAGTCTTCGTATTACTCTAAAGGAATAAATTATCCTTCTGGCCACGAAGCATAGTTTATTCTACGTTACAGAAATCCAGCGCGTAGCGAGGAGCAACGTTAAAAGTGAACCTTGTCATAAGTAAAAACAGACGATCCAGCGTGATAACCATGGATTTTAATAACTACGTAAAAACTACCGATATACACAACTAGGTACAAACAAATAATACATATATATGCAGGGTAAGTGAAAGGAACAGAAGGAAAAGTAATGGAAGTAACAGTGGCAGAACACAGTTTAACCTCGAGAATCAGCAAAGGAATTCGAATGCAACTTTTTCAACAAAAGTGGCTCTGACTTAAAGGACACCTCTATAGGTCAATTGGAATTATACTTGCGTTAATTTTATGCAGTTCACGAGGGTCCTTGATTTGCAGATTGAGCGAGGAATTTGCTGGTTCTTCGGCGTCGGTAGAGTAGGGGTGAACGGAGTTGAGTCTCGCCCGAGGATGAAGAATATGGTGATTGCCACGTGGTTTCACGAGACAAAGGAGAGTCCGGAGGAATGCCGGAAACGGAAGGCGGCAAGGTGAGAAGTAGGAAGAGGGTGAGAAAAAGCGAAGGAGCGAGCCCGCGGGGGACGCGTGTCACGGTCTTTTATGGACAATGCCAATGTACACGCCTCTCTGAGCTGCTGGCGAATCCAAAGAGAGATGAGAAAGTTCTGGGGGAAAACTTCTTTGGTCTGTCCCAGAACGGGTCGCATGTCAGGGCGAGGTTTGTGTTAAGTTTGGATCAATATGGTATTTGATAAAACATGGAAAAGTATAGAATGATACATCCTATCGTCCTGTAGTATGCATCATTAATTGGCATATTGTGAGACAATGATTTTGGTACCAAACTTCAAGGAGATTATGATATCTTGGACAGTGTAGGATCATTAGACATAGTTACAGACAACTTAAAAATTAGCTTTTCGCTCAAACTATATAAAATTGCTACAACTAGGTTATCTAGACATACAACACATGCATATACGAATACATCATAACTATCTAGGGATATGATTACAGGTTACATTCAATAGACATGTTCACTGTGTGTGTGCGTGAGTGTGTGCATGTCCAGAAGAGGGGGCTGGCGTTCTTCTAAAGTTACAACGGTCCTTTGGTCACCTCAGGGTGACCTTCTAGGGAGGAGGTTCTTTGCTAGACCGGTTGGCTCCGATGTTAATCTCTGAGGTCGTAAACTGAGATTAAATCGAAGATTTACGGGCCCTGGGGTCGGGAAATGGTGGATCCTTGTTGACGAACTAATCCTGAAGTTTCCCAGACGTTCAGTCATCAAAGGTTTCTTTTATTGCGGGAGTAGGTCCTGTGTGGGTTCCCAAAGAGTCTCCTGAATTCCAGAGTTGCATCTGGTCAAAGAAGGCCTCTCGGGTTATTCTGGGTCACTTAAAGGAATGAAACTTTATATGTTTCACTTGGGTTAATGTAGAAATCAGTTTGGGCACCCCGATACGTTACAGCTCCCCCTCTTTCGGACAATGATGTCCTTGTGAGGACATCGTTGGGCGACAGTCGTCATGGTGATCGGGTGGCGAGTGTATCAAACTGGTTGATTGACGGGGGTTCCTAATTTTCCTCCGGTTATCTGGAGGTACAGGATGGTGAGCCACAGCAGCATCCTAGTGTAGGAAAAAGAGGGAGAGAGAAAGAGAAAGGCAGTAGGTAAGCGGTTGATGTCCCTGGTTGGTCAGGATGCTTTCCTTGCTCTGCAGACTGTGACTGGGTTAGTTTATATTAGTCCCCCCCCCTTTCTTTTCCTTGCCAGCAGCCACGTGTCTCTTTATTTGGTTTCGATGGACCCATTTGAAAATCGGGTCTTTCTGTCCCTGCTTTAGTTGGATTCTGTACGCGACTGCGGAGAGTTTGTCCACGATCTCGTGCGGTCCTGTCCAGTGGGGGAGCAGCTTTTTCGACAGTCGTTTGGAGGCTGTCTGGAGTGGCTGTGTGAAGTTGTAGTACCAGACCTTATCACCCACATTCAGTTCCTGGTGTGATGCTTTCCGGTCGTAATATGCTTTCTGGCCTTCAGCGCTCCTTTGCAGCTGTTGTTGGGCGAAAGCAAACGTCGTCCTTAGGTGCCGGTGTAGCTCATCCAGGTATTGGTGTGTGGTGTAGGCTGTGACGAGGTTGGAGTCTCCCGGTTGGTACAGCAGGTGCAGCGGTAGGGTCATTTGCCTCCCAGTCATCAATTCGAAGGGAGACACGCAAGTTGATTCCTGCGGGGTGGCTCTGATGGCCATGAGTACCAGGGGAAGTTTTACATCCCAGTCCTTTTGGTTGGCAGACACGTATTTCCTCAGCATGCTGACCACAGTCCGATTGGTTCGCTCCACCTGGCCTGAGGATCTGGGGTGGTGGCTGATGTGTAGTTGAGCCTGTACACCCAAGAGCTTCCAAGTCTGCTGCATGATCTCAGCTGTAAAGTGTGTGCCCCTGTCAGAGTTGACCCTTAGTGGCAGTCCGAATCTGGAGAAGATATGGTTCATCAGTAGGTATGCCGTGGTCTGGGCAGTGTCATTGGGTGCTGGAAGACACTCTACCCACTTGGTGAATTGGCATACTACTGTGAGGAAGTACTTGTTGCCCCTTGTTGACCTGGGCAGAGGTCCCACCCAGTCTATTTGGAGGTCTGACCATGGGAACGTGACTCCTCTGCGTTGCAGTGGGGCTCTGTGGTTTGGGTTTGCTGGTTCGAATTGGCAGCAAACCAGGCACCCTCTGACGTACTCTGCCACGTCTTGCTGCATACCGGGCCAGTATGCCACTTGCTTCAGTGTGTCGTAAGTGGCTCTGGTGCCGTGATGTCCAGCACATGGTGCGTCGTGGGCATACATTAACATGACCCCCCTTTGGCCCTGTGGCACCACGAGCCTTGGCGCTGTGAGGTCATCAGGGACATACCACAGAATGTTGTCCGTCACGCGCAGCATGTCTTTGATCTCATGCAGCCGTCTGAGGGAGGGGGCAGCCGTGAGGTCAGACGATGTGATCGGGTGGTTGGAGGGGTCAGAGAGGTGGTGTAGCATAGCTTGGATGGAGGTGTCTGAGGCTTGAAGATCAGCTATGTCATTGTTAGAGATTTGTGGTGCCAGCGAAAGTGGCTGCGAGGCTTGTGGTGTTGCAGGAAGGGTTCGCTTGCTGCGGGTTATTGCTGCCACATTCAAGATGGGTGGCTGAGCTGGAGGTGACCATAGGTCTCCATGTAGTGCGCCCATTTTGGCAAGGGCATCAGTTTGGTCATTCAGGTCTTTATCCAGGCCTGGCTGTTTTGAGTGTCCTTTCACCTTTTTCCAATAGATGATCATGTCATGTGTTTTTGTGATGTCCTCACATGCTTGGAACAGGTGTTGGTGTTTGACCGGCTTGTTGTTTGCCGTCTTGAACCCGTTTTGTTTCCAGCCCGAAAGATGGCATGTGAAACTGAGTCTTGCGTAGTTAGAGTCTGTGCAGATGAGGAGTTCTCTGATGTTATGGGCTGCAGCGATCTGGAGGGTTATCAGGATGGCTGCTACCTCAGCATGTTGTGATGACTGAGGGCCCAGCTGGAAATGTTGCGGTGGGCAGGGGTGGTTGTTTAGCCATAGCACGCCTGCGCCGGCTTTTAAGGTGCCTTCGTGGTTGTAGGAGCACCCGTCGACATAGGCAGTAGGCATCCCTTGGCACACTTTCTCCTCAAAGTATCTGTGACAGGTCGGTTGTTGTTGCTGGGGTCCCTCTGCGTCCAGTGTTGCAGCAGGTGTGTCATCAGAGCAGTTTTGACATGCAGCCAAGCCGTTGCCCAGCGCAGACTTGTGATTCTGGGCGTATCGTGCCTCAACGTTGCGCCCTTGGAGGGCCATCAACCACATGGCTATGCGTGAATTGGTGACCACGCCATCTCGGATGCGTTGGCTGTTGAGAAACATTACAGGCTGGTGGCAAGTTTCTATGATGACCTTTTGCGCTCCGATGTAGTTGGAGAAGCGTTGTATGGCCCATACAGTGCAAAGCAGCGCCTTTTCACAGTCCGAGTATTTAGTTTCCGGTGGAAGGAGAGTCTTGCTGGCATAAGCAACCACTCTTTTGTCCTGGTCGTGCTTTTGGTAAAGACCCGCACTGAGACAGTGGTTGGAGAATCCAGCTTCCAAATAGAACTCTTTTTGTGGATCAGGGTAAGCCAGGCATGGAGCTGTGCACAAATGACCTTTAAGTTCTTTCATAGCGTTCGCTTGAGCCTCTGTCCAGGCGAATGGGCAGTCCTTTTTGAGAAGCGTAGTTAATGGTCGTGCAATGTCTGCGTAGTTCTCGATGAACTGTCGTGAGTAGTTGCACACGCCCAGAAAACTCCGCAGCTCTGTGACATTAGTGGGAGGCTTGATGTTCTGGATGGCCTGGATGCGGCTGGTCTGAGGTTCAATGCCCCGTGATCCGATGAGTAGGCCCACATAGTTGACTTTGGTTCGGCACCACTGTCCTTTGTGGAGGGCGATCTTGGCACCGGCAGTGGTTAGTTGGTCCAGTACATAGTCTATTTCTCTCAGGTGATCAGTTACCGTTGTGCTTTTCATGAGAACATCGTCTACGTAGATGAGGTTGCCTCTCATTCTGGCGTCCGGGCATGCTTTGTTCAAGAAGATGTTGAACTCCGCTGGTGAGTTGGCGTAGCCGAATGGGCACCTTGTGAACGTGTACTGTCGGTTGCCGAAGGTAAAGGCCAGCTTGTGTTGGTCGTCTGGATGTACAGGTATAGTCCAGAATCCTGAGGCCACGTCAAGTGTAGAGAAAATGGTGGCTCCCTGTATTCTAGGTATTTCCTGCTCCAGCTGGGTCATGGGCCATCGTGACAGTGGCACCTGCTGGTTCAGCTTCCTGTAGTCAATGGTGGGTCGCCACTTCCCGTTTGGCTTAAGGACGGGCCAGATGGGAGCAGAATAGGTGCTGTTGCATGGGCGGATGACACCTTTCTCAAGCATGGAGTCGATAATCTCCTGCACGGGTTCGTGTGAGGCGATTGGAATCTTGTACTGCTTGACGAAAGTGGGAGGAGCATTTGGGTGCGTCGGGATGCGCACCGTGTGGAGGCCCGTGAGGCCACAGTCTAGAGAGTCTTTTGCGAATGACGCTTTAAACTTGTACAAGACCTGTCTGAGTTTTTTACGGTCTGTATCGTTTTGTATGGCGTCTGCATCCCTCAGGATTTGCTGGACTTGTGTCTCGAATTCAGGATAGGGCTCCTCTGTGCTAGTGTCTCTTGTCTTGTGAGCAGCCAGAGGGGCAGTATT
Organism: Cranoglanis bouderius; assembly: GCA_023630585.1. Taxonomy (NCBI): domain Eukaryota; kingdom Metazoa; phylum Chordata; class Actinopteri; order Siluriformes; family Cranoglanididae; genus Cranoglanis; species Cranoglanis bouderius. The sequence goes on from CM042538.1 coordinate 27,830,274, forward strand.
CTCATCAGTCTCATAGGTCGGCTGGTTGGAGACTGTGTAGACTGCAAGGTATTGGTCCTTTGTTAGCTCCGTTCTGCATGCTACTCCTGTGGTTATTGGCATGACTGAAGTAATGGAGACAAGCTTAAAGGGGGCTGTCAATACTGTGTCATCTGAGCTCCCTTCTGGGACCATAGGAGCTGGAATTGGTCCAATGATTGGTAAACTCAGTTCAAAGTCATGAAAGTCTGTGCTCACTAGCCACCCCAGGCGGTAGGCCTTGGGAATTGCAATGTCCATTGCTGTGCAGTTGTTGAACAGGATGTAAACTGCACGGGATGACACTTCAGTGAGGGGTGTGGCTTCCAAAGTAAGTCCCAGTTCCGAGCATTCAGGTGAAGGCTGGAAGAAGCCCAGCGTGTGGTTTAGTGTTTGACCCCATCGTAGGTTGAGCCGAACAGTGACCCCTTTGGTGTAAGCTGGGACTACGGTATCCTGTTCACTGACCAGGGTGCAGACTTCTGGAATGGTCTGCCCTGACATGAGGTTCTCGTGGTTGACAGGAACAACAGGGGGCTGTGAGATCATTGGTGCCCACACCACCTCATTTATAAAGTCCACATGAGCCCTAAGACGAATCAGAATGTCTGCTCCGAGGTAAACATCATGTGGTGGGTCTGGTAAGACCAGAAAGTAATGGGTGATGCGCCGATTATTCCATTTCACGTTCAATGCACAGATCCCCTTTGCAGTTGTCATTGTTGACAGACAGGGGTTCCAGGGAAAACGGGTGCGTTTGTTGACAAATGGAAGGTCGGGTATGCCTTTAAGGAGGGTGTTAAACAGCGTGAGGCTGATGGCTGAGTTGTCTGCCCATAATGCCAATACAATGTCTGTGGTTTTCACATCATTTAGTTGCAGGTCGGTCATGACCTTGGGGCAAAAGGGCTCGGAGTCTTTGTTGAGTCCAAGAGTGCAGAGTAGTGGACTTGAACTTTGTTCTGGTGCTAACCTCGTGTTCCCGCGGTTGCCCGTGGGATTTCCCGTGACCTCCGTGACCTCTGTGACCGTGGGATTTCCCGTGACCTCTGTTACCTGAGGATTTCCCGTGACCTCTGTTACCTGAGGATTTCCCGTGGCCTCTGTGGCATGGCAGTCTGGCTCAGGTGACCTGTGTGACTGGAGAGGCAGAGGTTCTCGAACTTGAGCCCAGATTTTTGACTCCCTGAAGTCCAATAAGGGCTCAAAGCGGTCTAGGAGATCTTTTCCCACGAGAAGGGGATAAGTGTCCATTGGTGAGATGTACACGGGGTGCACCAGGCTCATAGGACCGATGGTTAGGTGAATAGGTGCTATCTGCTCAAGCTGTACCTCATTTTGGCTGTATGATTGTACATTCAGCTCGCACCTTTGTGATGTTACAGTCCGATTTTGTCTTTTAGTTTCAACTCTGAGTCTGTCGAAGAGTTTGGATGACATCAGAGTGAGGTCTGCTCCCGTATCCACCAGGGCTTCCAGTTCAACTGCATGTTCCAGCGTAATAGCTAGGTAGAGTTTCCGGGCCACTCCCTTTTCAATCAGATTTCCCAGGAGCTTTGGCACTGGGGCTTGTGTAGTGACTGATAGGCAGTTGGGGCTGGTGTCAGGTGATGCGTTGGAGAGGCAGACAACTAAAACAGCACTTTCTGGTATCTTGGAGTCTTTTTCGGCAGTGTGCAGCAGTGGGTCAGTTTGCTCTGGGTGCGCAGCTGTCAGCGGGGGTGAGTGGATTACGTTGTCACTTGGTGATGTCTCAGTTTCTTCTGTTTCTCGTGGCTGATCAGTAGGAGTCTGTGTTGTTGGCTCAGTCGGAGGCCCTCTAGAGAGGTTGGTTTCAGGCCTGGCTCTTAGTCATAAGGGGTCTGGCTTGTCTCTGTCATTATATTTGCGAGCTTTATTCCGGATGATCTCCTTCAGCATTCTCAGGATCTCTGCAGACTCAGACGTAGCCGTGTCGTCCTGTTTTAGTGAAGGTTCGGACTTAGGCTTGTCTGGGTTAGGTTCCCGGGCCGATGAGGGTCGGCTGTTTCTAAGCCATCGGCGGGGTTCCCATGTGACTCCGCCCTTTGGGTGGTTAGCTGGACGTGGCTGGTCCCGGAATTTTTCAGGGCGCCCAGTCTGGAGTTTGGGACGCGCACCACCTCGGTTGTAGTGCTCTCTGCTGGAAAAGGGTCGGTTACTGTAGTGTGTTTGTGCACCCTCTAGGGCCAGTTCTGAGCAGTGATCGGAGACAGGGTAAATAGTTGGGTTTTTCACAGGTTTTTCGGAGGCGGCCTTCTGCTTAGTGTAGGCCTTGTGGGCCAGGTCCCGCAGCTGTTGAGTGGACATGCTGCGCGGGCAGGCTAGGACTCCTAGGTGATGGTTCACTGTAGGATGCAGATTTCGGAGGAACAGAGTCCTGAAGTTGACATCTTCCTCCATTCCTGGCTCGTTCCGTGCCCCGAAGTAGGCCCGTCGGAGTCTGTGGTAATAGGCCTGTGGGGTTTCGAGCCGGCTCTGTTTTAAGTCCATAGCTGCAATAATCCCTTGATCTGATTCAGGGTCAGAGTACTCCTTAATCAGCGCCCGTCGTAGTTCTTGGTAATCCGATCTGACAGTCTCTGGTTGTCGATCTAAGAAGCTCCGCACATCACGACTGGACGTAATCCTGATCAAGTATAATCTGTCCCACATGGTCACATTGTTTAAAGTCTGTAAAAGAAAGTCTATGTCTTGTAGATAGGCATGAATGTCATGGTCTCCCGCCAGGTTTGGAGTGAACGTAGGAACGTTCCTGGCCAGCTTGTCCAGTTCTTTGTGAGCTATGCCTTGACTGGGGGCAAGAATGCTCTGGAAAGGCTTCCACCCCCTTGTGGCTGACGGGGGTTCTTGATGGTCGCTTGGTGACTTCTTGAGCAGTGGGCTTTCACTCCCCTTTCGAGCTAGGAGCTCGTGGCCGGGAGGCCTCGGCTCACTGGTCGTGGGAAACTCCGTGGTGAGTGTTTCCCTTATCTGGTCATTCTGGAACGAGTAGGAATATTTCAATTCTCGGCGAACAGTGTCAAGTTCATCTTTGAGAGAGTCTTTTTCGTGTACTAAGGTCTCGATTTCAGTTCGGGCCCTCAGCAGGTGGTTCTCGCATGCCTTGAGCTTAGCGTTCCTTTCTTCCAGTTCTCTCCCTGCTTTGGTCAGGAGAGTGTCACCTTGTTGGATTTTGTTTTTCAGTTCATCCCTGTTTTTTTTCTCCAGCTTCTCCTTTCGCTCTGTTTCTGCTTGAAGGTCTTGCAGGGCTTTTTGGAGTTTCTCCACTTCCTCTTGTAGCTCGGAATCCGTGCTGTGCTGGTCCGTGGTCTCGGGTGATGGCTGAGCCAGGCTGGTTTGAACGAGGGCCTGGCTGGCCCGGGCCTCTTCGACTTGAAACTGGAGCGTCGTTACAGTTTGCTCCAGGTCACTGTTGCTCTTTTCGCTGCGCCATGCCTGGATGAGGAGGTTGTGAGCGAGGCTTCCGACGATCTTGGCCCAGTCCTTGTAGCTGTAGTTCTGGGTGGGATCATGTGCCATCAGCCTGTCTACTTCCTCGTCCAGCTGCTCTTTGCTTAAGCGCTGCCGGTCGGTAGCTGCTTCGGGCAGGAACGTAGTCGTCATGGTAGTCAGCCAGGTCTCAAGGTTGTACCAATGGGCAGTGGGGCTGCTTGCTCGGGACATGGCAACTGTTGACGAGAGAAGAACAACACAGACGCCAATGCAAGTCTACGCAAATTAGCTAGTCGCAATCGTACTTAATTAGGTACGCGGTGAGTCTCAATTTGGCTAACTGGTACAGCCAGTTAGTGGTATGTAGGCCGGACACTTATTGTCTTTGGCCGTAGGTGGCCAGGAAGGGCCAAATGGTCTGGGTATGCGCCAGATCTGAATTAGAAGATTTGGACAGGCGGTAGCCTAGTGGGTCATCTAATGACACTGGCTGCCTGGGTCATACAATCTAGGGTTTTAGCTTTTCTTTGCTGGTTCCCGTAGGCTTATGCCTTTAGGTGAGCTTGAAGAGACAAGTCATAACCAAACAACAGCTAAGTAGAACAAATAAAATTGAACTAATTAATGAAAACAAAGAGAAGGGGGTAAGGAGAAAGCCTTCTCTATCTGTGGAAGTCCTATGAATAGGCAGATGCCAATGGCTACCACAACAGTTAGAATTCAAATCTTACTTTGGCTTGGTTTTAGTTCACACTAAAGGAGCATGCACAGTAAGGAATTCTTTAAGTGGAAGAGTGTTATCAATTGGGAGAGACGAGAAAGGGAGTCAAAATATAAGTAAAATGACAAAGTGAAAGAAGAGAGGGGAGAAGCGGAAAAAAAATAAATAAAAAAATTGAAAAAAATGAGTGAATAAAAATAAACAATAAACAAAAATTAAAAATAATAATGCGAAAAAGAAGGGAAAAAAAAGAAAGAAAAAAAATAATAATAGTAATTAAAATGAAACTAATAGCGCCAATAAAGAAAAATAAAGTGGTGAGAGAAATAAATTGTAAACCAGCCAATAAAACAAAAGAGTAATAAAACAAACAAGCCAAAAAGAAAGAGAAAAGAAAAAAAAAAAAATTGAGAACACTAATCCTGTTAGAGTAGGATAGCTAGAAAGGACCGAGAGGCTGAGGCAAGGAACAGTGAATGCAGAAATGAGAATAGCATAGACCTAACAGAGAAGGTCCACAAGGTGGCGGCAGTGAGCCACCCAATAGTGAGTAAAAAGGGGGTGTTGGTTTTACCGCGGTTAGCCCTCAAGCTGGCGGCCCTCTGGTGTTCAGTCAGAGGTACTGCAACCTACCCTATCTCAGACGTGAAATGAAATCAGCGCGCGTTTCCTAGGGGACGGCTTTAATGTCGATTTCATGTGTTATCACGAGAATAGAGAAATTTTGAGATCTCAGGGGATCCTTTGTGCTGTTCATGCACAAGAAATGTGGGCAGGATTTCTTCGCTGCCATGCACATAAAATCACAACAGGGTTTCTTCGCCGTTGTTTGAATTTACACTTGAGTGTCGGGCTCTTCATTTATATATCAATCACCGTTTGAGGCTGATTTCTACATGCAGTGCGTCTTACGGTTAGCTACGCCGGTTTAGCTCTGCCAGAAGAGACTTATTGCCTGTCGAATTAACATTGGTTCAACGCAATGCATCGAGTCTAGCAATATAATAAGGCCTTCTAGAAAGATAAGAGGAACATCGCTCAAATCAATCTTTACTGCGCTGGAAGAAGGTTTCTTCGTTCTTACCAGGCGATTACGCAATTAAAAATGTGCTGTGTTGCGATTTCATCGTCTTCAGACACAAGTTTAATGTTATGAACTGCAGTTTTAACTTTAAGCACTTAACCGCGGCTAAATTTGTCAGACAAATATATAGCGCTGTTAACGTGCTGAACTGAAAATCAGCTTAGAGCCTTTCAGTTATCAGCGGAGTGAGCTCGGGACGCTCACTCGCTGAGCGCGCGCAATACGGATTTAAGAATGGGACGAACAAAGTCGCGCCGGATTCGAAGCGCATTCACTCATGAACCAAGGTTTTTAAAACGTGCCCGCACAATCTCCACCATAATATGTAGCGAATCTAGCTCAAATGGGTGAAATATATCTATAGCTCTAATCGAAGCGTGTTCTGATTAAGTATGGATATAAATCGACCATGAAAGGGAATGTTATATTAATTACTGTAACCTAGCTCTAGAATTAAATGCGAAGCAGCTTGATCTGTTTGTCCACCAAACTTACCAGGGCAGTCTTCGTATTACTCTAAAGGAATAAATTATCCTTCTGGCCACGAAGCATAGTTTATTCTACGTTACAGAAATCCAGCGCTTCGCGAGGAGCAACGTTAAAAGTGAACCTTGTCATAAGTAAAAACAGACGATCCAGCGTGATAACCATGGATTTTAATAACTACGTAAAAACTACCGATATACACAACTAGGTACAAACAAATAATACATATATATACAGGGTAAGTGAAAGGAACAGAAGGAAAAGTAATGGAAGTAACAGTGGCAGAACACAGTTTAACCTCGAGAATCAGCAAAGGAATTCGAATGCAACTTTTTCAACAAAAGTGGCTCTGACTTAAAGGACACCTCTATAGGTCAATTGGAATTATACTTGCGTTAATTTTATGCAGTTCACGAGGGTCCTTGATTTGCAGATTGAGCGAGGAATTTGCTGGTTCTTCGGCGTCGGTAGAGTAGGGGTGAACGGAGTTGAGTCTCGCCCGAGGATGAAGAATATGGTGATTGCCACGTGGTTTCACGAGACAAAGGAGAGTCCGGAGGAATGCCGGAAACGGAAGGCGGCAAGGTGAGAAGTAGGAAGAGGGTGAGAAAAAGCGAAGGAGCGAGCCCGCGGGGGACGCGTGTCACGGTCTTTTATGGACAATGCCAATGTACACGCCTCTCTGAGCTGCTGGCGAATCCAAAGAGAGATGAGAAAGTTCTGGGGGAAAACTTCTTTGGTCTGTCCCAGAACGGGTCGCATGTCAGGGCGAGGTTTGTGTTAAGTTTGGATCAATATGGTATTTGATAAAACATGGAAAAGTATAGAATGATACATCCTATCGTCCTGTAGTATGCATCATTAATTGGCATATTGTGAGACAATGATTTTGGTACCAAACTTCAAGGAGATTATGATATCTTGGACAGTGTAGGATCATTAGACATAGTTACAGACAACTTAAAAATTAGCTTTTCGCTCAAACTATATAAAATTGCTACAACTAGGTTATCTAGACATACAACACATGCATATACGAATACATCATAACTATCTAGGGATATGATTACAGGTTACATTCAATAGACATGTTCACTGTGTGTGTGCGTGAGTGTGTGCATGTCCAGAAGAGGGGGCTGGCGTTCTTCTAAAGTTACAACGGTCCTTTGGTCACCTCAGGGTGACCTTCTAGGGAGGAGGTTCTTTGCTAGACCGGTTGGCTCCGATGTTAATCTCTGAGGTCGTAAACTGAGATTAAATCGAAGATTTACGGGCCCTGGGGTCGGGAAATGGTGGATCCTTGTTGACGAACTAATCCTGAAGTTTCCCAGACGTTCAGTCATCAAAGGTTTCTTTTATTGCGGGAGTAGGTCCTGTGTGGGTTCCCAAAGAGTCTCCTGAATTCCAGAGTTGCATCTGGTCAAAGAAGGCCTCTCGGGTTATTCTGGGTCACTTAAAGGAATGAAACTTTATATGTTTCACTTGGGTTAATGTAGAAATCAGTTTGGGCACCCCGATACGTTACACCTCTTTCCTTTTTTGTCTACACAGAGGTATGTCGATGGTGGGATGAGCAATAATCTGCCCCAGTCTGAGCTGAAGAACACCATCTCCATCTCACCGTTCTCTGGAGAAAGCGACATTTGCCCCAAGGACAATTCCAGTAGCTTCCACGAACTGCGATTCACCAACACTAGCATTCAGGTCACCTGGGGAAATGTGTGCAGGCTCAGCAAAGTGTTTTTCCCTCCCGAGCCTAAGGTAAGAGCGCAGCAGGAGCGATCCTCCTCTTCCTCCTCCTCCTCCACTCCACTCCTCCCTTCACTGTACACATGCCAGCATGTGTGAAGTATCCCAGTTACATAAGCAGGAGTTAAAATCTACATGCTTACGAGGGTCTCAGTGTATGGGTAATGCAACTGCTCATGTTTATGTTTATAACGGAAAACATTTGTAATTTTTTTTTCAGCAAACGTTTTCCAAAACGACAGATGCAGAGAAAAATATGTTCAGAACCTTTATAGATTATTCTATATAAGGTATTCCACAAAGAATAGCTTATATAAAGTACAAAAAGAAAAAAAAACATATAATGATCATAGTAATATCTGTGCACTGTGTTGTGTCTCTTATTACAGGTAATGGCGGAGCTGTGTCAGCACGGGTATAAAGATGCTCTACGATTCCTCGAGAAAAACAGTGAGTCATTTCCTAAAGATGGAAATACATATAAATTGCTTACATGTAAATACATATACATTTTTTTGTGTGAAAATGTTTCTTTGTACATTGTTTAACTGTGTATTAGTTAAAAACCTGAAGTAACTCACACACCAACAGGACAGGGCTATACACTGTTAAAAAGCTGTCCATTAGAGACTAATAATGAATTATTACCTAGTTGCTAAGTAAGGAGTAAAACACCTGGGGGCATGAAGTTATAGGAAAATAATCAGCGACGGTGTGGTGTGATGAAGATCCAACATGGAGTGGAGTTACAGTTGCTACAACGATGTTTATTATTTTGCAGTAGCAGCACATCACAATTTGACAACAATTACAGTTTAATTTTTTTTTTTAAAGAATGACACATCATGCTTTTTTTTATCTGTTTATAGTTACCTGTCACATACATTATAGCAGCTATCAGTCACCAGCCTCTCTGTTTTTCTCTCTCATGAAGTTAGTAAGACAAAAAAAAAATGGCAGCTTGTCGCATTACAGAGAAACCGGAAAGTGCAAACTCCTCCGTCTTGAAGAGTTTCCGATGGAGGAAAACTTGTAACAGAACCTCTGACTATTACAAAATGCTAACACTGGAGACTCCTTCCATAAATGTTAAATACACTACTCCTTATTCCTTAAATAAACTTCACCATAGGCTTATTAACGATTATACGTTTTCCCTTGTTAATAGCACATTTTTAAAATCTATTAATTTAGATTACGTAGTGTCCAATTACTGTTGGAGAAAATTTTAAAAAACACCTTCTGACCAATCACATTCGTGAATGTCACATTCAGTGTTTCGAATTGTGTCAAAGTTCTCCCCCATACCCATAGATAAACTAAGTTTATGTACTAAATAAACATTTCAGTTTTTCAAAATCCTAAAATCTATGTTCACTGTGACATGTTCTCCAAAAGCAGTTGATTGTTGAACATTTAAAAATAAAATCTCGGTTGGAGCGAGCAACCAATTCTGTATTAAACAACTATGTAATTTTGAATCTGGTAACTTGACAAACAAAATTACATAGTTGTTTCATTCAGAATGGGTTGCTCGCTCCAACCGAGATTTTATTTTTCTCAGAACTGGGTTAAATGGCTAGTTCCAACTTTCTGATTGTGAGCTACCGTAGCGTTAGATAAAGAAAGACTTCTTGCACGTTAAAATTATAACCTAGCGACTGTTCAGTTCTGAGATAAATGCTTATTCATTGTCAATAAATTAGGTTACAAGCAATCATAAAACAAAGAAGAATTACATCTTACCGGCATCGTGAGGTGAAAATGAGGACCCACTCTGCCAGTGTCACTCAGTCGCTGTCTGTAAATTCCTTCAGAAAACAGCATGGCACACTTGAGTTTGTTTAGAGTTTTCAGATGGAAAATCTCATTTGGATTACTTATGAAACTGGGACAAATAACAGACAATGTCACATTGTGTCAGCACAATAATTTGACCAAAAAAATCTAGTTTTATGTTTCTAGTATTCTATTTTCAATGAAACATCATCGGACCCCCCCAAGTTAATTTTTTTGGGCCTTATGGAGGGTCCTTAATGGTTAATGCCCCCCCTCAATTCGAAAACTGGTCACAATCAACAGTTCTATGGTATAACCATTAATGAAAGCCAGTAGACTAGGACAGTTTATTAGGGAATATTAAAACTATTGCATTAATACTGATGATATGATGTCATCCTCAGATCTGCTGCAAGGTGAATGTCCAAAAGTAGATCTGGCCCTGATGCGGGACACGCCCACCTGCTGCTACGTCACTGAGTCGACACAGGATTGGATGCTGCGAAGACTCCGCCTCCTGGGGGAGCACCACTGGTGGTTGGATGAACAGCTTGTCAATTACCTGCCTATGCCCATTAAGAAAGGTGATAAGTGCTACAACTAGCTTTATAACTCGATTTTTATTCGTACAAAAGTAAAAGATTTTGTTGTATTATGTCACGATATATGTAGCACATTCATGCTGTGCATGAATCTTCATGTTAAATGAAAGTTTCTTCTAATGAAATTATTACTCATTGTGTGAGAATGAACGTGGCTAAATGTGTGTTGCAGTGTTCTGTGAGGCGTGTAAAGAGAAGCATGGCCTAATGGCTCAGATCACTGGCCTGTTGCCGGTACGTGTGGCTTCCTACATGCTGATGCCCTACACACTGCCAGTAGAGTCGGCTTACTCAGCGGTCCAGAGGTCTGTACCACTACTGTTAACTTCAGACAAACCTCAGGCAAACTTTACATAGAAATGCAATATTTTACTGTACTGTACTGTGCTTCCTTTCTACTTGCTCACCAGGGTCTACACTTTGCTCACAATTCACAGCACTCATTTTTCATGGCCACGCCCACTGATACTGATACGCATTGCTAGCAGCATACGGCAACATAAGCAGAGTTAAATAAAATGTTCCCTCATGCCCATGATTGATGAATACTAAGTAGATTACTCATTTCAGTATCTGTTTCGGTATACCAAAAAACAAAAGAAAACAAGAACATGTAACTATACTCATGCTCAGGGCCATTTCTGGCCATTTTGGCGCCCTAGGCGAGATTCCAATTGGTAGTGGTGGTGGCAGCCCCAGTGCATGATGCTGCCATCACCATGCTTCACCATGGGTATGGCGTTCTTTTGGTGATGTGCTTTTTTTTACACCTTACCATTATACCTTTTGGAATTGGTCTCATCAGACAGTAACGCTTAACACATACATTTACATTGTATGTGTAAAGTACAAACAACCTATTGCTCGGTACAGTGGTTACTATGATTCTTCTATAGTGGACTCAGGATGACGGTTTATAAAGTTGAGACAAATATACAGTATAACATAATATAGAACAAATATAACAATTATATTCACAGCAGGTTAATCTTAATAAAATCAGCTGTAAGTTCTGGATAAGAGATGGTTAATAAGCTTACCTGGAACCTGGAATTACTACTGTACTATCTAGGACATGCAATCCCACATGTAAATAACCATATATTGAATTATACTATATTATATAAATCAAGTGTGGTTATACAAAGTATGTGTTTGCACAAACCCACAGTGGTAGCACTGTAGTGTACCTACTGTAGGAAAATGTAGGCTGATGAATATTAGATTTAATCTGAATTGCAGATAGCTAGGTACTTCCTATTCTAGTACTTCTAGGTACTTCCTAGGGTATCAAATAATGACTAATACACCCTTAAACACCAATATCATACATATCATACACATGCTCACTATATGGAATTTATAAACGCAGAAGCTTACTTTGGGAGAGAAATAACGTAATGTGTTAATAGTGTCATCTCAACACTCAACAAAAGTGCAGTATTTGGACACCTGACTATCACACCTGTACATGCTCACACCCGACTGGGCAGAGCTTTTATCTGCCTAGTGGTCTAGCTAATGCATCTATGGTGTCTCTTCAGTCTGTATAGTAGTACATTAGCCCTGCATTGGTAGAATTTTGTCTGTAATGACTCTGGTTTGTATACTTTATGTTTTATGCTCTTTGTGCTTTTTTTTTAAAGGTTTGTGGAATGGATTCCAGAGGTGCATGCTGACACATGCTGGCTTTTTGAGATAGCAGGAAGCGTTTATAGACAGGCCTGGAAAGGAGAATCCTCAAAAGGGTGGGTATCATCTTTCACACTCACTTTGATAGTTAGTGATGTTGTGCTGGGAACCAGAGCTTCGAGAAGGTAGGTGAAGCTTGTGGTGTTTTCCTGTAGTGATGTCATCAAGAAGCCTTGTTTTGGGATTGTTTTAAGAATGGGTCCAGTTTTTCGATGTACAGAAAGAAGCATTATTTAACTCTTTCACCAGAGGCCAAAATAAACCTAGCCTACTAGGTTTAAATTCTATAATTTTGTTTTGGCAGTTGTATAAGGTGTTTTACTATCAAAAAAAGCTTTAGTTGTGTTGTCCCTTTTATCTCTGTACCAGTGTTATTGTGGAGAGGTGTGTATTGTTTGCCCAGCAGGGGGCTCACACCCCTCCCCTTTCCCATTGCACTGCTCACCAGCAGCTAAACACTGTGTCACAATACTATACACACACACAAACATACAGTGTCCTGACTAATCTAACAGACTTGCGGCGATAAAACAATTCATTTGTTTATACTGATTGAAAATGTCCGATAAGTTGATTTCCGGAACGCCAGTGTACTGCTAGAATTAAATCTTTAAAAAAATGGGATACGCGTTCAAGAATTCCTTTATTTACCACGGTTTATATCAGTCATATTTCTTTTTGGTCTTTACTGGTTTAAATGCTGTACTGTCACCTGCTGTACTGTCTTTAGAAATCAGTTTCATGCCATACACAGGTTTAATAACACCGCCCTGCATCAGATTTGCTGAATAGGATCTGATAGTGGTTTCTTACTAATACTTAGATGCTGAGTCCAGATATGCTGTTAGTTTTGCTCTAAAACATCACAACTTTTCACAAAGCCTGATGTCCAGTGTAGAGCTTTTTTGCCTAAGATGGACCATAAATGTTAGAGCTATTGCCAGATACACTGCCACCAACACAGGAAACACTATGTTTATGTACAATAGGTGAGCAACATTTATCAATTTTCCTCTTATTAGCCCTTATATGAATGCTAGGCACACTTACATGCACACAAGTGTGATTTTCAAAACAGCATTTTTTCTAGATGCAGGGCGGTGTAATCCATTTTCAGGACATTTGGCTGGAAAGCTTCAAAGCGTCACAAACCTTTGCCTCATCACTACTTACAAATATCTTAAAGGAAAACTCCACTACGAAACACATTCAATATATTTATACAGAAATATATTTATACTGAAATATGTGATGTGTCTAGCAATTGGTAGGTGTTGGTAGGTGCTGTATTATCCTTATTCCTGTGAGAAGTTAGCAGTTATGTGCCTGAGTCGCAGAGGGACATTGTTATCGCTTGTGCAGTTACAATGGTGTTTAATAGGAGAAAACATTTTCAGTGATCTCAAACATAAGTGATAACGCTCAGGTGTCGCTGTAAGCTCCTAAAAACAAAAGAGCAAGAGCTCACTCAGCGTTTTGCAGCGATGTTCAACATCATATTAATGAGAAATCCATTGTAGAAGAAGTGGAGGCGTTGGACTCAAACCTCCGGTGTCTGCATCTTGTTTTGTTCCTAAATATATTTGCATTGTGTGTTTGTGTCTTTTATAGTGGACTTCCATTGCGGCGCTGTGCGAGTGGACCACCATCACTGGACCTGCAGCCACGTGACATGCAGCATAATAGACATGCCACTTTTTCTGCCGCTAATTTGCATGATTACAGCTGGGATTACTCAGAAAGCCCTGAAAACCCAGACAGTCGGTGTACATCTCCTGAACAGATCAGCATGTTTGTTGGCTCACAGGACAATTCTGAGAGCTGAGTACAGCAACCCATGGACACAAATGGAAGTCTAAAAATATTGGTGTTGTTTCACACACTATAAATGTGTGTGAGAGAGAGAGACTAGGTTTTATTGTGGAGTTTTGGCTCAATATCACTTTTTCTATTCACCATCTCTAACCAATAACACTGGTCTAAGCTCCCAAGTGCACTTAAAACTAGAGTACGTCAAAATGTCCTGTAAAATAATCAACAGATATTAACAGAATGGTAGCATTTGTAAAAATTTACATGAATTCATGATGGCTGTGACATTTCTACAAGCACTTTAAAAGAGAAAACAAGCAACAAATTTTTATCTCAACAGAAATAAGATGTTGGGTAAAAAGTGTTTTCCAAATATGTAATTGATTTCTGTGAAACCTGATTATAATAATGTGAATAAATAAATTGTACAGTCAACCCCAGAATGATTAGTCCCTTCATGAAATAAGCGAAACGTTTCATATAATGATATAAATATGCAATTTTTTTTTTGTTAAACGAATTTTGCAACTTTTTATTATGACCCTGATTGTGCTGAATGACATATTTACCACTTTATTTATTTTTATATTACCTGACTTGTCAATAATAAAAAATTTTCCCCCGGAGATATATTAATCAGCTCAGTTAGTAGAAAAATAAAACCATTGTTTGGGCAGTGGTGGTCAGTGGTTAAGGCTCTGGGCTGCTTATTAGAAAGTCATGAGTTCAAGCCGTAGCACATTGTCGGGCCCTTTAGCAAAGCCATTAACCCTCTCTGCTCCAGGGGTGCTATCATGGATGACCCTGCCCTCTGACCCCAACTCTCTAACCAGCTGGGATATGTCGATCCTAATTTTGTGCCTGATAAATACAGGAATAGTGCAATAAATAAAGATGTCCTGCTAAACCGGACGAGGTTGAATGTAGGGCGAATGTAGCGGAGGATGGTTGCAGTTTTAGGGGAGGATTAAAATAAATGTAATAACCCACAATAAAATGACTATCTGACAATTTTACATTCATATGAAACGCTAACTATTACATGAAACGCTAGATTAAAAGTACATTCATCCTTTTCATTTCCAAGTATAAACCATCAGATGGCAGTAATGTCACATAAAGATTCTCAATATTCTCAGGCCATATGTAGGAAAAATGGCAGCCTTGCTATTCATTTCCTGTGACAAAAGCTCATGGTCAAGACATTTCTACTTTCCTGCAACCCTCAGAAAATTCACAAAACTAATTTCTATCTACACTGAATTTTATATCATTCGACAACATACTCTAAGATACGCTGTAGATATTATTAGGTGTGTCACAGTTGCACGATTGATTATGAAGTGATTATTATTGAAAAAGCACAGACAACTGGTGTGTAAAAAAAATATTATTCTTAAACTGATGTGTAAATAGGCTAACAAGGTGATTTGCCCATGCCTTTTTTTTAATGCTCAAAACAATATACAGACAATAACAGATAACAACAGTATTTTTGTTTTTTTTTAAAAAAAAAAACTTTTTCATATAATGGTTTACAGGATAATACTTGTGAAATCTCTTTTACTTTGTTAAGAAAAAAGTATGTGGAAGCGTCCACACTTTCTTCCAGCAAATGCTACCTACTGCATTATTCCAATAAGCAGTCACAGAGGGTACAAAACACAGTGAAGTGAAGCAGTCTGCCAACAGGAGTGTCAACAGGATTCAGTGAGACTGGTAAGAAGGAATGAGCTTTTTTTCAATAAAGCAACAAACACCAGATGGAATAAAACCAATGACTATAGAAAATTCTTTTGGGGAAATGAGAGACAGAAAATGACCAAGAAATTCCTTATATGAGAATTAATTAACCATCTGACTAACAGAATTTTTATTTTTTTTTAATCAAACCAAGTCCGAAAAATATTGATTTATTCTTATATAGAATATTACAATTATCCCCAATGAAATACTTGTGAGGTGAAAAACTGTGCTTGTAGGCTATATCAGTGACCAAGCCAGAAGAACCTGCCCGTGAAAAGCCGATAATGTTGATGGTCATTTATCAGTTTTATAATTACACATCAGAAGGAAATCAAGGCCACCAGACTGAAAAAACAACAACAACACGTTATTGGGAATAAAGTTCCATGAAGACACTGGGTTCACCATTGGTGAATGAACAGTAGTCCGGCTAACAAAATGACGTTGCCATGACGTCATTACGTAGACACGTTTCCTGATTACTATCGTTAGCAACTTAACTACATACACTGTGATAAGTAGAAAATTAAAAGTCGTAGATATGATAAAAAAAATAATAATAAATAAATAAATAATAAAATGTTTAGCTTTTGTTTCTTTAACCGACGCTCCCATAAGGCATTGCGGTACAGCGCTGTGCACGTGTGTTTTGTACAGGAGTCTGAAAGCGGTGAAAAATGGAAAACGGGGTTATGAAGGAAGTAGATGAGGAGTATAAACTGTTTCTGGCTCTGCACACTGCTGCTCTGAAGGCGGCTGGGATTCCGCCGCTGTACTGGAAAAGTCTGCATTACAAACTAAAACATGAGGTAAAAACAACAACAACAACAACAACACAGCTGAAGCTGTATACCGGTGTGCGCGAGACAGTGAAGTTAGTGGCACGAGATGGGTAGTCTGCTGTGAAATGACTGTATAATAGACATGGCGGCTTTCATTGATCATGTATGAATGAAGTGTGTTAAGGTTTAGAGTTGTGTGATAACACACACTGTGAGTGAGCTGTGTGTGTGTGTGTGTGCTGTAGGTGTTTGATGCCGGAGAGGTGTTTGGTATCATGCGCGTGGAACAAGAAGGTGAGGAAGATGTGCGAAAAACCTCCAACCCTGATCTTGAAGATTTGTATCAAGTGATTGTAACTCGAGAAAGTGGCCTGCAGGCTTCTGATCCAACCAGGTGAGGGCGCTGCAGGCTCATTTCAGAGCCATCTTTCAACCCGCAGCTCGGTTTCATGTGCTTTATTGGTATGACGAGCAATTATACATTTGTATTGCACAAGCGAGTACAAGGGAAGGGTAGTGTAAAAACAAGAGAAATCAAAGACAATGTAAAATAGAATAACACTGAATGGAATACTAATAGATTAAAATGAAAAAAAAAAAGTAGTGCAAACAATGTACATAAATGTACAAATTAATGACAAGATAAATTTACTAAATACAAAATAATTGAAAGAAAAATGTGTAAAATTCTAGGATAAAAATGAATGTACTAATAAAGGTAAGAAAAAATATATAATAATAATAATAAATAAGAGCAATCACAACAGTTAGAGGAAACACAAGGGCGAGGCAGATCACTCACTGTCCCTAATATTGTGGCAGGCTGAGACATATTGAGCTGCTAATATACAGCAGTCTTTATCTTCTCCTAGTAGGAGGGGGAGTTTTTCACTGTTCGATAGATTGATTGTTTGGTGCATGTGTGTAATTTTGGGGAAGAATTTTTCTCGGATGTGTGTGTATCTTGTGCGTTCTGTTAGTATTGTGGAAAATTTCTTAATTAAACTATAAAAAATTCTTCGAGAGTCCGGAGTTTAAGACGTCAAAAATCGGACTTTATTGGAACGCCACAAAGCCGAGATGACTGCAGACCATCTGACAAATACAGTCAATGCACCTGTTTTTATACATTTCTAAAGCAATGACCTCATTTAGGCGGGGTTTCAACCATTTTTTCTTTAATCACACCTCTGGCGGCTCGCCACAATTCTGTTTCTTTCTGCGGGTCTCATCTATAACTGTGGCGCGAGGTCAGCCAGTTTATGTTTTTTTAAAAGGTTCTATTTAATTAAAAAAGAAGGTTTCATTTAATTGATTTATGGCATGAACTTCATTGATTTCAACAATGCAACATGTGGCCATGCTCGGCCGCACAAAAAGAATACATTTGTAACTAAAGAGAGTGCAGAGTGGTACAGGCAGTGAGTTTCACACAGACTGAAGTCATACACTAACCTGACCTACTTTTGATTTTAGGCCTTTAGGCCTTATGATCTTTACCTTATACTAAAAGGTTTCATTTCCTGATTAATTTCATCACTCATAATTGATTACATCATAAATGATTTAATCTTGGTCTTGATTTGCTAGATTAATATATGAAAATACACTATATTAGGAAGTGCCGCTCTGTCTCAGTTGTGTTTTGGTTGCAGTGTAGGCACGACCTTTCTTCCTGTAGGAGCCATGTTTTCCTGTGTCTGCCTGTTTCTACTGCTAGGGTGTGGCCACTGAGTCTGTACCTGGTCTTCTCAGTTTTTTTTATCTGTCACTGTGTACAGATCGTCTGCCACGGTGTCTTTTCAGGGCCAAATAGCACTGCATTTTGCTCTGTTGTTGTGTTTGGGTTTCCCAATAGGTGATGTAGTTTTGTTTCATTTGTGTTGTAATTTGGTCTAATCTGATTTGTTCGACTTTGTTGTTCTGGTCTGAAGTGTCGGTGTGGTTGGGGTTAGTAGGTGATGGTGGTCCTTCGGACCAGCTGAGAGAGAGAGGGCTGTTTGCTTTGCTCAGCTCTTGGTATTGCAGGGTGTTGTAATGATATGATTGGGGGGAGTCACTGAGTTTTAGGTGTTTCCAGAATTTGATCGCCCGTTTCTGTATTTTTATAATTGGTGTATATTTGCCTAATTCTGCCCTGCATGCGTTGTTTGTTGTGTGCCGATGTACTTGTAGGATATTTTTACAGAATTCTGCATGCAGGGTTTCAACTGGATGTTTTTCCCATTTGGCGAATTCTTGATTTGTTAGTGGACCCCACACCTCACTGCCATAGAGGGCAATCGGCTCAATTACCAATTGTAATATTTTCAGCCAAATTCTAAACGGAATCTCTACAGGACATTGTCTTTTGATGGCATAAACTGTGAAATCTCAGTTCATTCACTGCAGAGTTGAAGTCGACTGTGGAACTGATTTTTAGTCCTAGATAGTTATAGTTGTGATGAGTGAGTTATGTGGTTATTTCCTAATGCGAATGTATGTTGTGTTCCCTGGGGTCTGGATCTTTTCTGGAAGGTCATGATTTTAGTCTTTTTGAGTTTTACTACCAGGGCCCAGGTCTGGCAGTACTGCTCCAGCAGGTCCAGGTTCTGCTGAAGGCCCTGTTCAGTGGGGGACAGCAGGACCGGGTCATCTGCATAGAGCAGGCATTTGATTTCTGAGTCGCACCGAGTGAGCCCGGCGGCTGCTGATCTCTCTAGACTGCTCGCCAGTTCGTTTATGTAAATGTTGAATAACGTTTGGACTTAGGCAGCAGCCCTGTCTCACTCCATGCTCCTGGGGAAGATATTTTGTTCGTTTGTTGCACATTTTTATCCCGCATTAACTTTCAGTGTACACTGATTTGATAAGGTCGTAGGTTTTTGCCACATTCAATACGTTTATAAAACAATCCTTGGTGCCAGATAGAATCCAGCGCTTTTTTAAAGTCGATGAAACAGGCGAAACCTTTTCTTTTGTTTTGGACAACGTATTTGTCAGTTAGAGTGTGTAAGACGTAGATGTGGTCAGATGTGAGATAGTTTGGTAAGAATCCAATTTGACTTCTACTCAGGACATTGTCTGTTGTATGGAGAGTCTAGAATTTATTATACTACAAAATAACTTTCCCAGGTTGCTGCTCTCACAAATTCCCCTGTAGTTATTTGGGTCAAATTTGTCTCCATTTTTAAAGATTGGTGTCATCAGCCCTTCATTCCAGATGTCAGGGAAAGTGTCCTACACTCAGAACAATATTGAATACTTTCAGGATGGCCAACTGGAATGGGGGGGGGGGTTATGGTTTTAATGTGGTCTAGGAGTTCCTTTTCAGTATTGGGTGAGTCTAATGGGTTTTTATTGTTTTTGATTATTAATTCTATTTTTTCCAGTCGTTTATTTATTTGATTTTGTTTACAGTTTGTGCCAGTTTCAACTTTTTCAAGCAGAGTTTGGAAATGGTTTTCCCATATTTCACCATTTTGTACTGCTAATTCTTCATGATGAGGTTTTTTTTTTTTCCAGGTTGTTCCAATTGTTCCAGAATTGGTTTGTATTGATTTATTTCTCAATTGTTGCCAGTTGCTTTTGGGTGCTTTGTGCTTTTTTGGTTCTAAGTGTGTGCTTGTATTGTTTTAGTGGTTCACAGTAATGGAGGCGAATCTCTGTGTTATTTGGAGCTCTGTGTTTCTGATTAGACAATGTTCTGAGTTTTTTCCTAATATTTTGGCAATCTAGGTCAAACCGTTTTCTTTGTTGCTGTTGGATATGTGGTTTTGTCTATTTTTCGTCTTTAGACTTGATAGTTTTGCTGTTTTTTCAAACAGATAATTTATATCTTTTACAGCCAGATTGACCCCTTCTTTATTAAGAGCATAGGTGCTATCCAAAAAGTTATCTAGGAGCATTTGTATTGTTTGGCTGCCTATTGCTTTCTGGTGCTCCTCTGTGCTGTTTTCAGTCCATCTATATGGTTTTCTGATGTGGTACAGCTTACTGGGTTGTGTGCTGATGTTAGTATTTATTTTTTTGAGATACACGGTGATTTGGCTGTGATCAGACAAGGGGCTTATATCAATGCACACGTTCTAATGTGCTATCATTACTATAGCAACAGCTAGTTCACAGGGACTTGTATTGAAGGGAAAATGGGGGTTGAAGTGTGTGGCTTAGAATACTTTATTCTGATTGGTCAGGGTGCTTAAAAATCTTCTCTTTCCCTTTGTGTACGCGTGTGTGTGTGTGTGTGTGTGTGTGTTATTTATTTACACATATGTTCATAACATCTGAACCACATTTAGATTTTCAATGGAACAGTTTCATTAGTAACTTTTGACGTATACATAACATTATTGATGACATTATTTTAAACAGAGGGGAGTAGCTGTGTGTCTGTGTGTGTGTGTGTGTGTGTGTTGGAAAATATTACCTTCTGAAGGCAAATAAAATTTAAACTCACAGAGACAGTTGAATCCAGAGTAATACGGTTATTCTCATCACGGCCGGGGAGAAGAACTCCAACGACCAAAGTGTTACATGCAGTAATCTAGTTCACCACACAGGGCTAGTGTTTCGTGATTGGTTACATGTAAGCATGTAAGAACTTATTGGTCAAATAAAAATAAAATTAACATGAATCATCATAAATTGTTACATGATCAACAGGAAAGGAAATACATGAGAACTACTCATGAGAATGACTTCATCTCAGCCTCTGTTCACAAGCCTGTTCTGTTCATCATACATAACAGGACATGACCGCAACTTCACCTCGGCGTAGCCTGATGGAGGATGCCTCCCTCTATGCCTTAAATCAGGCCTTCAAGGACGTTTTCCTCTTTTCTCACACACAAACATAATGAACCAGAAGCAGATACACTAGACTTCTAACCACCCACACAAATATGTGACCACGGCGTACAACAAAGGATTAACCAATAAATAATAAAGAAATAACTAATAGATAAATGATTAACTCATTAATAAAGATATGAAATTACAACCCCAATTCCAAAAAGTTGGGACGCTGTGTAAAATGTAAATAAAAACAGAATGCAATGATTTGCAAAGCTCATAAACCCATATGTTATTCACAATAGAACACATAAAACATGTGACATGTTTAAGGAAATGTACCATTTTAAGAAAAAAAGAAGGTAATTTTGAATTTGATGGCCGCAACATGTCTCAAAAAAGTTGGGACGGGGGCAACAAAAGGCTGGAAAAGTAAGTGTTACTAAAAAGAAACAGCTGGAGGAACATTTTGCAACTAATTAGGGTAATAGGCAACAGGTCAGTAACATGATTGGGTATAAAAGAGTATCTTAGAGAGTCTCTCAAGAAGTAAAGATGGGCAGAGGTTCACCAATCTGCGAAAAACTGCTTGTACATATTGTGGAACAATTTCAGAATAATGTTCCTCAACGTTCCTCATCATCTACAGTACATAATATCATTAAATTCTGAGAATCTCGCCCTGAGGGACAAGGGTGAAAATCAATATTGCATGCCCGTGATCTTCGGGCTCTCAGGCGGCACTGCATTAAAAACAGGCATGATTCTGTAATGGAAATCACTGCATGGGCTCAGAAACACCTCCAGAACTTGTCTGTGAACACAGATCGCTGTGCCATCCACAAATGCAGGTTAAAGCTCTATCATGCAGAGAAGAAGCCATATGTGAACATGATCCAGAAACACCACCATCTTCTCTGGGCCAAAGCCCATTTGGGGGCCATTCACATGTCGTGCCTAAAAACGTGTGGAAAATACAGCCGCACCGCTTTCACCTTCTTTCTGGAGCGCTCAGGATCTTGCGCTCCCGTGGTGTCTGCCGTTGCTAAGCAACCATGAGCTGCGCTCTCCATGACGACGAGGAAGTTTTAGCACAGGACCTTTCACCAATTGAAAACATTTGGCGCATCATGAAACGAAAAATACGACAAAGAAGACCCAGGACTGTTGAGCAGCTAGAATCCTGTATCAGACATGAACGGGACAACATTCCTCTCCCAAAACTCCAGCAACTGATCTCCTCAGTTCCCAAACTTATACGGACTGTTGTTAAAAGAAGAGGGGATACTACACAGTGGTAAACGTGGCCCTGTCTCAACTTTATTGAGACGTGTTGCTGCCATCAAATTCAAAATGACCTTATTTTTTCCTTAAAATGGTACATTTTACTCAGTTTAAACATTTGATATGTTTTCTATGTTCTATTGTGAATAAAATATGGGTTTATGAGCTTTGCAAATCATTGCATTCTGTTTTTATTTACATTTTACACAGCGTCCCAACTTTTTTGGAATTGGGTTTGTAAATAAATTTTCTAGATGTGTGTGTGTGGGGGGGGCATTACTTTATTCTTAATTTCTGTGTGTGTATGTGTTTGACATTTGTTTACACATGTTTTTAACATCTGAGTTTAAAACCACATTTAGATTTTCAGTGGAACACTTTCATAATTAACCTTTGACCTAATCATATAATATAATATATAATCATAGCCCGTGTGTATATATACCATTTTAAAACAATGACCTCACTGAGTGGGGTTTTTCCCTTTTTTTTTTTTTCTTCTTTTTTTTCTTCTAATCACACCTGTTACAATTGTTTCATTATTTTCTTGCCTTATCTATATACTATTATTATTATTTTTAGACAGTGTCTTCATACTGATTAGATTTACACTTCTAATCATAAGTCTTAACAAAACACTTAGAAGTTACAGACACCAAGCTGGTGAGAGAATTGCCCAGTCCAAGGCTAGCAGGTGTGAGCACACGCTGAGAAGTAGCAGATAACGAGTGCCGGGAAGAAAAAGATACAATTAAGAGTGAGAATTGTGTGCCCAGTGATTTCACACGTTTGACCTACTTTGATTTCAATTGTTCTGAGTAATATACTGATTCTTTTCTAATATCTCATGCATTGGTCACACATGATTAGATCTCATTTCGATTTCTTAATATATACCAATTGATTTCTTGCATGTACCATTTGCTTTTGAGATATATCATACTAACACGCACCCATATCCTTGAACATTGGTGCATCTCTTCTAACACGGGTTTGCAGCTATTCCTCCCCGTGGCTACCTGAACACAGATGCATCTGGGAAGAATGCACACGCTGAAGATTTGTATGCAAGCTCTTCAGTTTAATAAAAGGAAAGATGCAAGCTAGAGAGAAACAGATACAAAAAAAAACTAGGCAGGAACATACAGTGGGTCCTAGGTCAACGTATTAGGAGGGGGAGTGAGTAAAGAATGTGTGCTCAGTGATTTTCACGCCAAGGTTACATCAGATTATCCTTTCACTACATCAAGCCAATGGCCCGTTGACATCACCAGACTGTTGCATTCTTCTTTCACAATGCATTTCCAGGATTTTACCGGAGCTTCTTTCAGTTGTTGTTTGTTTCAGGGGGTTTCTCCCTTCAGTCTCCTCTTCAGGAGGTGAAATGCTTCTCAATTGGTTTAAGGTCTGGTGATTGACTTGGCCAGTCTATAAACTTCTACTTCTTTCCCCTGATGAAGTTCTTTGTTGTGTTGGCCGTGTGTTTTGGATCGTTGTCTTGCTGCATTATGAAGTGTCCCCCCCAATTAGACTGGATGCATTTCTCTGTAAATTGGAAGACCGATTTTTTCTGTAGACTTCTGAATTCATTCTGCTGCTACCATCATGAGTTACAGTGCTCTCCACTAATATTGGTACCCTTGCTAAATGTAAGCAAAGAAGGCTGTGAAAAATTCTTTATTGTAACCTTTTGATCTTTTTGTTAAAAAAATTCACAAAAATACTCTGCTCTCATAGATATCAAACAAAACACAGGTTTATCAAAACATTATAAATATAGGTGTGCAACAATTATTGGCACCCTTTTAGTCAATACTTTGTGCTACCTCCCTTTGCCAAGATAACAGCTCTGAGTCTTCTCCTATAATGCCTGATGAATTTGGAGAATAAATGGGAAGGGATCTGAGACCATTCCTCCATACAGAATCTCTCCAGATTCTTCAAATTTCAAGGTCCATACTGGTGGACTCTCCTCTTCAGTTCACCCCACAGGTTTCTATGGGTTTCAAGTTAGGGGACTGGGATGGCCATGGCAGGACCTTGATTTTGTGGTCAGTAAACTGTTTTTGTGTTGATTTTGATGTACGTTTTGGATCATTGTCCTGCTGGAAGATCCAACCACGGCCCATTTGAAGCTTTCTGGCAGAGGCAGTCAGGTTTTCATTTAATATCTGTTGATATTTGATGGAGTCCATGATGCCATGTATCCTAACAAAATGTCCAGGTCCTCTGGCAGAAAAACAGCCCCAAAACATTAAAGAGCCACCACCATATTTAACCGTGGGCATGAGGTACTTTTCCATATGGCTACCTCTCTGTATGCACCAAAACCACCTCTGGTGTCGATTACCAAAAAGCTCTATTTTGGTTTCATCTGACCATAGAACCTGATCCCATTTGAAGTTCCAGTAGTGTCTGGCAAACTGAAGATGCTTGATTTTGTTTTTGGATGACCGTAGAGGCTTTTTTCTTGAAACCCTTCCATCTTAATGTGTTTTTAATGTGTTTTGAAAGTCAGAAGTGAAAAAAACATGTGTTTAAATGAGGCTTCCCCATATAACAAACACAAACACACACCCCGGATGTTAAAAACATATGTGTTTAAATGAGCCTTCCCCATACACACACACACACACACACACACACACACACACACACACACACACACACACACACACACACACACACCCCAGATGTTAAAAACTTATGAGTAAGGCAAACACCCATCTCACCTACACACTTAGACGTAACTCCCATTTACTTGAGTTTCCCACCAAAAATATGTGGAATGTCAATCACACTCCACTGAAACAAAAAAACATGTTTAAATGACCCCCCACATATAGAAATACAAACACGCACAGACATAGACACACACCCGTCCGTCCGTCCGTCCGTCCCCAACACACACACATACACACACACCCCTCACAATTCCCCCTTCAAATACTTTACCTTTCCGCATATGGAATCGTTGATTCTTTGAGTGCAACTATGGCCGCTTGTCCGGATGCACCAAAAAAGTTTAAATCTACTTTGGGAAGATTTGCAAAAATTTTAGAGCATGAAAATATTCAATATTGGTTGATGTCAACTGGTTGTACAGCCGGCTTTTTTTTTCAATGCTGAAAAAGGAGTCGTAGTACTTTTCAAGTTAACTGGACCAGGTCACATCCACTGGAGCAATGCTACTGAGACCGTAACCTTTGATGAGTGTGACTGGAAAAAGTTCAGGAAATGGTGTAACGACTTTGATTACATTGTTAGAACGGACTTCTTTTCACCAGAGGCCTACAGGCGAACATGGAGAAGCAGTACCTCTCCGCATACCATATAAGAGCAACAAATTTCTCCAAGAACCTGGTTTCACTGCACTTTTCTGCTACTATTACCGGTGTCTACGCATCTGATAACAAAGAGAATTGCGAAGTGAGGTATGATCGAAACAGCTGGCATGTTCTACAATACTACTTTAATCAAATCGACGAATTATTCCAAAAAATTGGGAAAAAACAAAGAAACGGGAGAAATAAGAATAAAACTAGATGATCTCTTCTGACGTTATGATTTTACTAATCTTTCAAGACCGAGCAGAAACCACGCCTTCTCCCAAGACTCCACCCTAATGATGTGTAAATGAGTTTGCCTACATATTTGAGTTAAAACCTGAGCATCAGCACACAGTATGTCTCATGAATTCAAATACTTGAATGAAGGGGGAATTGTGAGGGGTGGAGGTGTGTGTGGGGGGGAAGGGGTATGTCTATGTCTGTACGTGTTTGTGTTTGTATATGTGGGGGTCATTTAAACATATGTTTTTTTCTTTTGGTGGGGTGTGATTGACATACTTTTCCACATATTTTTGGTGGGAAACTCAAGTAAATGGGAGTTATGTCTAAGTGTGTGGGTGAGACATTTGCATATATATATATATA
The DNA here is from genome assembly GCA_023630585.1 of Cranoglanis bouderius. NCBI lineage: Eukaryota > Metazoa > Chordata > Actinopteri > Siluriformes > Cranoglanididae > Cranoglanis > Cranoglanis bouderius. Next base: position 27,856,190 of record CM042538.1, read on the forward strand.
TATATATATATATGCATCCATAGTCTGTATTTTATATTACATAGTTTATTCTTATATTTTATTTTTCATTTATTATGTTTGTGTGTGTATGTATGTCTGTTTTTTTATTTTACATAGTTTGTACTTGTCTTGGCATTTATTGTGGACAGCAAAGAAAGAATTTCATTGTACAGAGAAACCTGTTTTCCTCACTGTGCATATGACAATAAACGTTTGACTTGACTTGACTTGACTTGCCTTACTCATATGTTTTTAACATCTGGGGTGTGTGTGTGGGTGGGGGTGTGTGTGTGTGTGGGAGGGGGGGGTGTCTGTGTCTGTGTCTGTGCGTGTGTGTGTGTGTGTTTGTGTTTGTATATGGGGAAGCCTCATTTAAACACACGTTTTTTCACTTCTGACTTTCAAAACACATTAAAAACACATTAAGATTTTCAAATGAAGTCTTTCATCATTAACCTTTGACCTATACCTGTCAACAAACATATGATTGATGATGATCTTTGGCCTAGACCTGTCAAAAACCAAGGCTATGAAATGTACCAGGCATATTATATATTGTAGTTTTGGAGACTTTCTGACCCCAAGACGCAGCTAACTTCTGCAATTCTCCAGCTGTGATCCTTGGAGATTTTTTGGCCACTCGAACCATCCTCTTCACAGTGCGTTGAGACGATATAGAGACAAGTCCTATTCCAGGTTGATATTATAGAATATACTAACAAAGCATACTCTAAAAGCATAATCTAATAATCAATAAGATAACAAGCATAATCAATATGTATAATCAATACTTAGAAGTATAATCTAAAACCGTAAAATACATTCTAATCAGACTAAAGTCTAAATGTGTACCGAGTTAGAAGAATCCCATGTTTTACTGCACAGCAGGGGGTTTTCTGAAGCATCCTGTATTTTCTTTGCACAACAGTTTCACTCTGTGGGAATAAATTAGCAATTAGACATTCACCGAAACTGTGTTTTCAATCAAGACTCCTTTGAGGCTCACAGACCCGTGTCGAGCTGAAGATAAGACTCGCAGAACAAAGAGTATCGGGCTGGGACGAAAGCCAGAAAATCATTAAGGTATAGAGGATAATTTGGGGACAGAGTAAAAAACCCTGTCCTAATAAAACCTTTCAAAAACATTCAACTGACGGCGCCACAAATGTAAGACATCATATAGACATGAATAATTAATTAAGGCGACAGAGATTGGTTTGTTTCTGGAAAGAAAAGGTTAATACCCTACGCCTAGAGATATGTTTACTGTTTCAGAAAAGTGTATAAGGGCATGTGTGTGTTTACATAATTCAGACTTTCTGCAGACTGTCTCACTTTATTGTTTCAATAAAGTTTGATTTCTTTTTGACATCTACAAACCCTTTGTCTCTGAAGTTTTTTAACTTGGGCTGGAGAGATTTTTTCCATGACAACTCATAACATTTCCAGTTGACTGGAACTTCTTAGTTATTGCCCTGATGGTAGAAATGGGCATTTTCAATGCTTGTGCCATCTCAGTGGGAGAGAGAGAATATGGTTTGCGTATTTCGTTAACTCATCTTTTGACAGGTCTAGGTCAAAGGTCATCATGAATCAATTTAATTTTGTCAGGTCAACAGGTGTCTGTATATTAAATAAAAGCACCATTCCCAGCTATGAAGGGTTGGTATATTTCATCAAATTATTTTGACAGTTGTATGTTATTGTTTAAGATCTTACTGTAGATTACAAATGGATTACACACACCCCAGGTTGGTATATTTCATCAAACTAATTTTGACACGTGTATGTAATTAGTTACATGGAACCACCATTCTCACACACACACACACACACAATTTTATAACCAAGTTTTCCGCTAAAAAGTTGGGAAACTCCCTATAAAGGCTAACACTCCCAGAAGTTTTGCGTTCTGGATGACTTCCGAGAGATTTCACATAAATCCAGCAAAGGGTGAAATAACCTTTGAGACCATGGACTTCTCAGCAGGTAAGATGTGTTTTTAAAATGTTCGTCATTAAAATTTTTATATTAACCTGTGTGTTATTTTAACTTGTGAAATATTCAGAACGTTTCCAATTTTAACAGAGATGTTCCTTCTACTTATCCGGTCATTTATGTATTCTTAATTTTCATTCAAATTTTATTACAGAGCAAGACCGAATTATGCTCATCTGATTCTAATGTCTAGGAAATTGTAACGAACGAGTGCAAACCTACTAGGTAATTTAAATTTGTCTCTTAGAACTGTGTAGTGACCGTTTTCTTCTAACAGGTGGTTTCATGTAACTAATTACATACATGTGTCAAAATTAGTTTGATGAAATATACCAACCCTCTTTCTGAGGGTGGGTGTAGGAAGGGGTGTGTGTGTGTGTGTGTGTGTGTGTGTGTGTGTGTGTGTGTGTGTGTGTGTGTGTGTGTGTGTGTGTGTGTGTGTGTGCTTTCATGTGTAATCTAAGATCTTAAACAATAACATACAACTGTCAAATTAATTTGATGAAATATACCAACCCTTCATAGCTGGGAATGGTGCTTTCATTTAATATACAGACACCTGTTGACCTGACAAAATTAAATTTATTCATGATGACCTTTGACCTAGACCTGTAAAAATTTGATTATTGATGATGACACTGAAGATGACACTTTTAGGACATACACCTGTCAAAAGATGAGTTAACGAAATATGCAAACCATATTCTCTCTCTAATGGGAATATACTTCACATATATTTTTCTCATATGAATGCATAGGGGTGCCAATAATTGTGCACACATATATTTAACAAAGATTTATTTTTTTTTTAATAAACCTGTGTTGTGTTTGCAATTGTTTGATATCCATGAGAGCAGAGTATTTTTGTGAATTTTTTGAACAAAAGATCAAATAAAGATTAGCAAGCCTCCAGGAGCAGCTATGCAAGCCCTAGCCATGACACTACCTCCACCGTGCTTTACCAGTGAGCTGGTATGTTTTGGATCATGAGCAGATCCTTTCTTTCTCCACATTTTTGCCTTTCCATCACTTTGGTAGAGGTTAATCTTGAATCCAGGACTTTAGTGGCTCATCTCTGTATTTCTTTGCGAATTCCAATCTGGCTTTCAGATTCTTACTGCTCATAAGTGGTTTGCATCTTGTGGCATGGCTTCTATATTTCTGCTTTCGAAGTCTTTTTCAAGCGGTGGATTGTGATACCTACTGTCGGAACTGTCAGAGTCCCCCTCCGAGGTCAGACATCCAGGGTGGCACCAAGAGGTCTTCAGTTCTTCTTTCTTTCAGCAAATTTACTATTATAGTACTCAAAACTTAATTAAGAAATAAATTCAGACCTTCAGTCTCAGATGAGAAAAGAGCAAACGTTGTTTATTGCGGTTCAAGAACACACAAAAATCCGTTGAGCTCAAGGAGACATTCACGACACAAGACACCTCTCGGTGAAGTTGCATGCAAGTGCGAATATCCCCTGAAAAATCCCTTCTATTTATCCCGGGTGCTGTAAAGCGCCTCCTTTCTTGTTTTGCATATTCCTCGCCAATTTCCCATTATTTCTTGCCTTCGGCTGTTTTACTCCTCCCATCAGAATTTGCATGTTCTTCCTATTTCCCCTTATTTTCCACCTTTTCCTGGAAACTCCTCCCATAGGGCTCATTTCCCTATCTTCTAGTTTCCATTATTTCCAGCCAATCTCCCGCCTTTATCCTTTTTTGGTCTTTTTCCGTCTCGCTGATTTTCCCTTATTTTCGGCCGGTTTCGTCATTGATTTTTTTAAGAAACTGTTTGTCATATAAATATTATACTTCCTAGTTCTGTTTACATTTGCTCTGAGATTCTCTTGCTGAAGGAAGTCTCGCTGCTATTCAAGAGGTCCAGAATGCGTAAGTTCTTTACTCTTTTCTCGTTTTACTGTTAGATGCCTTTAATCACTTCAGCCTTATGTTAGTTTAAACATTGCGTGCTACCAACTTTTCTATACCGTTGATTACTGCTATTATCTTATGGCCTGAATACTATGTTTACATTCTGCTAGCGATATCTAATCTACTCTATGCACTTATGTAACAAAGCTGATTAGGTTCATTATATTTTTGTTTGACTTTTGTTTGACTGTGAGTCGGGCCATACCACTTACACATGTTTACCCTCTTCTTATATTATGAGTGTTCTAGCTCGTGCTCACCAGGTGTCTCCTAGGCCTCATCCTTATGGCCGTTCTTCCTATGATGGTGCTCCTTTATCTTCGCTATCAGTTAGCACACCTGGCCTCAGGCATATCCAACTTCCTAGATCAACTCTGTGATTACCCGTTACCCGGCCCGTCCTTTGTTGCCTGTGCGTGTACAGCCATGGCCAAAAGTTTTGAGAATGACACAAATATTAATTTTCACAAAGTCTACTGCTTCAGTGTTTTTAGATCTTTTTGTCAGATGTTACTAACTGTTACTGAAGTATAATCACAAGCATTTCATAAGTGTCAATGGCTTTTATTGACAATTACATGAAGTTTATACAAAGAGTCAGTATTTGCAGTGTTGACCCTTCTTTTTCAAGACCTCTGCAATTCGCCCTGGCATGCTGTCAATCAACTTCTGGGCCACATCCTGACTGATGGCAGCCCATTCTTGCATAATCAGTGCTTGGAGTTTGTCAGAGTTTGTGGGTTTTTGTTTGTCCACCCGCCTCTTGAGGATTGACCACAAATTCTCAATGGGATTAAGGTCTGGGGAGTTTCCTGGCCATGGACCCAAAATGTCGATGTTTTGTTCCCTGAGCCACTTCGTTATCACTTTTGCCTTGTGGCAAGGTGCCCCATCATGCTGGAAAAGGCATTGTTCGTCACCAACCTGTTCTTGGATGGTTGGGAGAAGTTGCTCTCTGAGGATGTTTTTGTACCATTCTTTATTCATGGCTGTGTTCTTAGGCAAAATTGTGAGTGAGCCCACTCCCTTGGCTGAGAAGCAACCCCACACATGAGTGGTCTCAGGATGCTTTACTGTTGGCATGACACAGGACTGATGGTAGCGCTCACCTTTTCTTCTCCGGACAAGCTTTTTTCCAGATGCCCCAAACAATAGGTAAGGGGATTCATCAGAGAAAATGACATTACCCCAGTCCTCAGCAGTCCAATCCCTGTACTTTTTGCAGAATAGCAGTCTGTCCCTGATGTTTTTCCTGGAGAGAAGTGGCTTCTTTGCTGCCCTTCTTGACACCAGGCAATCCTCCAAAAGTCTTCGCCTTACTGTGCGTGCAGACGCACTCACACCTGCCTGCTGCCATTCCTGAGCAAGCTCTGCACTGGTGGTGCCCCGATCCCACAGCTGAATCAACTTTAGGAGACGGTCCTGGCGCTTGCTGGACTTTCTTGGGCGCCCTGAAGCCTTCTTCATAACAGTTGAACCTCTCTCCTTGAAGGTCTTGATGATCCGATAAATGGTTGATTTAGGTGCAATCTTATTAGCAGCAATATCCTTGCCTGTGAATCCCTTTTTGTGCAAAGCAATGATGGCTGCACATGTTTCCTTGCAGGTAACCATAGTTAATAGAGGAAGAACAATAATTTCAAGCACCACCCTCCTTTTAAAGCTTCCAGTCTGTTATTCTAACTCAATCAGCATGGCAGAGTGATCTCCAGCCTTGTCCTCGTTAACACTCTCACCTGTGTTAACGAGAGAATCACTGACATGATGTCAGCTGGTCCTTTTGTGGAAGGGCTGAAATGCAGTGGACATGTTTTTTTGGGATTAAGTTAATTTTCATGGCAAAGAGGGACTTTGAAATTAATTGCAATTCATCTGATCACTCTTCATAACATTCTGGAGTATATGCAAATTGCCATCATAAAAACTGAGGCAGCAGACTTTGTAAAAATTAATATTTGTGTCATTCTTAAAACTTTTGGCCACGGCTGTACTCAATCCTGCTGTGACACATACCATGTCCACTCAAACAGCACCTGTTGTTATGTCTACACGCTCTACACAAACACCTATGTGCCTTTCACCTCCTGTATCGACCACATCTCAGCCTATTCATCCCCTATCTCCAGCAGGCGTACCATTCTGTTTTCTCCTGTTCCCAGCACTTCACAGTCTACTGCTACTTTTTTCTAACCACTGTGTCTTTGCTCTTATATTAAACTGTGTTTGAGACTCACATCTGCCTTTTGTCATTTTTTCTCTTTTATCTATGTACTCATATATGTATATATCTAGTTGGCAAGCATTACTGCACCTCAAGATTATATCTTTGGTTTTGGTTATATTGATTGTCTAGCGCATGCGTCATTTTTATGCTATGTCTTAACGTCGTTCCTTAACATCACTACCTGTGATACCTACCCTGTGGAGGTTGTTGATGTCACTGTTGTTTTCTGGATTTTTCTTCACAGCTCTCACAACCTTTTTTGTCATCTACATGCTGTTGTTTTCCATGGCTGATCTGTTCCATGTCTGGTTGTTAGCACACCAGTGGCTTCTTTCTTTTTCAAGACATTCCAGGTTGTTGTATTGGCTATGCGCAATGCTTGTGCAATGGCTCTGATAGATTTTCCCTCTTTCTCAGCTTCAGAATGGCTTGTTTTTCCCCCATAGAAAGCTCTCTGATCTTCATGTTGGTTGATCCTTTTTAACATCAAATGCAGTCTTCACAAGCGAAACCCAGGGCTCAAACCAAGAGTAGATGTTCAGAGCTATTAACTGTTTAAATAATCAGTTTAACAACTATGATGTACCTTTGGTGCAGTGATGGTTTGCTCCTTGTCTGTTTCCTCTGCAGTGTATACCTGGTGGATCATGCATGGACGTATCGGGTGGAAAGTGCCAGGCAGCAGCTGATAGAGGTTCCTGGACTGTTGATCCGAATGGCCAGTCTGATGGGACTTCCTTTCCATGGCGAGGCTCCTGATCCAGACATCGTGGACCTGGTCCTGGACAACATGTGGAAGTTTAATCAGACCTATCAGCTGTCTCAGGGGGTACGACATGTTCCAAATCTGAGGGATAAACTAGAAAACAAAAAACCTTTTCAAAAAATTATAGTACATAACACATTCAGTGTTTCAAAAGTTTAAAATGATATTTGTCACAAAATCCTGAAATGCAAGTAATATAGTACAAATCCCTGAGAAGATGTCATATAATCCATCAGCTTCTGTCTCAATGTTACTAAAAATTATGAAGAGATATGAATGTTTTAAATAGTGTTAATACATTGTTAAAGGTATTCAGTGCTAAATAACAGAGACAGTAAATCAGACAGTTACTAAAAAAAAAAAAAAAACACATACCTTACAGCTAGCTTTGAATTCATCCCCAAAATGTCTTGGTTATTAATTTATTTTTGTAATATTGTTATTGTCATTTATTAATATTACTAGTATTAATGTTAACAATGTAATTTGGGTAAAACTAATATTTCTGTGAAAATATAACAATAGTGGGAGCAAGTACAACAATAAATGTCAAAGTTAATTGACGTCTCTAAACGTCATGTGAGGGGAAACCCGTAGGTTTAGCTCAAAATATATTAAGGGAATTTCTAGGGAATTCTAACGATCAATGTTTTACGATGTTTTACGTTTTACCGTCGGCCACCGAGAATAATATCCTAAATATGGTGAGTGGTTGCTAAAGGGGGTTTCCAGGTTGCGCTGGTTTGCTGTAGGTCTGGTCACGTCTGGAGTGACATCTTGGCAAGCCAATTAAGGATGGTGAATGGAGTGATGAGTGGACCGGGCGGAGTCTCGAATACAGATTTCAGAAGAGCACTTAATTCAACAACGAAACTCCAAGAAACTCTCAAAGAAAAATAAAGAAAATGAAAGCTGCAAGCAGTAGTGATGAACGATGTCTTATAGTTTGCGATATACCCGTAGAAATTCTCCCCACAATAACAATTAGTCTTCCCACGATAATAAGGATAAAGCCTAGTTGATGATGTATTTCTGTGTGCGATGGTCAGCGACCCAACAAGTATGTCAGAAGGCAGACGTGAAGCTGAGGAGCAGTTTATCAGCACGGTTGCACTATTTAAACAGTATCTGTACTTTTACAGAAGTATAACAACTTTTCCATTTCTGCAAGGCCTGGTGTTTGGATTTTTACTGTTTTTTTAAATTTTTATTATTATTCTTTTATGTAATCGGTATATTTTAGGAGCCTATGATGGGTAAGTTTTACTTTTAGATCAATGTTAGTGTTTCTGAGGCTCTCAAGACCGCATGCAGCTAGCACTTGTAACCAAAAACAGTAGTGAATGGTACTATATTTATATCGTCGCTGGCAATAAATACCAGAAAATATCGTGATATAGTTTTAAGTCCATATCGCATCCCTAGCAAGCAGCATTTTCGGGGGCCAAGCACCCAGACTCGGTGAGCCGCACATTCACAGACGTACTACAATTGTTGCATTAGCAATCACATGAAATCAGAGCCAACTATAGGCAAAGAGATTCAAGAATGATTTGTAGTTTCACGCCGTTGCCAGTCCGTTATGGGAGAACGGTTTTGAATATTAGAGTTCCTTTTGTGAGGCTTACTCTGAACATGATGTGAGCCAAATTAGGTGAAGATCGGACAAAATCTGGAGGAGGACTAGCAAAAATGGCAGTTAGATGTAGGCATTTTTGGCATGTTATTTTAACTTTTGACCAGTAGGTGGCAGTGTCATGAATTTGTTTCATAGTTTCCTGTTATGGTCTTGAAAATGCCTACCAAGTTTTCTGTCTGTGAGCAAAGTCATCGCTGAGATACAGCCTCACGTAGGCGACTTTGGCGGCTTTGTCAGATTCCTTGGCCCATTACGGGCAAACCTTTTGGAGTATTCAAAATTCTTTTGATAACTTTTGTGAGGCTTACTCTGAATATGACGTGTGCCAAATTTGTAGATGATCAGACAAAATTTGTAGGAGGAGTAGCAAAAAAAACCCAGCTTTTGACAACTTCCAGGATGGCAGAAAATGTAATTAGGCGGTAATTGACATCATAGGGTTCGTTGAACTTGTCTCAACCCAGGGAATCCAGGGATTCCTGCCTTTTAAATATTGGACACAGTTCAAAAGTTATGACCATAAGCATGCTTCCAAATTAGGCCAAGATTTGACCCGATCATGACACAGGTTTTTATACTATCCTGAAAGAGTGAGCTCAATGATATCATATGATATATATATATATATATATATATATATATATATATATATATATATATATATATATATATATCATATGGCAGGAGTCTTGGGGAAGGTGGGGTTTCTGTTCAGTAGTAAAATGATGACCTCAGAAGAGACCGTCTAGTCTTACTTTTATTTCTGCTGTTTCTTTGTTTCTTCCCATTTTTTGGAATAATTCCTCGATTTGTTTAAAGTAGTTTTTGTAGATCGTGTCAGCTGGTTCGTTCGTACCTCACTTCACAGTTCTCTTTGTTATCAGATGCGCGGTCACCTTTAATAACAGCAACACAGTGCAGTGAAACCTGGTTCTCGGAGAAATTTGTTGCTCTTATGCGTTATGTTTGTTGCAGAGATGTACCACTTCTCCATTTACATCTGTAGGCAGCTGGTGAAAAGAAATCCATTATTATAATGTAGTCAAACTCAAATCTAAAACAATATCACTCGCATCTAAAAGAGAACAAAAATCAAAGTAAATGTGAGGGAGATTTTTACACTGAACGGATGGTGAAATTGAAGGCAAATATACATAATATCATCATCACTGACAGTTGGGGTGTCCTCTATTTCTAAATATGAAGCAAACAAAATATAAATGCGTGATAAATAAAAGATTTTACAGTATGAAATATTCATACTTTTATGTTGTGACTTAGTTTGCAAGATTGGTCTGGGCTACGAATTACAACGGCTACTGGTCTTTGGATAGCTTGATTATGATTCGGTGGTGAAAATGGTGCAATCATGTGAAATCTCTTATGGGACATATGTTTGGCAGGAAACGGCGCTGATGATGATGACACTGAAGATGACACTTTTAGGACATACACCTGTCAAAAATTAGTGTAATGAAATATACCAACTATATTCTCTCTCTATTAAACTATTAAACTAATTCATTATTATGACATAATTATATTATTATTATGACATAATTATAAGTCATAATAAGATTATTCTCAGGCCTACAGCTAGAGTACGCATTGTATAGTGATCTGATGCGCTTCGATATGTAAAACTAGTCCATGTGCACTTTGGAGAGTGAGATGAATAATGTAGTATTCCTGTTTCCATGGGGGTGTTCGAAGGTCTCATTCCAAGTGGAGTCTGCTCTAGCTCTCCCCCTCCCCCTGTCTTAAATCACAGGATTTAATGATGTCTTTTACAAGTGAGAAACACGAAGGCCTCATGGTCCTCATTTGCCTGTTAGTTTGCACCAACAGAGGGACATGGGGTTCTTGAGTTTGGGAGATGAATCTCAAGTTTTGTGTTGCTTTCATGAGTTTGGTTCTATTGTGTGACAGTTAATCTAATCCTTATCTGCATAGCTTTAAGTTAGACTTTGTGGTGCCATCTTAACAGGATCTTTATGGCCCAAATGGTCCCTTGGTGTGGATCTGGGGTCTTTCATGTAATCCTGTTTATTGCTCTGTCTCACAGATTTGGAGACCCATCACTGCCTGGTACGCTCTGAGGTCACGTTCCGGCATTCCAGTTGTAATTACATTCAGTGCTTTGGGGTATTGAGGCTATTAAGTAAGGAATAAAACACTTACTGCTTACGGCCTGCTGTTAAAAGAAAATAATCAACAACGCAGTGGTACAATGAAGCAGATATACTATTACTATTCTAGTACTAAAACTTCTTCAACCATGTAAATGATTAGATGATTTTATTCAGTCTCTTTCTTTGGATTGTCCACCTTCTGTCCAATCAGAATCGAGGCTTTAACAGCGCTGTGGTATAAATAGATCATAATGTGAAATCTAATTGTGATTGTATTCTTGATTTCTATAACTGAAGTTTATTAATAGAGTTGGGGTTTTTGTTTGTCTGTGTGTGTGCGTGTTGCAGTCTGCAGAGGAGAAGGTGCCCGTCTGGTACATAATGGATGAGTTTGGTTGCCATGTGCAGCACTCGTCTCAGCCGTCCTGCTGTATGGCTCCTCTGTTCTACGTTCCTCAACAGATTGCATATTCTGTGCTCTGGCCTCTGCAGGATCTGGAGAATGGAGGTACACACACACACACACACACACACACACACACACACACACACACACACACACACACACACACACACAGTTTCTCTCTCACCCACAGACACACTTTTGTTTTGTTTTGTCATTAATATATAAAAAGCCTGTTTTCTGTCACTTTTTTTTCCTCCTCATGGGCTCTGTGTTATTATAGTAAATAAATAAATATCTTAGGTCTAAGAGTCATAGGAGTGATACACTAGTGCTGCAGTTAATAGCTAAATCATGATTATTGTAATTATTCATCCAGTTCAGGAATGCAAAACTACAAATGGGTTAAAACCAAAATGGTTAGGGCTCTGAGCATTAAGGAGTCCTTTTAAATACAACACAAAGAAGACATTTCTTTCTAATTGTATGTAATAAACCCTATATTAAATATATTAAAACATGCCTGCTGCTGATTGGGGTGTTTTCACGCAGCAGTGAAAAATGTCAACAAACCTTTTTGCAAGATTGTACAGAAGTCCTAGAAATCAACCAAACCCAGAGCCAGTGCTTGAATATGATTTAAGTGGTCATTATAAATATCTGGGTTAAAACATCAGTCATTTTGTGAGTCACTCTGTGTGTCCAGAACATTTCTGCAATAATCACTTGCGTGTCCGATACCAGTTCAGCAATTCGCATGCTTGCAGCCCATATACACAGCATGATTGATGACTGTCTGCAGTCAAATTGCTTTCTACCTGCAATGAAAATTATGCAGGAATGTGCACCTATTAATCTATTTCCTGAATCCGAATCAGAGCAAAACTGATGACTTTTAGTTTGTTTGCTATTCGGTTTCCACATTACATGTACACCCCTCACATTTTTGTAAATATTTTATTATATCTTTTCATGGGACAACACTGACGAAATGACACTTTGCTACAATGTAAAGTAGTGAGTGTACAGCTTGTATAACAGTGTAAATTTGCTGTCCCCTCAAAATAACTCAACACACAGCCATTAATGTCTAAACCGCTGGCAACAAAAGTGAATACACCCCAAATTGGGCCCAATTAGCCATTTTCCCTCCCCGGTGTCATGTGACTCGTTAGTGTTACAAGGTCTCAGGTGTGAATGGGGAGCAGGTGTGTTAAGTTTGGTGTTATTACTCTCACACTCTCTCATACTGGTCACTGGAAGTTCAACATGGCACCTCATGGCAAAGAACTCTCTGAGGATCTGAAAAAAAGAATTGTTGCTCTACATAAAGATGGCCTAGGCTATAAGAAGATTGCCAACACCCTGAAACTGAGCTGCAGCACGGTGGTCAAGACCATACAGCGGTTTAACAGGACAGGTTCCACTCAGAACAGGCCTCGCCATGGTCGACCAAAGAAGTTGAGTGCACGTGCTCAGCATCATATCCAGAGGTTGGCTTTGCAGAATAGACGTATGAGTGCTGCCAGCATTGCTGCAGAGGTTGAAGGGGTGGGGGGTCAGCCTATCAGTGCTCAGACCATACCCCGCACACTGCATCAAATTGGTCTGCATGGCTGTCGTCCCAGAAGGAAGCCTCTTCTAAAGATGATGCACAAGAAAGCCCGCAAACAGTTTGCTGAAGACAAGCAGACTAAGGACATGGATTACTGGAACCATGTCCTGTAGTCTGATGAGACCAAGATAAACTTATTTGGTTCAGATGGTGTCAAGCGTGTGTGGCGGCAACCAGGTGAGGAGTACAAAGACAAGTGTGTCTTGCCTAAAGTCAAGCATGGTGGTGGAAGTGTCATGGTCTGGGGCTGCATGAGTGCTGCCGGCACTGGGGAGCTAATGCCAACATGTACTGTGACATAGTGAAGCAGAGCATGATCCCCTCCCTTCGGAAACTGGGCCGCAGGGCAATATTCCAACATGATAACGACCCCAAACACACCTCCAAGACGACCACTGCCTTGCTAAAGAAGCTGAGGGTAAAGGTGATGGACTGGCCAAGCATGTCTCCAGACCTAAACCCTATTGAGCATCTGTGGGGCATCCTCAAACGGAAGGTGGAAGAGCGCAAGGTCTCTAACATCCACCAGCTCTGTGATGTCATCATGGGGGAGTGGAAGAGGACTCCAGTGGCAACCTGTGAAGCTCTGGTGAACTCCATACCCAACAGGGTTAAGGCAGTGCTGGAAAATAATGGTGGCCACACAAAATATTGACACTTTGGGCCCAATTTGGACATTTTCACTTAGGGGTGTACTCAGTTTTGTTGCCAGCGGTTTAGACATTAATGGCTGTGTGTTGAGTTATTTTGAGGGGACAGCATATTTACACTGTTATATAAGCTGTACACTCACTACTTTACATTGTAGCAAAGTGTCATTTCGTCAGTGTTGTCCCAAAAGATAATAAGATATAATAAAATATTTACAAAAATGTGAGGGGTGTACTCACTTTTGTGAGATACTGTAAATAAATGAAACAAAAAGAAATAAATGTTGGCTGAGTGGCATGTAGGACTACACATATACTTGTAAAACTCTACACAGAAATATGGTAACAGAACTCACCCAAGCACGCAGAACATGGACCCAGTTTTAAATCAGTGATTAGATAATTATATGAGAGTGAGTCAAATGAAAACCTTAAAAGTGCGACACGCAGCATGTTTTATTCTCTTCCTTCAGTAAGTCAAGTCGGAGTCGAATTACTTTCTAACTGAGGGCCCCATTCATACCTGGCATTAATTTTGTCCTGGGTAATCAGATTGTAGGTTGTCAGCGCTATGTACAGGTGTGAACAGGGTCAAAAGAGTCTTGATGACTCATTGTAGTCCAAGCCCTCGAACCACTTTCAGAGTTGTTCTGGGGCGCATACGGCCGCATCACATTTGTAGTGTGAACGCAAACGTGTCTCGGTGTTTCCTGCAACAAAGGACCGGCCAATCGATTGCCTCATTGCCCCAGCTGGGAGATATGTAACCGTTAAGAGACCATTTGGAAACCGTGCTGAACAGTAGATCTCTCTGGCACCAGGCTAAGGGATTAACACAATGCTAGAACACCAGAGACGAATGCAGATGCTTTTCATAGCTTCATTTGTCATCTCATCTCTCATTCATGTATACGTTTTGTTAGCAGACCATGCGATTTTAAAAAAAAAAAAAAATAATAATAATAATAATAATAATTTTGAAACATTTCATGTACAAGTACATGAGGTGTGATTCAACATTTTGTGTGTCTGTGTGTATTTCTTAAGCACTTCATAAGGCCCACCCTCCCTACCCCAAAACTGAATGATTAGTGCTTCCTGATCTTTCGTGAAAGTAAGAGGATTTGATTTCTTGAAGAAGCTCTCATGTGCCTGATCTCCTCCAGATGAGGTGACGAGGGATTACTGTTACGGGGAGCCTGATCCACTGGTGAGGAAGTGTCGACTGTTACCATGGTTACCTGCTGACCCAGAAGGAGTGAGCGATGAGACTGTAGAGCCAGCTGACATTTATTACGAGGTTTGTCTACTTATCTAATCGAAACCTGATTAAGATGAACTTGTTGATATGGTGAAGCTCTCTGGAAGGAGTCTCCAGTAGCAGCACTTGCGTGTGTCAATCTTGTATAGTCATTATTCTGTTAAACAAGTTTATTACATAATACAAGGAAATAAGGAAGACGCAAAATTAAAACGTGGAATATGTATTTAAAAAAAAATAGGTTAAACAGACCTGAAAGTGAGCATAGGATGCATGTATAATTGTATTAGAGACAGATGGAAATAGTTTCACGCCATCACCGTATGTGTCTCAGATTCTAGATTCTTCCCTAATTTAGGAGGCTCACCATATGGCACCAGCCCTGCACTGTTTAATGACGGACATAACAATAGTGTTTGGTTGCAGAGTCCCCTGCTGGGAAAATTCATGTGAGCATTTAAACACCAGACCTCATGACCTCAGGATTTCCAGGAGCTGTGATAAGGAGAAGGAATCCAAAGAACAAAGTGATGCATGTGATTGTGGCGAGGAGGAGGGCGTGGCCAGGCTGTGAGGGCACACACCTGGCACTGATCTGTGTAATCAGTGGGAGAGAGAGATAACGGAGCGGCTGGAAGCGCCCTCCTCCTCGTCACAGTGATTAACGTGAAATCCTGTATATTCCTGCATCCTGATCTTACCTTTGAAAGCTCCTGGATCACTCCTTGTAAAATACATAAAGACATGCACGATAAGTGATCATTCTCAGCACACGCAGCTTTCCACTATGTCAGGAGGATTTCTAAATTTCCCCGTTGTTTTGAAAGTGTTGTTTATTCCCTCGTCAGCTCAAGACTTGACCTCCGACACTCGCTCTCGGCTGAGCTTCCTGCATGTGCCATTAGCTTCTAACAGCCTGACCGAGTTCACCCTCATCAGTTCACATTGCTGCATTCCTCCACTCCAGGAGTGATCTAGCCCTGAACCCTTAGAGCCATCTCGGCTTGACGCATTACACTTCAAAGCACATTCTATCACCCAGAGCTGGTACCTGGGTGATGGAATGTGCTGATGAATTCCTCTGACTATGCAAAGCATAAGTAATTGTTTAGATCCATTGCTCTCACAGAGGCATCCAGACACCCTCAGGGGGAATTTGAAGTGCAGGTTGAGGTTGTTGTAAAGCTTCCTGGATGACCATTCCATTCAATTCAATTTTATTTGTATAGCGCTTTTAACAATAGACATAGTCACAAAGCAACTTTTACAGAGATACATAATTTTTGGATCTAAATTTTAAATCGATAAATTTATTTATCCCCAATGAGCAAGCCAATGGCAACGGTGGCAAGGAAAAACTCCCTGAGACGACATGAGGAAGAAACCTTGAGAGGAACCAGACTCAAAAGGGAACCCATCCTCATCTGGGTGACACTGGATAGTGTAATTAGAAGTCAGTCTCTTCTGTAACTGTATGATACATGATATAAAGTGCAACTGTGTAGTCAGTTTCATCAGAATGAATAATCAGGAGACCAAGAGCCAGGCTGTAATAAAAGAGAGGGTTTATTGCACCTATGAAGACAACCTGGGTGTTCTATAGTCTAAACACAAGTTGGACACAGCTGGCTTTTATACTGATGTGTATGTGCACACAAGGACCTACTCTAGATCATATACATAATGCCCAAGGCTAAAATAAGAGAAAAACATAATCAAGGACAAAAACATAATTGAATTGATTGCAAATGTTTAAGTCATGCAAGGTCCACATTTTAAAAAAACTGTTGCAGTGGTGGAAATCAGAACAAAAGTTATTATATTTATTATTGAGTTCTTGTACCTATTTGTAATTTTGACTGGTTAACTAAATTGAATGGATTTAATCAAACATCAATAATTCAAAAATAAGTACATCACCTTCAGTATAATGACACTTAAATAATAATAAAAAGCTTTTATAGCTCCATCAAATACTATTGTACACATTTTAATTAATGAGACTAATAAAACCTATTTATACTGAGGGAATTGCATTAAAAGTGTTCCTGGCTGCAAAAAAAGAGAACCACTGACTTAAACAAACATTAATCATACCCTTAATTATAATAAAAGAAGTTATTTACTTATATATTGGTACAGATTCTTGTTTCTGGTTGTTCCTTAAAGTCATATCTTTAAACTCAGGTGAGACTGAATTAGCATGACGATGTCGATGTATATCTATGATATCAACACCTTCTAACCAATCAGATTCGAGAATTCAACTCTGACATAAACATAATTAATATAACATTAATAACATTATCTTTATTATAGATCGTATTTTAATGGTCATTTTTAATGACATTATCTCTATAATGCCTCTTATTTCTTTAATATCTTTATTTTAGACCATTTTACAGGAGAACAAAGAGAAGCTCCCAGTAGAAGTCCAAGCCTACAGCGTGCCTCATGGGAAAGTACTAAAGTGAGTTATAGTTCCATACTCTCTACTGTCACTACTGCATGCTTATTGTGCTTGTTTTTTGTTTTTTGTTTTTTTAGATGATCATACCCTGAAGAAATGATGTACTACATAAAAAAAGGGTTTTGCTGATTAATATATGTTGACATCTCTACTTTTAAAAAGCATAAACATGTTTTATCAAAAATAATGTGGAAATGTTTTTATTTAGGCTGCTTTCTAACCTTTCCTTGGTGTCTGCTTGCAAGTCCAGTGTAACACACAGCAGTAAAAACAGTCAGTCTGTCTGTCAGTGAATCAGTCTAAAGATGATTAAAATCCTGGTAGTTAAATATGATTTCCTCACATAGTGAATAATGATGATGCATATCAATACAGATGACTGCTGGGCTTTTTGAGTTCCTCTGAGGGAACCTGGGGTCAGAGCACAGGGTCAGCCATGATACAGTGCCCCTGGAGCAGCTTGGTGGTGAACCCCTGACCTTCTTCCACACTTTTTCCTTCCACTCAACTTTCTGTTAACATGCTTGGATACAGCACTCTGTGAACAGCCAGCTTCTTTGGCAGTGAATGTTTGTGGCTTACCTAGTGAACCAAACTGAGAGACCATTTTGAAGGCTCAGGAAACCTTTGCAGGTGTTTTGAGTTGATTAGCTGAATGGCATGTCACCATATTCTAATTTGCTGAGATAGTGAATTGGTGGGTTTTTGTTAAATGTGAGCCAAAATCATCACAATTAAAAGAACCAAAGACTTAAACTACTTCAGTCTGTGTGCGCTGAATTTATTTAATACACGAGTTTCACAATTTGGGTTGAATTACTGAAATAAATGAACTTTTCCACGACATTCTAATTTATTGAGATGCACCTGTAGATATAATGCAACGTGATGTAGCCTTTTACAATTGTGGTGGTTTGTGTGTGTGCGAGTAACAGGGTGTACACAGAGATGAAGCAAGTTTTGGACCATCTGAAACATCCACAATTCCACTTCACCGAACAAGAAGATGAAGCCGATGTACTCTGGATGTATTCTCACATCCGTGATTATAAGTATGTGTGTCAATTATATATACGTATCGGTATAATTAGAGGAAAAGTGCATATATACCAACTCGGTTCATCATCATGACTGAGTGAAGACAAATACTTATGTTTGGTTTTTTTTATGACCCATTATTCTGCCGATAGGAAGCTGAGTGAGGAGCGACCTCACGTCCTGCTGAACCAGTTCCCCTGTGAGACAATCTTAACCACAAAAGACTGCCTGGCATCAGTGGCACGGCGGGCCAGGCGAGGAGGACATGCGCCACTGTGGCTTCCCACAACCTTTAATCTTCAGACAGAGCTCCCTCAGTTTATCAGACACTACCTACAGAGGCAGGAGAGGTCAGCTATCTGGTTTTATTTAATACAGAGGCAAAGCCACTTTATGTTAACTCATCAGGACCAGGCTTCCAGCTTCAAATGTGTGAGAAGTGTGTATTTTTGTTCTCTGTTGGTTTCTCAGAGGAGAAGATAATCACTGGATCTGTAAGCCCTGGAACCTGGCCAGAGGTTTGGATACACACATCACTAACAACCTCAACTACATCATTCGACAGAGGGAAAGCACCCCAAAGGTATGCACGTTGAAAAATGTGGGCTCTTGCTCAGAATGATCCGCCATCCAAGTAATAACTAGTTAGCGATGGTCCTGGGCTGGTCAGTGAAGGTGTCATAGAAATCCTAAAAGAAATGAGTATAGATGGCACCGATCTTGTAACAAATGGAAAAGACAGGAATTGGATTAGGAAATGATTTTTTTGGATCTGGAAATGTTTACATATAAAGATTGTGCCTTTTTGTTAGAATCGATTTTATTATATTATACTCAGACTTGGGGAGTAACAGAATAACGTTACGGCGTTACGTAATCGATACAAAAAACTGTAATCCGTTACAGTTACGCCAAAAAACAAAGTAATCAGATTACAGGTGCATTTTGTGAATACAATAAAATGGGAATACTATCAGGATTCCATTTTTTTTTTTTCATTTAAAACCAGAGAAATTAATCTTTTGACATAACACAATATAGACAGCTGCTTGATTATAGTTCTGGTTCTCTCTTACAAGTCGTGGACTTCCTGGTGAGATTGTTGTTACATTTATATAGCACTTTCCTAGACACTCAAAGTGTGGTGCATGTGCAAATACATTTTGCGCAAAGTTAATTTTGGTAGAAATTAACACAAACTGTTCTCTGAAATGCTTTTGTTAAGGTGACCATACGTTCTCTTTTTTCCTCTTTATACACGTCCTCTTTTTCAGACCTTAAGAAAGCGTCCGGCCGGGATTTCTAAATTTGAGAAAATGTCCGGGATTAGTTTCATTATGATGTGCTTATGGTCTGCATCATGTGTGCACATATTTGCATGGCTTTAACCCCTCTCTGTAGTTCCCGCCTTCTCGCACACCAATTGGTCGATTCTAAAAGGCTTGCAGCAACTATTGGCCAAATTCCTGCCTCTCAGCCATTAGCCTACTCTCAGCGAACACACGAAGGTGAAGCGCTGTTGTGTTCGGCATCAAACAGTTAACAATATCAGCAAATGACAGCTGTCCTGAGTCGAAACAATGCCCATGGCCATATAAGGTCATTTTTAATTTCATGTTATCACATTGTTTCGTATTACATGGCCATTCAAATTTGTAAATGATGTCAGAAGGTTCACTCGTGGCATCTGATATTTTATTTTATTCCATGGACATTCAAAAGAATGTAGGAATTTAGCTGATATATATTTGTGTGATGGTAATAGTGCTAATAGTATTTCTATACTATAGAATATGGTCAGCCTAGCTTTTATGATGTAATGTTACCCGCATCAGGGACAGTGTTCTTTTATTTATTTGTTTGTTTGTTTGTTTTCTTAAAACAAATCCAAACATTGAACATGTTTTAAGCTCTAAAATACGCTCTACATAAAAGTATTTTAGATAATATTGCTTTTGTTTTGACTTTATTTATATATGTGACCTTAAAGTAATCCAAAAGTAATCAGATTACATTACTTTCATATTTAAAGTAACCCTCTCAACCCTGATTATACTTTATAATGTATATTAGAGCGATATACCTTGAATGTGTGTGTGTGTGTGTGTGTGTTTGTATGAGTGGGGGGCACATTCCCATACTCATGTTTTTAACATCCGGGGTGTGGGGGGGTGTGTGGGGGGGTGTGTGTTTGTATACGTGGAGGGCACTAGCATGCTTGCCTCGCACCCCCGGGGTTGGGGGTTCGAATCCCACCTCTGTCCTGTGTGTGGAGTTTGCATGTTCTCCCCGTGCTTCAGGGGTTTCCTCCCCCAGTCCAAAGACATGCCTTGTAGGCTGATTGGCATTTCCAAATTGTCCATAGTATTTGTGCGATAGTGCCCTGCGATGAGTTGGCACCCCGCCAAGGGTGTCCCCCACCTTGTGCTATGAGCTCCCTGGGATAGGCTCCGGGCTCTCTGTAACCCTGTGTAAGATAAGCAGTATGGAAAATGTATGGATGGAATATCTGATAGCTGTCTATGTGAGCCGATTGTCAAGGTTTCATTACCATTATCAGAAAAGAAAAAATGGTATTGTGTCACTCTAGAGATCAGTCGAAAGCAGAAATCTCTTCAGATTGAATATTTCTTTTATCGGGCGGAGGGGCAGTACATTACCTCAGTCCTTCTCCAACTTTCTATTCACAGACAACAGTTTGCTATGGCAGTATTGCTATACTGACAGGTTCTCTGTATCCTGTGGCAGCTCTTTTTTTTTCTGTCAAGTACTAGAATTTCTCTGTGTGTGTGTGTGTGTGTGTGTGTGTGTGTGTGTGTGTGTGTGTGTCTCAGGTGGTGTGCAAGTACCTGGAGGACCCCGTGTTGTTTGACCGAGAGGAGGTCGGTCTGGTGAAGTTTGACATCCGTTACATGGTGCTGCTGCGCTCAGTGCAGCCTCTGAGACTCTACGCTTACAACGTCTTCTGGCTCCGTTTCGCCAACAGGTCACACACCCCACCTCACACACACTCGTCTCATCCTATACCTTTTCTGCTTATCCTGTCCGGCGGGAAAATAATAAATATTATAGAGCAGTGCTGTTAAATTCTCAGTTCTGATTGGTCAGAAGCTGTGATCAGTGTCTTTTAACAGCAGCTCTGACAGTAGATCTGGCTGTAATTCAAATGACAGGTTTATATTAATGCTGTCATTCTGATACATTCTCATTTCTATAGTAACAGCTGTGGTGGAAATTCACCTTTTCGAGAAGTCACTACCGTGACTTGAGTGTGCGCAAGCAAATATTTATTCCATCAAAGTACTTATCCGCGAGTCCGGGTAGCCACTCCTACTTTACCCAAGTTTACCTCAGTGTGCTACAAAGGGTTCTCAAGTTTTGCATGAACATACATAGAAGCATACATGGATTATTAATCATCCAGAGAACAAAGCTTGCTAGGAAGCTGGGTCAGAGGGCAGGGTCAGCCATGATATGGCGCTCCTGGTGCAGAGAGGGTTAAGCACCTTGCTCAAGGCCCCAACGGTGGCAGCTCGGTGGTGTTGGGGCTTCAACTCCCATCCTTCTGATCAGTAACCCAGAGCCTTACTGTTCCCACCACTGCCCCACAGCATCATAGTCTTCCCTAGTCTTCCTTCACATTATAGTTGCTTTTTCTCTCTTATCTGTTGAAAAAAGGGAGGTTGAAACTGCAGGGGTTGCCAATTAAGATTCCTCTATTGCTCATATCTCTGCTATGTGATAAGAATATAAAGCATGTCTGTTGCCAGGCTAACACACACACACACAGACACACACACACACACACACACACACACACACATCATTGGGAGTTGGCACTTCTTCTCATGCTAGCACACCATTTGAACAGATATAGTTCACATCATAGAAAAGATACACAAGTTTATAAAAATCACCACCCAGCTTACGGCAAAAGCTTCACGCAATCTAAGCCTAAAAATAATACACAGATCAGAAAAACATGTTGTTATTTAACAAAGAACAAAATAATAGTTTATATGGTATAGCTTTCTGTAAGGAGTCGTTTACGTAACATTTTGGAAGGAGTCTCCGGCGTTAGTGCTTTGTAACAGAGAGAGATAAACATTCATTTTTACACCATAGGGAAACCCAAATATGGATGACTTTGCAGTTTCTTTGTAACATGCCAAGCTGCAGTTTTCTGTCTTCCTAAATTAAAAACAAAGTTTCATAGACATTCCACAATTTTAAACATAACTACAAATGTATAAAATGTATCTTGCACCTTTTGTTAATTAAATACAAATTTGTAATCGCTAGCAAATGGTACATGATGTGGTACGTGATTTAGAAGTGGTAGCTCGTGATGTGCTGGTGTTGGAAAATAATCAACTTTTGGAAGATAACAGTAAGTCCACTCAATTGTTATTTTCATTATTTTCCTATAACAGCACATCCCTAAGTGTTTTATTCCTTACTTTTATACTTGATAATCACCCATGGGTGGGGTAACTAGTACGACTCCAACAGAGTCACATTCTTATAAGTGTTTGCCATCCAGTTGTTTTGGATGTGTACACTAAAATATTTTTCGTGATGATGTGTTTCTGCTAATACAGTGCTGTATTAGCAGAAAAGTGCTGTGAAGTATTTGCCCCATCCTGATTTCTTCTGTTTTTGTGTATATCTCATCCTAAATAGTTTTAGATCTTCAAACGAAATACAACATAAAACAAAGGCAATCTGAGTAAACAAACAATACACTTTTTATTTAATTATTTATTTATTTTATTGAAGCAAAAAAAGGGTTATTCAACACCTATCACCAATGTGAAAAACTAATTACCCCTTAAACTTAATCTTACTCCTATGCTTTGGATCATTTTCTTGCTGCATAATCCAGTTGCGCTTGAGTTTCAACTTGCAGACTGAAGACCGGACATTCTCCTTTAGGATTTGTCTGGTAGAGAGCAAGAATTATTGCAAGTTGCCCAGGCCCTGAAGCAGCAAAGTATCCCCACACCATCACACTGCCAGTTCTTTTGTAGAATTACGCCAGATGTAACAAGACCCCTGTTTTCCAAACAGTTCCACTTTCGACTCATCAGTCCACAGAATATCCTCCCAAAAGGTTTGAGGATCATCAAGGTGTGTTTTGGCAAAATTCAGACGAGCCTTAATGTTCTTCTGGGTTATCAGTGGTTTTCACCTCGCCACTCTTCCATGGATGCCATTTTTTGTCCAGTGTCTTTCTGATAGTGGTGTCATGAACACTGACCTTTATTAATGTGAGAGAGGCCTGTAGTTCCTTTGATGTTGTTCTTGGCTCTTTTGTGACTTCTTGGATGAGTAGTTGCTGTGCTCTTGGAGGGATTTTGGAAGGTTGGCCACTTCTGGGAAGGTTCACTACTGTGCAGTTTTTCCATTTGGAGATAATGGCTCTCACTGTGGTTCTTTGGAGTCCCAGAGCCTTTGAAATAGCTTTGTAACCCTTCCCAGACTGATGTATTTCAATCACCTTCTTCTTCATTATTTCTGGAATTTCTTTCAACTTTGCCATAGTGTGTTACTGGGTAAGACCTTTTAGCCAACTTCATGCTGTTGAAAAAGTTCTATTTAAGTGTTGATTTGATTGAACAGGGTTTGCAGTAA
The DNA here is from genome assembly GCA_023630585.1 of Cranoglanis bouderius. NCBI lineage: Eukaryota > Metazoa > Chordata > Actinopteri > Siluriformes > Cranoglanididae > Cranoglanis > Cranoglanis bouderius. The sequence goes on from CM042538.1 coordinate 27,879,942, forward strand.
TCAGGCCTGGTTGTGTCTAGTCCAGCTGAACCCCATTATGAATGCAGTTTCATAGATTTGGGGAATTAGTAACTACGGGGGCAAATAAATTTTCACACAGGCCCAGTTGGGGCCTTTTTTTGCTTCAATAAATAACATTATCATTTAAAAACTGTATTTTGTGTTTACTCGGGTTGCCTTTGTCTTATCTTAGACTTTGTTTTAATTTCTGAAACAGTTTAGTATGAGAAAACAGAAGAAATCAGGATACTTTTTTCACAGCACCATATGTGATGTTTAGCCCCTCAAAACTAATTAATGCAACAAAATGAATCAGTGAGTCATGTTTAGGTAACATATTAGAGAGAGAATATACTTGGTATATTTCGTTAACTCATCTTTTGACAGGTCTAGGTCAAAGGTCATCATCAATCAAATTAATTTTGATCAAGTAATTAGTTACATGAATCCACCATTGTCACACACATACACGTACAATTTTATAACTAAGTTTCCCCGCCAAAAAGTTGGGTAACACATAAAGCGAAGCACAAGTTATCTCCATTATGAAAGATATATAGATGTCTCATTTTTTTCGGAATGGTTTCTGAACTGAATATATTTCCTATTTTCCTTCGAGATGCACCGCCACGATTTGATTGGACAATTTGGATGACTATTTCAAGGGTATCGTCAGTAAAAATTTCACGTTTACTTTGAATGGCGTTTTCGAGCATGGTCAGAAAAGAATGTAAATCGATGGCACCATTGACTAATTGAATGCGCGATGAAACATTGAGTGTATCACCTCTGATTTCAACTGTGACAACGTCCTCAGCAGAAATTAAATTATTAGCGATTTCAACCACACTGTTTAAAATCTCTAAAACATAATTGTAAAATTCCACAAAGCTGTTGACATTAGTGATCGAAGAAAAATTCACTCTTCTCCTAATCTCAGTGTTGTGAATCTGTCACGATGAATTATTCTAACATTAGGATCTATCCCATTACCGTCTTGGATATTAGGCGATGGCATGTTTTCCATTTGCGAATCGTGTAAAATAGGCGATGGCACGTTTTCCATTTGTGAAAAGTCGATTAAGTTAACCAGAAAATCATTTAACCTCATAAGATTTTCATTAAGTTGGTATAACAAGCCATTAGGAGAAAATGGTCTATGTTCCTGAGCGAGTTCTGGAGTTGAGATGATATTTAAATTGTGTTCGGGAGATAACGTCAAATTTTCATTGAACTGGTTGACTGCATCGATTAAATCAGGATTTATTTGTACAGGATGTTCATTTAGGCTATTCTGTAATCTTAACAGACATTCGTTGAGAACAAATCGTATTCACTCGCCGATGTATTTGCTGCATTTTGACTGGAACTCTGACTAGGTCTCTAGCTAATGAACTGTTGTGATGGAAATAAACTTTCATTCAGCTGGTTGATCGCATCAGATAAATATGGGTTCAGAGTTGTGTACGGATCACAATGTAACAGACTATTTGAAGAACTCATGGTTTTCACCATAGCTGGAATCATGGGGCGATGCCGGAGTATTTTCAGTTCTGCTTTTTTTAGCGTCTGTTATTGAATTGTAATTAGGGCGTTTCTGTGCCATATCTTTCGTACAATTTTCTTATCAATATTATGTTCGCTGTGACACACCTATTCAAGGATTCAAGAGTATTATACATTGATGTTACATATTCCCTACCTGGACCATTTTCAATTATATTATTGAGATGTTCAAAGCTTTCCAATAAAGCAGTCTTTCTGTCGGAGAATTCTCTAAACGCGATGTTGATCTCCTCTAAACCATTATTTTCCTGAACGTCCTCCTCCTGTAGAACCTCCCCGGTATCACTCGCATCTAAAAGAGAACAAAAAAATCAAAGTAAATGTGAGAGAGAGCTTTTTACACTGAACGGATGGTGAAATAGAAAGCATATTATCATCTCACCTGATGCGGCTGATTCATCATCACTGACAGTTGGGGAGTCCTCTACTTCTAAATATGAAGCAAAGAAAATCTAAATAAAAGACTTTACAGTATGAAATATTCATACTTTTATGCTGTGACTTGCGTATAGCTTGCAATATTGTTCTGGGTTGGGGTGAAACATCGGCTACTGGTCTTTGGATCGCTCGGTTATGATTCAGGGATCTCGGATTCGATCGGCCTCGTGTGGACGTTTCAGGACACTCGTCATCAGAAATAATCACAACGTCGCTGTCTAAAAGAATCAGTAAACAAATATAATATTCTCTTACCAGCTGCCTTTTAGCTCACTACACAGTTCTAAGAGACAAATTTAAATTACCTAGTAGGTTTGCACTCGTTCGTTACAATTTCCCAGACATTAGAATCAGATGAGCATAGTTCGGTCTTGCTCTGTAATAAAATTTGAATTAAAATTAAGAATACGTAAATGACCGAATAAGTAGACGGAACATCTCTTAGTAGACGGAAACGTTCTGAATATTTCACAAGTTAAAATAACGCACAGGTTAATATAAAAATTTTAATGACGAACATTTTAAAAATACATACACTTTGACCTAGACCTGTCAAAAGATGAGTTAACGAAATATACCAAGTATATTCTCTCTCTAAGGGTGCCAATATTAGTGGAGGGCTCTGTATATCACACACATACACACACACACACACACACACACACACACACACAAACACGGTCACATTTCTTCCATACAGACTTCCATACAGAATTATTATATACTGTATTTATAAATCTGTTTTGTTGGACGAATTCTAACAAATATATCTTCTTTTGGGGGAGGTTTTTTTTTTTTTTGCCTTAATATTTATTATGCCTTGGCTCAAAGTTGCTGGCTCTGAAAGAACAAAAGATGATTTGTTATTCCACATGTGCAACATTATAATCTGCTCAAGCTCTCTCTCTCTCTCTCTCTCTCTCTCTCTCTCTCTCTCTCTCTCTCCCCCTCTCCCCCTCTCCCCCCCTACCACTTTCTCCCCCCATTTCTAATTCCTTCGCTCTATCCCTATCCTCCTCCAGGCCGTTCTCTCTGGATCAATTTGACGATTATCAAAAGCACTACACTGTGATGAACTATGCTGAAGGTGTACAGCTGAAACAGGTGAGCGCACAAACCCTCAGTAACTTCATGTCATCAGCACTGATTAATGCTACCTGCACATCATGATGATGTCGTGTGTACGAGTTTGAGAATGTTCCTATCACCACATAGATTATCCTAATGTTGTGTGTGTGTGAGTGTTGGGGGGCCTACCCCCAGTGTTGAGTGTGTGTGTGTGTGTGTGCACTCATTGTTTCAGAATGCTGTACATGCACCTATGCTTAATTACAGACCAACTATTTATGATCATTTATCTGAATAATAATTACCACACGTTGAAAATGATTATATAATTACTTCCTTAAAACAGAACTTCTGAAACATTTACGCCTCGTTGACGTAGACCTGCCAATCTAATTAAGATTTTGACAGTTATTAAAAATCTCTAGCGAGAACCCATGATGAGAAATTTTAGGTACTTTTTTTTTTTTTTATTACACATTTTTCAGTTGCTATTATAAATTTCTGTTGAACTGGTTATTAGTTGATGGCAGTAATAATATTCTGGAGATCCAACACATTTTTTCTGTCTGTCTGGTTCTTAAAGGTTCACTTTGACGAGTTCATTCCTATGTTTGAAAAGCAGTACGCAGAATATCCATGGAAAGAGGTGGAGGTGAGTCTCAAAAAAAAAAAAAAAACGGACACAAAAGAGTGTTTTAAAGACAAAAACCTGACAAATTTCTTGAAATAAAACATATGAACAATGTCTTGAGGTGTGGTAACTGTGGTATAAGTGGAATAATTGACTCTGGTCCTTTGAATTATTAGAAAATAATGCACACCCAAGGTGTAATGGCCACTCCGCTTCACGTTACCACCTTGGATGTGCATTATTTTCTAATAATCCAGCAGACCGGAGTCAATAATTCCTTACTTAATGCACTCCGCTTTGCGTCAGGTGGTTATTTGATGCCACGTTGTGCATTAACTGCCAGTGACAAAGACAAATGTACATTTTACAATTTTAAAGATTCAGTACAACATTAAGCTGCTTTTATTTAAAAAAAACAAACAAAAAAAACCATTATAACAGGGTTCATACGAGGTGCTTGAAGTTGAATTTGGCTTTTTGAAGTTTTAAGTACTGGAAAACCTTGAAAATAGCCATTTTTTTAATCTAGTGGTGCTTAAAAAGTGCTTGAATTATAAAAAGTCCATAAATATGAAATCACTAAAAACTTTAAAGTGTTTATTTTCGATAGAACACGAATACAACGAATACATCCTTTCACTCAAAATATAAAACCCTGCTGCAGCCCTGCCCCCTCCCCCTCCCCCTCCTCCCGCTATTCACTCACTCATTGTGACAGACAGCTCCGGTGGTCCACTTCTCAGACCACTTTAGTGACTTTTTTTTTTTTCCTTTCAAAAAAGCACCTAGCGAAAAATTTATCACATTTCAGGCAAACCTTGGCAGCTTTCCATAGAAGAGAGTAGCCAGTACTGCCCTGAGAGGGAACAAGCTTTATTAGCATGACTGTGGTACAGTATTGCCAAAGCTTTGGCCATGAAATAAACAAATAAATACATGCACATGAATAAAATAATAATATAAAAATAAATAAGAAACAAACGGATAAATCAAGTCTTACAAATATGTACAACAAGAAAAAGATCGGGTTTAGACAGGGTTAAGCGTTTGTACACCCACTCAAACACTGGGGAGTGTAAGGATGTGACTGAGGTTAGACGTGTCCACTGGCCGTCTCTCTCCGAGCCCGTGGCAGGCTGCTACATATCCAGCTGCTGTTGTGATCAGGCCCGAGTTTTCTCCCCAAACGAATCTTAATTTTTCCTGATTTCATAGCACCATAAAATTTGGTGTTATTGTTTTCAAATTTTGTGAAGTAGACCGATCGAATGTTTTGGTAACGGTCACAGTGTAGCAGGAAATGTTCCTCTGTTTCCACTGCTTTCTGCATGCACAGGGAACACAGTCTCTCCTCACGCGGCAGCCATGTCTGTCTGTGGCGGCCTCTTTCACTGGCCAGAGGGTGATCGCTGAGTCTGTATTTGATCGAAGTCTTCCTTAACTTATGATCTGTCACAGATAATCTGCTGGTGTGTAGACTGTTTTCAGCTCCAAACAGAGTCAGCTCTCACTCTCTCCCGCTATCTTTATTGCTCTCTCTCTCCCCCTTCTCTCTTTCTCTCCCTTCCTTCCTCCCTCTCTCCTCCTCCATTCCATCTCTCTCTCCCTCCCTCTCTCTCATTCCCTCCCACTCTCTCTCTCTCCCTCCCTCCCTCTATGGGTTACGATTCTTAAGAAGAGAGAAAGAACACAAAAAGACAGCACCCTCGCCCCACTACACACTTCCCACACCAAGGCCTTGGGAGAGTTTGACACACCAAATGACACACAGACACACAAAATTCAAATGGCAAGTTCTCTCATTTATTCAAAGAAAGGCAGAGTGTATATATCATGCTTGACACACAACAGAGACAACGGGTTAACTATTGATTGGCTGGGCAGAAGGGCATATTTGCATTTAACATAGCATATCAATGAAAGAGAGGAACAACTTCATATATGGTATTCAGGAAGTCATGGAATGTCATTTGGGAAGGTGTGTAAATGCACACAAATGGTACTGTATTCGTGGAGACAAAGGAATGTGCAAATGGTGAGGGGCTTTATCTGTCTATCTGTTTGGGAAGAGTTACAGAGGAACAAAGAGGAAAAGGTGTTAACAATGTAATAAAGAGGAACAAGTGTTCACAGTAAACTTATCAATCAATTTACATGTAAATATATAGCTGAGATCACAGCACAGCCGTTGTCTTTAACTTGTGTGTATGTTGATTTTGTCAGAGGACGTCGCGGTCATAAAATCAGGATTTTAGCAGTGCAGAGCAGCAGCTTGGAAGTGACTGCAGGTTAACGTGTAGTCCCTTAATGAGCAACGTTTCAGTCACTATGTCATACTCATTCCGTTGTCTGACAACAGAAACAGAAAAATCTGTAAATGAGAACAGCTTTATTGGGAATGCAAATACGATGCGATGATGTAACGGATATGCTAATTAGCGCATGACATCATCTAGCGACATTTTAGCGACTTTCCATTGGAAGTTGTTGTCAAAGGTGCTCCTGTCACTCACCTGGAGTATACTGACGTTATGGTGAAGACGAAGCGATGCCTGGGAAATTTAGTCCAGCATGTCTGGAAAAGGCACCATATAAAAAAATTGGTTGTGTTTTATTTTTTAAAAAATTTTTTTGGAATTTAAAAAGAAAAAATAAAGAATATGTTCGAATGACATCTCTTGTGCGGGGCACGCAGGTTTAATGGTTATCACGCTTGCCTCACATCTCAAGGAAAGGATTGATTCCCGCCGTCGCTCTGCGTGTGCCGAGCTTGCCTGGTCTCCCCGTGCTTCAGGGGTTTCCTCCCGGTACTCCGGTTTCCTCCCCCACTCCAAAGGCATGCGTTGCAGGCTGATTGGCATCTCTAAATTGTCCGTAGTGTGTGAACGGGTGTGTGAATTGCGTGTGTGATTGTGCCCTGCGATGAGTTGGTACCCTATCCAGGGTGTCCCCCGCCTCGTGCTCCGAGTCCCCTGGGATAGGCTCCAGGCTCCCCACGACTCTGTGTAGGATGAGCGGTACAGAAAATGGGTGGATGCTTGGACACCTCGTGTATAGTCCTTGAAAACAAAAAAAAATTGTGCTTGAAAAGTCATTGAAAGTCCTGGAATTTCATTCCGAAGAATCTGTACGAACCCTGTTATAAATGTGATTTTAAAAAAAGAGATCTTGATACTTGACATATCACAAAAGTGTAGTGTGACACACAGTAATTTATTACAATATAGTTATTATATCTGTATGGACAGTAACTGCATTTTAAAAGGTGCCAAAAACTAATACATATCTTTGTGTGTGTGTGTGTGTGTGTGTGTGTGTGTGTGTGTGTGGGATCAGAGGGATATCTTCAAGGCATTTGCAGAGCTCTTTCAGGCAGCGTCCTCCCGTCCTGCACCATACGGGATATGCTCGTATCCGTCCTCCAGAGCGATATACGCCATCGACCTGATGCTGAAATGGGAACAATCAGAAGGAGGTGTGTTACACAACGTTACACTCCACTCATTCACTCATCCTCACCCATTAGATCAGCGTGTTCGGCTTTCGTTCAGCTTCACGGACAAAGGAGAGGGAAAGTGGAAAAGAGCGGAAGTGAAATCGAGTGAAAGAGAAAGAAGGAAAGAAAAGGAAAGGGGGAGAGGAGGAAAAAAAGGAGTAAGAAGGGACATGAGAGAGGCAGAATGATGAGAGAAAGGAAAAGGAAGAATTGGGGGAAAAAATGACAGGAGAACTAACTAAAACTGATAACTCCGACTAGGACGAACCAAAGATAACACCTCCAACTCATAATTCCTACTCAGAGAGTCAGGGCCGGTCTCCTCGATCCCGGGTTCAGCTAGTGATGTCAAATCAATATGGCTACTCATATGGAATAATACTCATAATACACAGTCAAAGTGTAATCCAATCATATATAATCAATCTATAAGATATTAGAGAAATAAGGACAAACTGACGTAACTCTAGCTTGTAGAAATTCACTGAGCACGCATTCCTCACTCCTAGTTTTTCTCTCTAGCTTGTATCTGTTGACGTAGTTTAAGCCTGTCCTCTGTATCTTTTTTGCTAGCTTGGTATTCATTTCTAAAGTTTTAATCTTTTTGCTGAGAAGATTCCACGACACTCACAGCATCAACATTAAACAAAGTAGCATTTCTTTATCCTTATATGAACTGGAAGAAGAAGAAGAAGAAGCCTTTATCGGTCACGTATACATTACAGCACAGTGAAATTCTTTTCTTCACATATCCCAGCTTGTTAGGAAGTTGGGGTCAGAGCACAGGGTCCGCCATGATATGGTGCCCCTGGAGCAGGGAGGTTTAAGGGCCTTGCTCAAGGGCCCAACAGTGGCAGCTTGGCGGTGCTAGTAACCCAGTAACCCAGAGCCGTAACCGTTGAGCCACCACTGCCCTGCATATACAAGTGTTTACTTTAGATAAATCAACATACAGACCTATTCGCTTGTTAAGTCTGTAAAACCAAACTGCACAGTTTGCTGTATTGATGAGGTAAATATACATCACTCATCACAGTTAGCTGGCTAGATTATTGCTAACAAAAGACGAACATGGAGGCGTCCATGTTTTTTCCTCCATTTGGATGGAGGTCGAAAATTCCGAGTACCGATTTCCCACTTCTGAGTAAAGTCGAATGCAGCATAATACCTTTAGGACAACAGAAATATTATAATTTGTTAACCATGTTAATAAAAACGAATCCATCATCCTTTGCCCCCCTATACACTGTATTTTGATATATTTGTGAATCCAGATTGTTTGGAAGTGTTTTACATCACGTGCGCTTCTTTGCTTCTCAGGAAACCGAGTAATGCAGCCTCAGATTCTGGAGGTGAATTTTAATCCGGACTGCGCCCGGGCCTGCCTGTACCACCCCAACTTCTATAACCACATGTTCCAGACGCTGTTCCTGGATCAGCCTGATCAGTGTCCTGTCACCCAGATCGTGTAACTCCTCTAACTCTCGGCACACGCTGGACTTTGTTGCTCTTAAGGGAAATAAAGGTGATGTGATTCTTCAGAATGATGCTTACTGAGTGTTTACAGCTTTGATACTAGTATACAGTATTTGAACCTTAATCCATATTGACTAAACAATGGCCTGTTCTGATCTATATACAGCACCATGAAGTTACATTATGTGAATCTACACTGAAAAAAACCCTACAATGTAATGTTAATCATTTTAAAAGTTTTTAAATAAAACATGAAAAATAGATTAGTAGCATTTTGATAAATAAAGTCGTGCTTTCTGATTGAATAGAATTAAAGTAGCGGTATTTCATGAAAAAAAAAATTAAGAATAAAATCATTAATCATTTCAAGGATAAACTCTCAGAGTTACAAGAAAGAGATTGTTGTGGGTAGCTTGGGTAATCATAAAATTTGTCAGGTCTAGGTCAAAGGTCGTCATCAGTCACAAATGCTGACATCTGAAAAGGTTAAAAACGTGATGGTGTGGGCGATGTGTTGAATTCATAAACCTAGACCAGGGGTCGGGAACCTTGTTTTCACCAAAGAGCCATTCCCCCCCAACCCCCATCCCTTTTGGTTAATGCATTTTTTTTTTCTTTTTTCAAAAGAGCCATCGCAAAAACTAATATTTTACCAATTTAAAAAAAACAACAAGTTTTTTCAATAGCATTTCAATAACAATAACTTTATTTAGGTCCACAGACAACTCAAAAACAAAACAAATATGAAACAAACAATAGCTAAAGTTGCAATATGGAATTAATTGTGCAGGCCTTTCCTTTTGAAGTTGAGTTTCCACCTGAGCAGCATAAAACCTCTTCTGTGTGTGTGTGTGTGTGTGTGTGTGTGTGTGTGTGTGTGTGTGTGTGTGTGTGTGGACTCATCCAGCGAAAAAAAAAAAATCTGCCGAAGTAATATCCGTGTTCTTTTCCCTCTCTGTCTCACGTGCCATGATGACAGCGCGGTCATGCAGTGTTCAGGCTGACATGGGCACGCCTTTTAATTTCTGAATGATTTTCTCCTTGTTCAGGAAATCTGCAGACAGTTCAGTTGCCATACTCAACATGCATAACTTCACATATCCTCCGTCAGTAAAAGGTTTTCCTCGTCTTACAATCTCCGGTGAGCCAGCAAAGCCGGCAGCTTCTGCTGTCCGGCTTGCGGTTTAAGTTGGAGCTCCGTGCACGCCTTCCTTCCGCTTTCACCCACCGGGTACCTGCAAAAGCTGCATGGTGGGTTTTCGAAATGTCTCTTAACATTTGATTTTTTTTAAACGAGGCAACACGTTCTGTGCAAATCGGACACAGCAGAGCACCAGAGCTTTCAACAAAAGCCCAAGGTTTATAGGAAATACTAACAAAGCATACTCTAAAAGCATAATCTAATAATCAATGAGTTAACAAGCATAATCAATATGTATAATCAATACTTAGAAGTATAATCTAAAACCGTAAAATACATTCTAATCAGACTAAAGTCTAAATGTGTACCGAGTTAGAAGAATCCCATGTTTTACTGCACAGCAGGGGGTTTTCTGTATCATCCTGTATTTTCTCTGCACAACAATATCATGTACAAGACGGACATCTTGTTAGAAGAATTCTGTATTTTCTCTGCACAACAGTTTCACTCTGTGGGAATAAATTAGCAATTAGACATTCACCGAAACTGTGTTTTCAATCAAGACTCCTTTGAGGCTCACAGACCCGTGTCGAGCTGAAGATAAGACTCGCAGAACAAAGAGTATCGGGCTGGGACGAAAGCCAGAAAATCATTAAGGTATAGAGGTCAATTTGGGGACAGAGTAAAAAACCCTGTCCTAATAAAACCTTTCAAAAACATTCAACTGACGGCGCATGCGCCACAAATGTAAGACATCATATAGACATGAATAATTAATTAAGGCGACAGAGATCAGGTTTGTTTCTAGAAAGAAAAGGTTAATACCCTACGCCTAGAGATATGTTTACTGTTTCAGAAAAGTGTATAAGGGCATGTGTGTGTTTGCATAATTCAGACTTTCTGCAGACTGTCTCACTTTATTGTTTCAATAAAGTTTGATTTCTTTTTGGCATCTACAAACCCTTTGTCTCTGAAGTTTTTTAACTTGGACCATTTTCAATGCTCCTGAGAATTTTTTCTTTTCGCCATCTCCACAAACAAGCTAGGTAGCTGCTTGAATCTGAGCACGAGAGGTTACCATAGACACGTAAGACACGTGACACGTGCGCACAGCATTGCATACACGCACTGTCCGAACAACTTGAAATATATGATCAGAAACTGACTTTTTCGTTAACTTCGGTAGGCTGTACAACAAAGGGATTGTAATTGACTTTGCATTTTCTGCAGGAAACTGACCTCTAGTGATGTGTCTAAGTTCGTAATGATGATGTGTTGGTAAAGGGTGAGACACAGGTTCCCGACCACTGCTTTAAACCTTCACCAAAGATCTGAAGTATCTTGCAAGAGTGTCAGACTGTTGTAAAGAGAACACACCATGTTTTATTATACCATGTATTATTTTTTGTTGGTTGTTGTTGTTATTATGACCACACATGAAATCCCTCCCCAACCCCCCAACACCTGACCTGTTAACATCATTTGTAGCTGTGCACTAAGAGTATTTCCTCTCACGGATAGAGAACTGCTTGTAGTAAGACAAAACTTGTTCCCTGCAGCAATAACAATTAAACTGTTGAATTTCGATGCCTATTAGATATCAGACATACAGTCTCTGTATGTATCACTTGTAAAACTGTGGTGTACCAAAGTGTTCCTCTTCAAATGTTTGCCGAAATGCAACACTCTTAAATTTTAGTACATTTTAAATGTCGTCATCTTTTTTTTTTTTTTTTTTTTAGACATACGGTTACATGCAGCAGAAACTTCAACACCTACTACTACTTTCATTTTCCCAAAATATCCTATGGGATGTGTGTGTGTGTGTGTGTGTGTGTGTGTGACCTGAATCTAATGTTTTAAAAAACAAACAAATCGTTAAAGAGCTATGGTTTGTATACTTATCTGCTTTTTATTAGCGCAGTTATCTGTTACAACGACTGCCCCACGTGAACTCCTAAAGACCCTAGAAGTGTAAATACGGGCTCTCGTGAAGGTCGCTTGAACATGTGTGGTCATTTTTATGACTTTTTTTTCCTGTCCACTGTGTGTGTGTGTGTGTGTGTGTGTGTGTGTGTGTGTGTGTGTGTGTGTGTGTGGGTGTGTTCTGAAAAAGCTGTTGGTTAAATAAAAGCCGTGGACGGGTCAAAGTTTTTTGTTCATTTGATTTGTAAGAGTGTTTCAATAAATGAACAGACTGATGTTTGTGAAACTGCTGAAACATTTTGTTGATTACGTTGTTGAGAAAAACACTTGTTCTCTTTTACTGAACTGAAATCCCCAAACATTTAAAAACCATCTGAGTTTTTCTTTTGTGGAATCGAATCTGAATATCCTGTGTCATTCTTTACTACTTTTAGCCAATAATACTTTATTATACACACATCACACTCAATAATACAGATAACAACATGATCAAAATATGAGAACATGCAAAAAAAAGATAAACATTTTTTTTTAAACTTAGCCACTGACTCCGGCCATGAAGGGTGAATTGAATACACGGTCATCTGGGTAAATTGAATGTGTTGATGGAGAACTAGTGGGCGTTTTCTGTTTTTACTCTTCTTAGACGAGCGTCAGATAGCATGTAGTAACCGGCCCGAGCTCGGCAGCCCCGCGGTGCCTGCGGCTCAGACACGGCATCGGCATGTATTATCCGGGGCCGAGTGTGGCCCACGGCTCGCTCTGACACGTGTGTTTGTTACGGCGGTAAAGTACTGGGGCCGATTCTTGTTCACCATAACTAACCCGGATCTGGCTTTAGAGTCTGGGCCACTTCTGGCGATGACTCGGCTTGGTTCAATCAGATGCCCTAATATTTATAACAGTAGCAAATATATTTAGATATAATGCAACATATTCTTTTATATACTTTTATTTATTATAAACACACGTCGTTGCACTCTCAGGTGATTTCATCTTCACTCACACAGCAGTGGGAGGGGTCTTGTACCTGTAGTAGTGGGAGATGGCAGCCATGTTTGTGTGGGTAGGACACAAACAAAACAAGAGATATGGGACCATTTAGATAAAACAGTTCGGGTAAGCATCGATTCACATTTACGTTTCGAGTATTGTACTTGCAGATGTTCATAAAGGACCTTGTAAAAAGTGAATGTTCACGCTGCACTAAACTTTGTCGACTCTGACCCGTGTATATACAAGTAGAAAGAGCAGGTCGTTTGTGTTTGTATTTTTACTTTCCACACTCTTCTTATTCTTATGAACGCAATTGAATTATGCAAACGTTTTTATTCCATATTTCTTCAAGGACAATAAAGGTTTTATGAGAGTTATGAGGATTTGTTTTTATTATTAAGTAATAGGCTACTATAACTCCACACATTTTTTTTTCAGTGGTGGCTTTTAAGCTGGGCAGATGAACGCTGTCTGTATATTCAAACACCGGTAACCTTTGTTATTACACATATATTTCACAGAAAGACTTGTGTAAGTTTTAAGTTTACATTCATACTGAGCTTGAAAATGGTACATAGAGGACTAATTGCAAATCTTGTATAACACACTGATGTATTTCTGTAGCCGGTGGAGACTGATAAAGGTGTCCACGCCTCGAGGTTCTGGCTCAACAGGTCGGTTTTGGAATTCAGTCAATTTTACTGTTTAAAACATTATTCACAGTGTTACTGTAAAGTTTAGTCAGGTGACCGTTTTTAGGTGAACTGATATAAGCCTTTTTAAAAACACGACTGAAACGAATTAAAATGGATAAAAGGTTTCTATAAAGACAAATTGGCATTTTTAGTTCCCCAAAGAACCTTTTTAGTGGTTGTTAAAAAATGTAACTATTTAGGACTCTTTGATTGTACAGCAAGGTTCTATTTGTTTTATTTATTTATTGTATTCTTATTTTTGTCAGCTTACAGCAAATCTTACAGCAAATCTTGTTTATCATGCAGCTTCATGTTAATATATAAATAGACTATTTTTCATGGTAGTTGATGTTCATAATGTGTTAACTGATGTTAAACATTCAGCTTTTAAAATAAAAATGTTGGTAACACTTTGCAATAAGGTTTTATTTGTTAACATGAAATAACGATGAACAAAACCTTTTCAAACACTGTGTCTGTTAACATTAGGTAGAGTTCATTACACCGCCCTGTATCTACAAAAAGTTTATGCTGTTTTGCAAATCACACTTGTTTTTACCTATTTTGGTCACACTGAGTTCAAATATGCCACTGAAAATTCCCTGTCATGTCCTGTTTTCCCACAAAATAAGAATGAATTTTTAAAATAATTTTGCTATATTTATATTGCTTTCAGGATTTTATTTAAATTGGTAGAAGGTGTCAAATTTCACTATTATTATTTATTAATTACAGCAATAGGTACACAAAACATAACACTTGTTTACAACATTTTCAGAGGTGGACAGTTACTTGAGTACAGTACTTAAGTACACTTTTGAGTATCTGTACTTTTTCTGGAAACTTGTGACTTTACCTTAACTACATTTGAAAGACAAATATCGTACTTTTCACATTTACATTAATGGACACTATGTGAGAACATGGTCCTAAAAACAATGCAAAGTTCATTTTGTACATGAAATATTCTTTTATTCATTTCACAACTTCACATATTGCCCAACAGGGCCCTTCAAACAATACAGGAATAATACAATCTGCATGAGCTTTTTTAACAACATAAGTTAATCAACATGTTCATCATAAAACCAAAAGACACAAAGACACAATATTTCAAGACTTCATGAACAGGCCAACACGACCAAACAGCAAGGCCCCCGACTAAACCGCTAAACTTCTGAACTAGAAAATGGAGACTGCTTCAGGTACAGATCCTGATCCATCCGAGGGTCCAAGGAGTGGTTAGATATATTGAAAAGAACCAGAGGTGGACAAAGTACAGATACTACAGGTCACATATTACTCCATTACAAGTGAAAGTTGTAAAGACAGATTTTTACTTAAGTAAAAGTACAGAAGTACTTGCTTTTAAAAGTACTTGAGTATCAGAAGTAAATTTCCTTTTTCATGTCAACACCTTGTTTTATTATTGTCGCATCGTTGTATGTAATACTTACAATACCTTATGCCTCTGAAACAACCTACTGACTAGCTTGGAGTATCTGTGGAATAAAGAGCTTTTAGAATGTTACAAAACCATGTAGAAATGATAACTGCTCTCTCTGTGGCTCAGCGGCAGCACCAACACAGATTTGAATGTTCTGGTGTGATTTTTGTCAAAGGTTAAATAGACAGACGAATCGTTATCATTTAGGAAAGAGATCGTGTGGGTGGTCGAATCGAGATCGTGATCTTTTTCTGATTAATCGTGCAGCTCTACACATAACTATAGTAATTATGCAAGGCGACAAAAAAACTAAAAAAAGTTACAAGATATTAACTTATTTAACTCTTAAACCTCAAGGACACGTCAGCACATGGGCTGGGAATCAACCCACCAACCCTACAATTAGTAGACAACCCGCTCTACCACCTGAGCCACAGCCACACACCTGGTGAGGGTATTTGAATATGGTCCCTGGGGCACAGTTTATATCAGCTGGCATTGGGCTCGTTTTCTGTATCGCGTAGGATAGCATCAGCCTCATCTGGTTCATTTTCTGTAGTTTCTGTACCGTTAACGTTGTCAATGTCATCTGCTGAAGCTGCAGTGTCACCCGAAGCGGCAGTAGCTTCAGGCGCAGGCTTACAAAAACACTGAAAGGGTGTAGTTTGAGTTTGCTTTCGTTTCATATTTCCTTTAGTGATTCACATTTGTTAATTTCAAACTTGTGCCGAGAATGACCTCCAAGTAACTGTATTGTTGTTGCTTGGTAGGTGACATCAGATCCAGGTCACAGGCCACGGAAGCCCCAATGGTCCAAAAGTCAGAGTTTCACAACACAGCCGGGGTGAATTTATGAATGAAAGTGTGAAAGTTCTGTCACAAAACGATGTGTTACGTATCCTCACGCTTTTTTAAGTGGGTATACGGAAATCCTTGACCTTTCGTAGTGGGTATACAGCGTATACCTGTGTATCATGTAGACTACACCTCTGGTACATACACACGAGAGAGAGAGTATAGTTGGTATATTTTGTTAACTCATATTTTGACAGGTCTAGGTAAAAGGTCATCATCAATCAAATTAATTTTGACAGGTCTAGGTCAAAGGTCATCATGATTAAATTTAATATTGTCAGGTCAACATGTGTAAGTAATTAGACACATGAAACCACCATTGTCACAACCCAGGATGTTATAATTCATCAAACTAATTTTGACGTTTAAGTAATTAGTTACATGAAACCACCATTCTCACACACACACACACACACACACACACACACACAATTTTATAACCAAGTTTCCCTGCCAAAATGTTGGGAAACTCCTCTATAAAGGCTAATACTCACATAGTTTTGTTGCATTCTGGAAGACTTCCAAGACATTTCACATCTCCGAAAATCCATCAAAAGGGTTAAATAACCTTTGAGACCATGGACTTCTCAGCAGGTAAGATGTATTTTTAAAATGTTCGTCATTTAAATTTTTATATTAACCTATGGGTTATTTTAACTTGTGAAATATTCAGAATGTTTCCAATTTTAACAGAGGTGTTCCTTATACTTAACTAGGTCATTTACGTATTCTTAATTTTCATTCAAATTTTATTACAGAGCAAGACCGAACTATGCTCATCTGATTCTGTCTTGGAAATTGTAACGAATGCAAACCTACTAGGTAATTTAAATTTGTCTCTTAGAACTGTGTAGTGAGCTAAAAGGTAACCGGTAAGAGAATATTATATTTGTTTACTGATTCTTTTAGACAAATCTCTTTAACGTTACCAAATAGTCAGCCAAGGGGTATTCATCAGTTAATTTACTGACTTCTACAAGACTAAGTGTTTGTGTAGGGGACTGTAGTGTTCTCTATATCCCCCCACGGAGCTCTTTCAAAATGAAAAACAATCTCTGATACAAAACACAAACTTGCTCAATTTGACCAAATTCAGGTAGTCCACCTTCAGATCCATGAACTACAATCATTCCTGTCCTGTAGTTGATATCCTGCTCCAAACATTTTTTTGTGATATGGATTTCAGATAGATGAGGATATCGCTGCCTTACAATTTGAGCTATTTCGTCCTTCAAAATATCCAATGGGACTGCAGATGCATTTGACACATCTAGCTCTGATTTATCAAGGCTTGGCGCTGTCAACTGGTACCCAATCATTAGTTGACGTTTTGTAGCCAGGGAGAGTGTCACATTTTTAAAGCAACTGGCATGCCTAATGACTTGTTTAAAAAAAGCTGTGCTTTGCTTCAAATCTGATTGTTCAAAATCCCACAAGAGGACCAATCAACCTGATTATCTGTGGTGTTTGGGCAGCAATCTCTCCTCAGGAAATAACTCCTGATATCTTTGTCTGTGCTCTGATATTTTACTTTCTAGGTATGCAATGGACTCGTCATTGTGAACTGGGACGACAAAAAGATCTACAATATCTTTTAGGTCCAAGAGAATCTGCCATGCAGGGTCATGTTGAGGAATCTGAAGATCAATTAGAAATGGAAGCAAACGTAACAGGCTCCAGTTCTCGTGAGCATTACCTCCTATGTTTTTCTTGCTTGATAGATGTTGGGGCAAAATATGAGGCTGATTAGTCTTATCGCTCCATTTGTATGGGCAAGCCAAAATTGATTTGTTGATGTCTTCCAAGGTTACATACTTCTTTGATATAATAAATGTCAGACACTGTGCAAGCTCAACAGGTACAATACCCTCAAAAATATCATGGGCAATGTCTGGAGGGTAGCCTGTGATGACATCAAAATGAGAAAGAGCTACAGTTAGAGGACGAGCTTTTTTCACTCCCAACAATTAGTGCCACTCTCTTCAGCTGACCTCATGTGAGCACCATGGAGCTCTTTTGTTCTGAGACTGAAAGCACCTGTTCTTACCTCTTTTGTTTGTATGTCTAATTTGCTTGCAGTACAAAACCAATATAAATGCCCTGAAATTTTTTTTTTAGAAAAATTATAAAAAAAAATATAATGCCCTGAAAAAACTTTCAGTAAAGCCTGCTAAACCATGAGCTCCTAAATTGTCTGCAGCAACAGTGACAACTGTACCCTTTAGTGATTTCCCTAACTGTAGCATGAAATTTCCATTTTCCCCCAAGCATTTGAGGTCTTTTAGGAGTGGCTCTAAAACTCTGTTATAGCCATAAGTTTTGACATCATCTGTTTTACGTAGTAGGGACAAGTATCTGGAGGACAAAAATGAATTAGACGCAGGAGGTAGGTTACTCAGCACCCAATAGACTGCACAAAGCTTGTGTTTTGTTTGCGGGATGTCCCCAGGGTGTTGCAGAGCTCAAATTCATGGATATATAAACCCACAAATACTCTTAACTCCTACCCTGACAAGAAGCTATTTTGCTTTAAATGAAGGCCATCTCTAAAAGACTGATACAGACATTCTGCCTCAGTTTCTCTTTGTGTTTTTAGATTTTGAGCTATCTTGTCTAAATATCTTTCCTGTTCAAAAGCACTTGCAGGGACTCAAGAATTGGAATATACTGAATTGTTTTGTTCTCTTAGCATCCTGAATATATTCAACTGGCTCAACTACATTAAATTTAGCCTTATAACACTGCCTACGTTGATAAGCAGAACTAAGAGAGCCAGCCACCTTTCTGTATAGCTTTGTGTATAGGATTCACTGTGCACAGTGTAGTAGCTATTTCTTTCAAGACCAATCTGTCAACATGAAGACTATGCTTCTGGAAAAACATTCCATAAAACATCAGTATTAAGAGGAAGAGACAAAGTGCTATTTAGGTTGTAAAGCGCATGTACAGCCGTGGCCAAAAGTTTTAAGAATGACACAAATATTAATTTTTACAAAGTCTGCTGCCTCAGTTTTTATGATGGCAATTTGCATATACTCCAGAATGTTATGAAGAGTGATCAGATGAATTGCAATTAATTTCAAAGTCCCTCTTTGCCATGAAAATGAACTTAATCCCAAAAAAACATGTCCACTGCATTTCAGCCCTTCCACAAAAGGACCAGCTGACATCACATCATGATTCTCTCGTTAACACAGGTGAGAGTGTTAACGAGGACAAGGCTGGAGATCACTCTGTCATGCTGATTGAGTTAGAATAACAGACTGGAAGATTTAAAAGGAGGGTGGTGCTTGAAATTATTGTTCTTCCTCTGTTAACTATGGTTACCTGCAAGGAAACATGTGCAGCCATCATTGCTTTGCACAAAAAGGGATTCACAGGCAAGGATATTACTGCTAGTAAGATTGCACCTAAATCAACCATTTATCGGATCATCAAGACCTTCAAGGAGAGAGGTTCAACTGTTGTGAAGAAGGCTTCATGGCGCCCAAGAAAGTCCAGCAAGCGCCAGGACCGTCTCCTAAAGTTGATTCAGCTGCGGGATCGGGGCACCACCAGTGCAGACCTTGCTCAGGAATGGCAGCAGGCAGGTGTGAGTGTGTCTGCAAAGATTTTGGAGGATGGCCTGGTGTCAAGAAGGGCAGCAAAGAAGCCACTTCTCTCCAGGAAAAACATCAGGGACAGACTGCTATTCTGCAAAAAGTACAGGGATTGGACTGCTGAGGACTGGGGTAATGTCATTTTCTCTGCTGAATCCCCTTTCCGATTGTTTGGGGCATCTGGAAAAAAGCTTGTCCAGAGAAGAAAAGGTGAGCGCTACCATCAGTCCTGTGTCATGCCAACAGTAAAGCATCCTGAGACCACTCATGTGTGGGGTTGCTTCTCAGCCAAGGGAGTGGGCTCACTCACAATTTTGCCTAAGAACACAGCCATGAATAAAGAATGGTACAAAAACATCCTCAGAGAGCAACTTCTCCCAACCATCCAAGAACAGTTTGGTGATGAACAATGCCTTTTCCAGCATGATGGGGCACCTTGCCACAAGGCAAAAGTGATAATGAAGTGGCTCGGGGAACAAAACATCAACATTTTGGGTCCATGGCCAGGAAACTCCCCAGACCTTAATCCCATTGAGAATTTGTGGTCAATCCTCAAGAGGCGGGTGGACAAACAAAAACCCACAAACTCTGACAAACTCCAAGCATTGATTATGCAAGAATGGACTGCCATCAGTCAGGATGTGGCCCAGAAGTTGATTGACAGCATGCCATGGTGAATTGCAGAGGTCTTGAAAAAGAAGGGTCAACACCGCAAATATTGACTCTTTGTATAAACTTCATGTAATTGTCAATAAAAGCCATTGACACTTATGAAATGCTTGTGATTATACTTCAGTAACAGTTGGTAACATCTGACAAAAAGATCTAAAAACACTGAAGCAGTAGACTTTGTGAAAATTAATATTTGTGTCATTCTCAAAACTTTTGGCCACGGCTGTAGAAATTCATCAATTGCTGCACTTGGTACATGGTGCAAATGCTCAAGCTTTAAAAGAGCAGCTGCAAAATTGTTTTTGAATATATGTGGAAGGTCCTTTGTGGAATAGACATCAGAAACAGATTCTCTATCGTGACCTGCCTCCACCTCACCATCATCTGTAACATTTACCGATTCCAGAGAAACTACTGTGGTAGTTGTTACTTAAAATCTTCCAGTGAAAAAGAATGATGTTTTCAGTTTTTATGAGATGTAAATGTTCCATAGATAATTGTTTGAAAGTTACAATCTAAAAACATACAAGTTATCACTTAATTTTTCTTCAGATATGCATTAATATGAGCCCAGTAGTCTCTCTCAGAGTTAAGACATCCACAATCACATATATGGCAGCTAAATATGCACTTTTTTAGACTGTCTCTGACTAATTTGATTCACATGAAATCTGTTCAAATGAATCAGAAGAGCATTCCACGTTCTGAATGTGCAAGGGCAGCTAAAATATATGCATGGAAAACAACTATTATGCCCAAAATGTCTGTGATTCACCCTATAATTCTGCAATAGTTTCAACGTACTTGACACATAAACTGAACAGGCCTTGCAGTGCCACATTGTACAACAACTGTCACTGAAAACAAAGAAAGAGCAGCAATTAGTCATAAATAACAAAAACAACAATAAATAACTGTAGCTATTAGTAATAATTTGTATCACTGTTACATTAACTTGTGTCAGTATTGACCAGGGATGTTAGCTGGCTGAACTCCATCAAAAAACTTTTAAAAACATTTTAGAACACTTTTAAAAAGTTTCAAAAAACTTTTTAAAAACTTCTAAATAGACTTTTCCATGCATGTGAGGGCTAATTGCAAAAACAAAAAGTTAGATTTATCAGAAAGCTTACCTCAGGTGTATCACTGTTTGCAGGACTTCCAGGCCAATAAAATATAAAACTTTTTGGCTATCTAACACATGACACGGCTAATTTGGTGTCGCTAGCTAAGGGGAAGCACAACTAAGCCATCATTGGCAGAATTGAGAGCTGTCAGCCAATAAGTCAAGTATTTCCACGTATTTTCCTGTAAACCCTGTCTGGTCTGGCCCCCGTTCACTGAAGATACAAAATTACAAACCGTCTTCTTTTACTGATGTGCAGTTACATAGTGACAAACCGCTAAAAGTGGAGAATTATTCGTGGCTAAAGAAAAAATCAGCCCCAAATGCCCAGGCCAGGTTACACCTCTGGGATTGACAGTAAAGCAACTAACCTAGCTATGGACAGGGTCAACTTTAACTGTATTCAAGTTAAACCGCCAGCTTTACTCAGTGGAAGCTCGTTACACGTGCTCATTGCTGACAGAGATTATGTGAAAATGTTCGGTAATGATAAATGTGCTGTTTACCTATATCATTACCTACATATAATAAAACACATAAATCACCTGCTGGTTTGGTAGAACAACAACCAATTTTAAAAAACATCTTATGACGACCAGTGGTCTTCATTCAATATCAAATTCTGTAATAAATTGAGATGAGAATTTTAACTGCTACAAGATGAGGTGACCTTCTGTACACAGGTAACAATTCCTCAATCCGTATCACTTTCTGAATCTGTGCCTCCCTTTTTCAGTGCAGTTTCAGCAGTACACTGAACCAACAAATATTAATCACATGGCCCCAACACAACTAGATTAAGTAAATGTAGATGTATTGAACACAATGAAATTAAGTTGTGACAAAATGCCAAAAGAATTGTGTTGCAATATCTTTTTTTAATTAAGTAAATTGAACAAGCAGCAAAAAATCATGTTGAATGAATGTCATTTGTTAGAAGTCTGAATCATTTTGAACATTTTATTGCAGCGTGATCATATCACTTTTTGATAACTGTGTTGAATTTCACTTGGACTCCATATGCCATATAATTATGTTCAAACATAAATGTAACAAGCTGATTGTAAGTGTACTGTTTTAGTATTTTCAGTAGAGCTGCTTTCCCTTTTTTCAGTTCAACTGTCAAATTAATTTGATGAAATATACCAACCTCTTTCTGACGGTGGGTGTGCGTGAGTGGAAATGGTGCTTTCATTTAACCAGTAACATACAGAGGGTGATTTCATGTGTAATCTATACTCTTAAACAATAACATACACATGTCAAAATTAGTTTGATGAATTATACCAAACCTCTTTCTGAGGGTGGGTGTAGGAAGGGGTGTGTGTGTGTGTGTGTGTGTGTGTGTGTGTGTGTGTGTGTGTGTGTGTGTGTGAGAATGGTGGTTTCATGTAACTAATTACTTAAGCATGTCAAATTAGTTTGATGAATTATAACATCCTGGGTTGTGACAATGGTGGTTTCATTTAATATACAGACACCTGTTGACCTGACAAAATTCAATTTAATCATGATGACCTGTCAAAATTTGATTGATGATGATGACACTGAAGATGACACTTTTAGGACATAAGAGAGAAATAGTTTGAATATTCGATAATCCTTTCATGTACCTAATTGGTTTTGACAGGTTTAGGTCAAAGGTCATCATCATAAATCAAATTTTGACAGGTCTAGGTCAAAGGTCATTTTAAAAAACAAATTTTGATAGGTCTAGGTCAAAGGTCATCATCATAAATCAAATTTTGACAGGTCTAGGTTAAAGGTCATTATCATAAATAAAACTTTGACAGGTCTAGGGTTAAAAGTAATTTTAACCACACACACACACACACACACACACACACACACACACACACACACACAGTAAGAGAAAGAGATTCATCAAACTATTTTTGCCATGTGTAAGTAATTAGTTACATGAAACCACCATTCTCTGTCACACACACACACACACACACACACACACACACACACACACACACACACACACACACACACACACACACACACACAATTTTATAACCAAGTTTCCCTGCCAAAATATTGGGAAACTCCTCTATAAAGACTGACGCTCCCAGAAGTTTTGCATTCTGGAAGACTTCCAAGACATTTCACATCTCCAAAAATCCAGCAAAAGGCTTAAATAACCTTTGAGACCATGGACTTCTCAGCAGGTAAGATGTATTTTTAAATGTTCGTCATTAAAATGTTTATATTAAAATATGAGTTATTTTAACTTGTGAAATATTCAGAATGTTTCCAATTTTAACAGAGATGTTCCTTCTACTTATTCGGTCATTTACGTATTCTTAATTGTAATTCAAATTTTATTACAGAGCAAGACCGAACTATGCGCATCTGATTCTAATGTCTAGGAAATTGTAAGAACGAATGCAAACCTACTACCACCACGGTCTTGTACAGTCGTTTTAGGACACTCGTCATCAGAAATAATCACAACGTCGCTGTCTAAAAGAATCAGTAAACAAATATAATATTCTCTTACCAGCTGCCTTTTAGCTCACTACACAGTTCTAAGAGACAAATTTAAATTACCTATCTTCAGATTCCTCAACATGACCCTGCATGGCAGATTCTCTTGGACCTAAAAGATATTGTAGATCTTTTTGTCGTCCCAGTTCACAATGACGAGTCCATTGCACCTAGAAAGTAAAATATCAGAGCACAGACAAAGATATCAGGAGTTATTTCCTGAGGAGAGATTGCTGCCCAAACACCACAGATAATCAGGTTGATTGGTCCTGTTATGTAATGCACAGGTAACTGGATGCAAGTGCAGAGTACTTTCGTCACTTTAATTATTTTATTAATATAAATATAAACAGTTCCAAAACATGAGGCAGAAGAATGGTCAAAAAACAGGCAGCGTTCAGTATCACGGGTAAACAGTGTAATCAGAGGCAGAGCAACAGACAAAATCCACAAACGTAGCAAAAGTTCCATAAACCAAAATAGACAGTCCAAGGGCAGAGACAATAATCCAAAATCCGTTAATCACAAGCAAAGTTCATAAACCAGAGATAATCCGTCAGAGAATAAAGGCTTGGTAAATGCCAGATACAAAGATAGAACAAATACTTCGCGTTGGAAGTTTAAAACTATTGTCCTTATATAATAAACTTGAGATTACCTACAGGTGTGTGTCATCAGAAGGCGGGTGATTGTGAGCGTGGGAGTGAGGGAGTGTTATGGGAAGTGTAGTCCGTGGCGGCCATATTTGTAGGCTGCTGTGCATGCTGGGAATTGTAGTTACGCTCGTGGCGTGACCTAACAGATTAGGTTTATAGTTACAGTTTACAGTTTATATGTCACTTCGTTAATTTGTTTAATGATTTTGAATGGGCCCGTGTATCGGGGGCGGAGTTTTTTGCATGGATGCATGGGTTTGAGGTTCCTGGTAGATAGCCATACCCGATCTCCCGGTTGATACTTGGGTGTGTCCTGACGGTGACGGTCTGCTTGAGTTTTGGCTTGGTGAGCCGCTAGCTGTAACCGTTGATGAGTGGCTGCCCATACTTGTTCACTTCGTTCGAACCACTCATTGACCGCTGGAGTATCCGTGGCCGTGGCGTTCCAAGGGAATAGAGGAGGTTGATACCCCAGGGTGCACTGGAATGGTGTGAGGTGAGTGGCTGAGTGACGGAGTGAATTTTGGGCATATTCTGCCCAGGGTAAGAAGCGAGCCCAGTCTGACGGGTTTTGACTGCAGAAGGAGCGTAGCATGCGTCCTATTTCTTGATTCGCGCGTTCCGCTTGGCCGTTAGATTCAGGGTGGTAGCCAGAGGTTAGGCTGACATTAACTCCCAGCTTCTCCATGAAGCTAAACCAGACTTGCGAGGTAAATTGTGGGCCCCGGTCACTCACTATATCCTCTGGGATGCCAAAATAGCGGAAAACATGGTTGAACAAAAGTTCAGCTGAATAGAAGGCAGATGGGAGGCCAGAGAGAGGGATTAGACGTAGGGACTTGGAGAATCGATCAATAATGACGAATATGGTGGTATTACCCAGTGAGTTGGGAAGATCGGTGATGAAGTCAATGGCGAGATGTGACCAGGGTCGTTGAGGTGTGGGAAGTGGCATGAGCTTGCCGACTGGTAGTGCTTTGGGGACTTTGGCTTGGGCACAAACGGTGCATGATTTAACGGCGTGTTGTATCTCACGTAGCATGTTGGGCCACCAATACTTGGGTTCTAACAGGTGGTAGGTGCATTGAATACCAGGGTGACCCGTGCCCGGTGCCGTGTGGGCCCAGGTTATGAGTTGCTTGCGATGGGCCTGTGGAACGAAGAGTTTAGTAGGTGGACAAGCAGCTGGGATTTGATTGCGAGGGATACAGGTTATTAATTGGTCCAGTTCCCACTGGATGGCCCCAAAGAAACAGGAGGAAGGCAGAATGGGATCGGGGTTCTCAGGAGTATGCTCGTCAGTGTGTATACGTGATAGGGCGTCTGCTTTGTGATTTTTGTGGCCCGGACGGTATGACAAGGTGAATTGGAACCGTGTGAAAAATAGGGACCAACGGGCTTGGCGTGGGTTTAACCGTTTGGCTGTACGAAGATATTCCAAATTTTTATGGTCTGTGAATATGATAAAAGGGTGTTCGGCTCCTTCGAGCCAATGGCGCCATTCCTCTAGTGCCAATTTGATGGCCAATAGCTCCCGGTCACCCACACCATAGTTCTTTTCTGTCGGGGATAGTTTTTTTGAGAAGAAAGCCACGGGGTGAAGTTTTGGTTTTTCTCCAAAACGCTGGGACAGGACGGCTCCCACTCCCGTCTCAGAAGCATCCACTTCCACCACGAAAGGACGAGAGGGATCGGGGTGTTTAAGGATGTGAGCAGTGGTGAATGCGGTTTTGAGTCGGATTAAGGCTTTCTCGGCTTCTTGATTCCATAGAAGGCGGCGCGGTTTGCCGCATAGCAGAGCGGTGAGTGGTAGGGCTATAGAGCTGAAGCCCTGGATAAATCGCCGATAAAAGTTGGCAAACCCCAGGAAGCGTTGCAACTCCTTAACAGTTTTGGGAGTGGGCCATTGGGTTACTGCAGCCACTTTGCCTTCATCCATCGCGACCCCTTCTGGGCTAATGACATATCCAAGGAACTTCGTGGAGTTTCTGTGGAATTCGCATTTCTCAGCTTTCACATAGAGCTGGTTCTCTAGGAGGTGTGTGAGGACCTGGTGCACATGGGTCACATGGGAGTCATAAGTGGGTGAGTAGATAAGAATATCGTCAATGTAGGCGATAACGAACTTCCCCAGCATGTCCCTCAGTATGTCGTTAATAAAACACTGAAACACTGAAGGCGCATTAGTTAGCCCATACGGCATTACCAGATATTCGTAGTGTCCAGTGGTTGTGCTAAATGCTGTTTTCCACTCGTCACCCTCTCGTATACGTACAAGGTTGTATGCACTACGCAAGTCCAGTTTCGTGAAGAAATGTGCTTTTCGTAGTTGTTCCAGGGCTGAGGGAACGAGTGGTAGGGGGTAAGGGTACCTGGCAGACACCTGGTTCAAGCCCCTGAAATCAATACAGGGCCGGAGACCTCCGCCCTTCTTAGCCACAAAGAAGAAGCTGGCAGATGCCGGGGAAGTGGAAGGACGGATGTAGCCTTGTTGGAGAGCTTCCTCATTCCGTCATGGCTTTGTGTTCAGCTTGGGACAGAAGATAGATGTGACCGTGTGGTGGCGTGCTACCGGGGAGTAGATCAATGGCACAATCGTAGGAATGGTGAGGTGGAAGGCCGCTAGCTTTAGCCTTGCTGAATACTTCCTGGAGCTTCTGATACTCCTGGGGTATTTGGACCTTTAGTGTGGTTTCTGGGCTCTCGATGGTCGTTGTCGAAAACATCAGCGTTGGTGTGTGGAGACAGTTTTGTCGGCAGAAGGATGACCAGCTTGTGATTTGATGGTCCGCCCAGGAAATCTGTGGATTGTGCCGTTCCATCCATGGTAGCCCCAAGACGATGGGATAACGAGCGGAGGTGGTGACCCAGAAAGAGATTTCCTCATGGTGTAGAGCGCTCACTTGAAGCCCCAACGGTTGTGTGCAGTGGGTGATGAGACCGTTGCCGATGGGGTTGCCGTCGATGGCTTGGACCTTGAGAGGGCGTGCTAAGGAGCTGGTTGGTAGTCCAAGCTTCTGCACTGTGCTCTCATCGATGAAGCTGCCAGCCGCCCCGGAGCCGGAACATAGTGGTGAATCGTTCATACGAAGCAAGCGCTTCTCCACCTCGCTCCTTCACGGCAGCGGCCCATCTAAGAGCTTTTCCGGACAATAACGTCATGACCCACGCCACCTTTTCCGTGTCGGATATGCTTCCGTGACAGTCGAAATACAATTCACATTGTAGCAAAAAACCCTTACATAATGCAGGATCGCCGGCGTATGTGTGAGGCATAAGCCTGGGCAGCCGAGATGTAGCCGAGGGGGCAAGCATGACGGGCGGCGTCCTTGCGTTGATAGCTTGGGAGAGACATTGTAAGTTTTGGTCTACCTCCCCTAGACGCCGGTGTTGTTCGCCGAGGAGCTGCCCGTGAGCATTGATAGCCTGGCGAATTTCCTCCGCTGCATCCATGACGGCGAAGTATTCTGTTATGTAATGCACAGGTAACTGGATGCAGGTGCAGAGTACTTTCGTCACTTTAATTATTTTATTAATATAAATATAAACAGTTCCAAAACGTGAGGCAGAAGAATGGTCAAAAAACAGGCAGTGTTCAGTATCACGGGTAAACAGTGTAATCAGAGGCAGAGCAACAGACAAAATCCACAAACGTAGCAAAACTTCCATAAACCAAAATAGACAGTCCAAGGGCAGAGACAGTAATCCAAAATCCGTTAATCACAAGCAAAGTTCATAAACCAGAGATAATCCGTCAGAGAATAAAGGCTTGGTAAATGTCAGATACAAAGATTGCACAAATACTTCGCGTTGGAAGTTTAAAACTATTGTCCTTATATAATGAACTTGAGATTACCTACAGGCGTGTGTCATCAGAAGGCGGGTGATTGTGAGCGTGGGAGTGAGGGAGTGTTATGGGATGTGTAGTCCGTGGCGGCCATATTTGTAGGCTGCTGTGCATGCTGGGAATTGTAGTTACGCTCGTGGCGCGACCTAACAGGTCCTCTTGTGGCTGACTATTTGGTAACCTTTTAGCTCACTACACAGTTCTAAGAGACAAATTTAAATTACCTAGTAGGTTTGCATTCGTTACAATTTCCAAGACATTAGAATCAAATGAGCATAGTTCGGTCTTGCTCTGTAATAAAATTTGAATGAAAATTAAGAATACATAAATGACCTAGTTAAGTATAAGGAACACCTCTGTTAAAATTGGAAATGTTCTGAATATTTCACAAGTTAAAATAACCCATAGGTTAATATAAAATTTTAATGACGAACATTTTAAAAATACATCTTACCTTCTGAGAAGTCCATGGTCTCAAAGGTTATTTAACCCTTTTGATGGATTTTCGGAGATGTGAAATGTCTTGGAAGTCTTCCAGAATGACAACCTATGATCAACCTAGGTCTTGGCCTTTATAGGGGAGTTTCCAAACTTTAAGGCGGGGGGGAAAAACTTGATTATAAAATTGTGTGTGTGTGTGTGTGTGTGTGTGTGTCTTTGTGTGTGTGTGTGTGTGTGTGTGTGTGTGTGTGTGTGTGTGTGTGTGTGTGTGTGTGTGTGTGTGTGGGAGAGAGAGAGAGAGAGAGAAAGAGAGAGAGAGAGAGACAGAATGGGGATATCCATGGACCTAATACTTAAACATCCTGGGTGTGATAATGGGGTAATCAAGGACCTAAGTTCTTACACATGGCAACAATATTTTGTTTGTAATTTTAACATCCTGTTTTGTGAGAATGGGTATTCATGACCTAATTACTTAAACAGCCTGGGGGTGAGAATGGGGAATTCATGGATCTAATAACTTAAACATCCTGGGGTGATAATGGGGTATTCATGGAACTAATTACTTAAACAGCCTGGGGGTGAGAATGGGGGAGTCCTGGATCTAATTACTTAAAAATCCTGCGTTGATAATGGGGTATTCATGGGCCTAATTAGTCGCGCTGGTCAAAATTAGATTGATGAATTTTAACATCCTAATTTGAATCACTGGGGGGATTCATGGGTCTAATTACTTACACATGTTGACCTGACATAATTAAAGTTAATCATGATGACCTTTGACCTGTCATAATTAATTTGATTGATGATGACCTTTGACCTAGACCAGTCAAAATTAATTTGATTGATGATGACCTTTGACCTAGACCTGTCAAAATTAATTTGATTGATGATGACCTTTGACCTAGACCTGTCAAAATTAATTTGATTGATGATGACCTTTGACCTAGACCTGTCAAAATTAGTTTGATGAAACACAAACTAATACTCTCTCTGAGGAGTAACATATACTCTAACTCTCCTCCTACTTGTGCTGCTGTGTCAATTTGAATTTCCCCTACGGGGGATCAATAAAGGTACATCTTATCTTATCCTATCTTCTCTTATCTTATCCTATCTTATCCTATCTTTTCTTATCTTATCTTATTCTATCTTATCTTCTCTTCTCTTATGCTATCTTATCCTAGCTTTTCTTCTCTTCTCTTCTCTTCTCTTCTCTTCTCTTCTCCTATCTTATCTTATCTTGGTAAAGGTGATCTTCCACGACAGTAACAAGGTACAGACTTGAACATACGGATTACAAACTCAGTGACCCTATCCAAATACAGAGGATGGGTTTTCTCAGACCAACCCTGGCAGAAAGAATACATTTGTAACTGAAGAATGTGGAGAAGAATGTGCACTCAGTGAGTTTCATTTTTCAAGTTAGAGTTTCATTCTTAGGCCTCTTTGATTAATAGATTGATTACTTTCTTATACCTTATCTATTGTTCACACATGATTGGATCTTTTTCTTGATTGCTTAACCTATGGGGGGGGGGGGGGGGTTGTTGGTTCTTTCAGAGAAAAAAAAATGCATAAACTAAAAATGTCATAGTTTCTATGGTGGAAAATTTCTTAATTAAACTATAAAAAAAATTCTTCGAGAGTTCGGGGTTTCAGATGTCAAAATTGAGACTTTATTGGAACGCCACAAAGCTGAGATGACTGCAGACTGTTATGTAACCAGGAGAAGGCTGGACACAGTTGCGGTAAAAAGCTTCGTCACTTTATTCAGCACACATGTGGAAAGGACACAGGGTAAAAAACAGGCTTTTAGAAGGCTTCGAGTCTTCGCAGGATATCGTGGTAAAGTTTATACACACTCTCAAAACCGTTAGCGCTAGCAGTAAGAAAAACACACATTTAACAACAGCAAAGAAAAACGGAAAAACAGCATCCAGAAATAAACACCCTTCAACAAAATAGTGGTCACTACATAAAGTGTGTTAACTAACCAGCGCTAACAGAAAATCAGAACACAAGTGCACGTAAACTTATCACCGAGATGTGTAAATAGAAAGAGGGCTTGAGAGGAAGTCGGAATCCAAGGTACTTAGCTTAAAGGTCAATGCCGTGAGAATCAGTCCAGAATTCAATCGCTCGGTAAGGTAAGATTTGGGAAAACAAAACAATATTTCGCCCCCAACCTGTAACACAAAAGTCCTTAAATACAGTGCTCGTCAGATTGAAGGCAGGTGTGCGGGATTAAAAGGAAAGTGATTGTGACCGTGGTAGTGTGTGGGTGTTGTAGTCCCTGGCGGCCATGTTTGTAGGCCGCCGAGCTTGCTGGGAGATGTAGTGTGGAGTGTGTGAGTGAGGGTTCTGGTGATTGAAGTCGCGCTTTTCGCGCGACCTAACAGAGCCCCCCCCCAAAGGCGCGGCTCCCGACGCGCCGCAAGTTTTGTCCGTTGTGGCGGACCCGGACCCCTGGGCAAGATTAGCACATCTGCCCCCCTGGAACCGAGGCTGGTGCAATTTAATGTCCCGCAGCCAGAGTTGACCGTGTCTGGACGAGGACTTGGACGAGGACTTGGACGAGGACTTGGACGAGGACTTGGACGAGGACTTATGCTCGGCCTGGATCATGGAGTAGCGCGAGGACTTATGCTCGGCCTGGATCGTGGAGTAGCGCGTGACCTTATGCTCGGCCTGGATCGTGGAGTAGCGCGTGACCTGATGCTCGGCCTGGATCGTGGAGTAGCGCGTGACCTGATGCTCGGCCTGGATCGTGGAGTAGCGCGTGACCTGATGCTCGGCCTGGATCGTGGAGTAGCGCGTGACCTGATGCTCGGCCTGGGTCTCGGGGTTGCGCGTGACCTGGTGCTGGACCCGGATCTCCGAGCTGCGCGTGACCTGGTGCTCTGCCTGGAACCTGCTTCAGCTCCTGGATTAGAGACAGTGGAGTGAGTTGGGTTGGAGACAGTGGAGTGAGTTGGGTTGGAGACAGTGGAGTGAGTTGGGTTGGAGACAGTGGAGTGAGTTGGGTTGGAAATAGTGGAGGAGACAGGGCTGGAGACTGAGGAGGAGACAGGGCTGGAGACTGAGGAGGAGACAGGGCTGGAGACTGAGGAGGGAGCTGGGTTATGAGTGGAGCTGGGAGTGAAAACACCCTCTGCACTGAGGAGGAGGGCTAACACCCATCCCGAAATTAAACCCATGTAGCCCTCATAAAAGTCAGAAACTGGACTTGGGAAATGATTGGTAATGGGGCTTGGAACCGGATTGAGAACAGGACTGGGAACAGGACTGAGAACAGGATTGGGAGCAGGACTGGGAGCAGGATTGGGAGCAGGATCGAGAGCAGGACTGAGAACAGGATTGGGAGCAGGACTGCGAACAGGATTGGGAGCAGGACTGAGAACAGGAGTGGGAGCAGGACTGGGAACAGGAGTGGGAGCAGGACTGGGAACAGGAGTAGGAACCGGACTGGGAACAGGATCGAGAACCAAAGTAGGACCCGGACTGGGAACCAGGGTGAGAATTGGATTGGGAGCAGGACTGAGAACAGGATTGAGAACCGGAGTAGGAACCGGACTGGGAACCAGGGTGAGAACTGGATTGGGAGCAGGACTGAGAACAGGATTGGGAGCAGGACTGAGAACTGGATTGGAAGCAGGACTGAGAACTGGATTGGAAGCAGGACTGAGAACTGGATTGGAAGCAGGACTGAGAACTGGATTGGAAGCAGGACTGAGAACTGGATTGGAAGCAGGAGTGAAATCTGGACAAGGGCTTGGAGTGGAGGTTTCTTCTAGAACCTCTGAGACGAGCAGGCCAGGAGAGGTTTCCTCTTTATTCGCTGGCTGCTGCTTGGGGCTGGAGGTCACCTGGTTAACCTCCAGTTGCAGCTCCGCTGAGAAGACCTCCTGCTGGGTCTCCTGCTGGAGCTCGGGGCTGGAGGTCGCCATGTTAACCTCCAGTTGCAGCTCCGCTGTGGAGACTTCCTGCTGGGTCTCCGGCTGGAGCTCGGAGCTGGAGGTCGCCAGGTTAACCTCCAGTTGCAGCTCCGCTGAGAAGACCTCCTGCTTGGTCTCCTGCTGGAGCTCTGAGGGTGCCCGCTGGTGGAGCCGCTTATGCACCCGCCAGCTGCCCTTGAAACAGTTTTGGGAGCAGAAGAAGCTGCTCCTTAATCCCTGGTTCCTGCAGGTGGGGCACTGCAGGACGGCCGGGCGGGTGCATCCCTCGGTGGAACACTCCTGGTTTTGGGGGTCTGAGGAGCAGGCCGCCACGTTAGCCCGCTTACCCCCATAATATTCCAGGAATGAGTGGTTAGGTCGGTCGCCCAGACGGTCCTTCCCCAAAAAGGTCCTGGGGTCGGGTTGGAAGTCTGGGCTTCCGAACACCTGAACCAGTAGATCCACAAAGCCCAAAACTGTTTTGAACTTCATGGATCCACTGGCAAGGTGAAGCTCTGCCCATTGGCGAGCAGAGCCGACCAAACGAGAGAGGAGGAACCTCACCCACTGTTCCTCGTCGGGCTTGGGGTCCTCCAAACTCAGGAAATAAATCTGTGCCTGCAAACAGAAGCACTGTGGCCAGGTGGAAAAGCCATCAAACTCATCGGGGGGATAAACAAACATCCATTGGGGAAAAAAAATTGAATTGTTTGCAGGCATTTTAAATGTGGCGTGGCGTGGCATGGCGTGGTGTGGCATGGCGCGGCGTGCCCTTACTTTCCCCGCTGCATCCATTTTTTAGGCGAAGTATTCTGTTATGTAACCAGGAGAAGGCTGGACACAGTTGCGGTAAAAAGCTTCGTCACTTTATTCAGCACACATGTGGAAAGGACACAGGGTAAAAAACAGGCTTTTAGAAGGCTTCGAGTCTTCGCAGGATATCGTGGTAAAGTTTATACACACTCTCAAAACCGTTAGCGCTAGCAGTAAGAAAAACACACATTTAACAACAGCAAAGAAAAACGGAAAAACAGCATCCAGAAATAAACACCCTTCAACAAAATAGTGGTCACTACATAAAGTGTGTTAACTAACCAGCGCTAACAGAAAATCAGAACACAAGTGCACGTAAACTTATCACCGAGATGTGTAAATAGAAAGAGGGCTTGAGAGGAAGTCGGAATCCAAGGTACTTAGCTTAAAGGTCAATGCCGTGAGAATCAGTCCAGAATTCAATCGCTCGGTAAGGTAAGATTTGGGAAAACAAAACAATATTTCGCCCC
Source organism: Cranoglanis bouderius (assembly GCA_023630585.1). NCBI lineage: Eukaryota > Metazoa > Chordata > Actinopteri > Siluriformes > Cranoglanididae > Cranoglanis > Cranoglanis bouderius. The sequence continues at coordinate 27,913,735 of CM042538.1, forward strand.
CAACCTGTAACACAAAAGTCCTTAAATACAGTGCTCATCAGATTGAAGGCAGGTGTGCGGGATTAAAAGGAAAGTGATTGTGACCGTGGTAGTGTGTGGGTGTTGTAGTCCCTGGCGGCCATGTTTGTAGGCCGCCGAGCTTGCTGGGAGATGTAGTGTGGAGTGTGTGTGTGAGGGTTCTGGTGATTGAAGTCGCGCTTTTCGCGTGACCTAACAGAGCCCCCCCCCAAAGGCGCGGCTCCCGACGCGCCGCAAGTTTTGTCCGTTGTGGTGGACCCGGACCCCTGGGCAAGATTAGCACATCTGCCCCCCTGGAACCGAGGCTGGTGCAATTTAATGTCCCGCAGCCAGAGTCGACCGTGTCTGGACGAGGACTTGGACGAGGACTTGGACGAGGACTTGGACGAGGACTTGGACGAGGACTTATGCTCGGCCTGGATCATGGAGTAGCGCGAGGACTTATGCTCGGCCTGGATCGTGGAGTAGCGCGTGACCTTATGCTCGGCCTGGATCGTGGAGTAGCGCGTGACCTGATGCTCGGCCTGGATCGTGGAGTAGCGCGTGACCTGATGCTCGGCCTGGATCGTGGAGTAGCGCGTGACCTGATGCTCGGCCTGGATCGTGGAGTAGCGCGTGACCTGATGCTCGGCCTGGGTCTCGGGGTTGCGCGTGACCTGGTGCTGGACCCGGATCTCCGAGCTGCGCGTGACCTGGTGCTCTGCCTGGAACCTGCTTCAGCTCCTGGATTAGAGACAGTGGAGTGAGTTGGGTTGGAGACAGTGGAGTGAGTTGGGTTGGAGACAGTGGAGTGAGTTGGGTTGGAAATAGTGGAGGAGACAGGGCTGGAGACTGAGGAGGAGACAGGGCTGGAGACTGAGGAGGAGACAGGGCTGGAGACTGAGGAGGAGACAGGGCTGGAGACTGAGGAGGGAGCTGGGTTATGAGTGGAGCTGGGAGTGAAAACACCCTCTGCACTGAGGAGGAGGGCTAACACCCATCCCGAAATTAAACCCATGTAGCCCTCATAAAAGTCAGAAACTGGACTTGGGAAATGATTGGTAATGGGGCTTGGAACCGGATTGAGAACAGGACTGGGAACAGGACTGAGAACAGGATTGGGAGCAGGACTGGGAGCAGGATTGGGAGCAGGATCGAGAGCAGGACTGAGAACAGGATTGGGAGCAGGACTGCGAACAGGATTGGGAGCAGGACTGAGAACAGGAGTGGGAGCAGGACTGGGAACAGGAGTAGGAACCGGACTGGGAACAGGATCGAGAACCAAAGTAGGAACCGGACTGGGAACCAGGGTGAGAATTGGATTGGGAGCAGGACTGAGAACAGGATTGAGAACCGGAGTAGGAACCGGACTGGGAACCAGGGTGAGAACTGGATTGGGAGCAGGACTGAGAACAGGATTGGGAGCAGGACTGAGAACTGGATTGGAAGCAGGACTGAGAACTGGATTGGAAGCAGGACTGAGAACTGGATTGGAAGCAGGACTGAGAACTGGATTGGAAGCAGGACTGAGAACTGGATTGGAAGCAGGAGTGAAATCTGGACAAGGGCTTGGAGTGGAGGTTTCTTCTAGAACCTCTGAGACGAGCAGGCCAGGAGAGGTTTCCTCTTTATTCGCTGGCTGCTGCTTGGGGCTGGAGGTCACCTGGTTAACCTCCAGTTGCAGCTCCGCTGAGAAGACCTCCTTCTGGGTCTCCTGCTGGAGCTCGGGGCTGGAGGTCGCCATGTTAACCTCCAGTTGCAGCTCCGCTGTGGAGACTTCCTGCTGGGTCTCCGGCTGGAGCTCGGGGCTGGAGGTCGCCATGTTAACCTCCAGTTGCAGCTCCGCTGAGAAGACCTCCTGCTGGGTCTCCTGCTGGAGCTCGGGGCTGGAGGTCGCCATGTTAACCTCCAGTTGCAGCTCCGCTGTGGAGACTTCCTGCTGGGTCTCCGGCTGGAGCTCGGAGCTGGAGGTCGCCAGGTTAACCTCCAGTTGCAGCTCCGCTGAGAAGACCTCCTGCTTGGTCTCCTGCTGGAGCTCTGAGGGTGCCCGCTGGTGGAGCCGCTTATGCACCCGCCAGCTGCCCTTGAAACAGTTTTGGGAGCAGAAGAAGCTGCTCCTTAATCCCTGGTTCCTGCAGGTGGGGCACTGCAGGACGGCCGGGCGGGTGCATCCCTCGGTGGAACACTCCTGGTTTTGGGGGTCTGAGGAGCAGGCCGCCACGTTAGCCCGCTTACCCCCATAATATTCCAGGAATGAGTGGTTAGGTCGGTCGCCCAGACGGTCCTTCCCCAAAAAGGTCCTGGGGTCGGGTTGGAAGTCTGGGCTTCCGAACACCTGAACCAGTAGATCCACAAAGCCCAAAACTGTTTTGAACTTCATGGATCCACTGGCAAGGTGAAGCTCTGCCCATTGGCGAGCAGAGCCGACCAAACGAGAGAGGAGGAACCTCACCCACTGTTCCTCGTCGGGCTTGGGGTCCTCCAAACTCAGGAAATAAATCTGTGCCTGCAAACAGAAGCACTGTGGCCAGGTGGAAAAGCCATCAAACTCATCGGGGGGATAAACAAACGTCCATTGGGGAAAAAAAATTGAATTGTTTGCAGGCATTTTAAATGTGGCGTGGCGTGGCATGGCGTGGTGTGGCATGGCGCGGCGTGCCCTTACTTTCCCCGCTGCATCCATTTTTTAGGCGAAGTATTCTGTTATGTAACCAGGAGAAGGCTGGACACAGTTGCGGTAAAAAGCTTCGTCACTTTATTCAGCACACATGTGGAAAGGACACAGGGTAAAAAACAGGCTTTTAGAAGGCTTCGAGTCTTCGCAGGATATCGTGGTAAAGTTTATACACACTCTCAAAACCGTTAGCGCTAGCAGTAAGAAAAACACACATTTAACAACAGCAAAGAAAAACGGAAAAACAGCATCCAGAAATAAACACCCTTCAACAAAATAGTGGTCACTACATAAAGTGTGTTAACTAACCAGCGCTAACAGAAAATCAGAACACAAGTGCACGTAAACTTATCACCGAGATGTGTAAATAGAAAGAGGGCTTGAGAGGAAGTCGGAATCCAAGGTACTTAGCTTAAAGGTCAATGCCGTGAGAATCAGTCCAGAATTCAATCGCTCGGTAAGGTAAGATTTGGGAAAACAAAACAATACTTCGCCCCCAACCTGTAACACAAAAGTCCTTAAATACAGTGCTCGTCAGATTGAAGGCAGGTGTGCGGGATTAAAAGGAAAGTGATTGTGACCGTGGTAGTGTGTGGGTGTTGTAGTCCCTGGCGGCCATGTTTGTAGGCCGCCGAGCTTGCTGGGAGATGTAGTGTGGAGTGTGTGAGTGAGGGTTCTGGTGATTGAAGTCACGCTTTTCGCGCGACCTAACACAGACCATCTGACAAGTACAATCAATGCACCAGTTTTTATACTTTTCTAAAGCAATGATCTCATTTAGGCGGGGTTTCCCCATTTTTTCTTTAATCACACCTCTGGCGGCTCGCCACAATTCTGTTTCTTTCTACGGGTCTCATCTATAACTGTGGCGCGAGGTCAGCCAGTTTATGTTTTTAAAAAAAGGTTTCATTTAATTGTAATTGATTTATGACATGAACTTCATTGATTTCAACAATGCAACATGTGGCCATGCTCGGCCGCACAAAAAGAATACATTTGTTACTAACGAAAGTGCAGAGTGGTACAGGCAGTGAGTTTCACACAGACTCAAGTCATATACTAACCTGACCTACTTTTGATTTTAGGCCTTTCGGCCTTATGATCTTGTCATAATTATTACCTTATACCAGTTAATCATTACCTGAAATTGATTACATCATAACTGATTTAATCTTGGTCTTGATTTCTGTAATTACTATATGAAAATACATTATATTTTCACAAATTCACGTTTTTGTATGTTTACACGGAGATGATAACGGTATCGTTTTCAAAAACTTGCACTTTTTTCAGGCCCCAAAATGCCGTTGTGTAAACTAACAGCAAAACGCACAAAATTTTTCCGTTTTTAAGTTGAAAACGTTGTCGTGTAAAGGGCCCCTTAAACTCCTGGGTGATATCAGATACCACATATGAGCCATTCCACCAAATGGGTGACATTTGCGCGTTGTAACTTTTAAAAATTAAACTTCATTTTTAATTTTTTTTCAACACTGAATCTAATAACACACATATTCCACTGTTCAAAATGTACACTGGTCAATCTCGGGTAACTTTATTTCATTTTTTACGAGGTTTCAAAGTGGGAGATGGATGCATTTTTCTCAGTCCTGTTACCAAAAATCATGTGTCTTTCAAAAAGCAAGTTTAAAAGCAATGTCACTAATTTCTTTTTATTTTCCTCCCACAAAAGTGTTTATTTTAAAGAAATGGTTGGTTGCGTGTTTAAATAATTGAGATTTATCACAAAAAAAATCACTATATATGCACACAATGTGTTTTTTTTTTTTTTTAATGCAAAGCCATTTTTTCATTTCAAAGGAGACCTAAACTTCAGGTTTAATTTTTTGTGTGTGTGTGTGTGTGTGTGTGTGTGTGTGTATGTCTGTGAGTATGAGTGTGTGTGTGTATGTCTGTGAGTGTGTGTGTGTGTGTGTGTGTGTGTGTGTGTGTGTGTCTGTGAGTGTGTGTGTATATGTATGTGAGTGTGTGTGTGTGTATGTCTGAGTGTGTGTGTGTATGTCTGTAAGTGTGTGTGTGTATGTGTGTATGTGTGTGTGTGTATGTCTGTGTGTGTGTGTATGTGTGTGAGTGTGTGTGTGTGTATGTCTGTGAGTGTGTGTGTGTGTATGTGTGTGAGTGTGTGTGTGTATGTGTGTGTGTATGTCTGTGAGTGTGTGTATGTGTGTGAGTGTGTGTGTGTGTATGTCTGTGAGTGTGTGTGTGTGTATATGTCTGTGAGTGTGTGTGTGTATGTCTGTGAGTGTGTGTGTGTGTATGTCTGTGAGTGTGTGTGTGTGTATGTCTGTGAGTGTGTGTGTGTGTATGTCTGTGAGTGTGTGTGAGTGTCCCACACCATCTGGGGCACCCTTCCCGTGGCTCGCCTCAAAAAAGTTCCAGGTACCGGCAGTGAATCCTCACCTGAAGATCTTTTCTGCAGCACTTAGTGGTGATTGGCTCCCTGTAAGCACGGCATTCACACTGTAAAACTGATACCTCTATATCTTAAGTAACAGTAACTGTAAAACTTAAAAATCAAGTAAATCATATTACATAAACTAATATTCACACTAATAAATGAATACACCATAGGATGTTACTCACTCCTGTTACCTATTACTCAGTCCTGTTATGGTTTATATGAGTAACAGGACTGAGTTTTTAGCGTAGAATTAGCAAATACATGAAATATAGCCACGTGGCATACATGCTAATAGCCTGAGGATACTGAGCAAATTCTAGTGATTTACCAAAAATGTGTATATTTAAAATAAACAAGTAAGATCTAAAAAATATTTTAGGTAACAGGACAGTATGTTGAGATTGACCTTCTCAGACATAGTTGCAATATCATCAAATATACAGAAAAGAAAATGAGAGGACTTTCTTTTGGTCTTCCCGTCGCCTTCAGGAGATTCAAATGACGCAACTTCGTGTTGAAAATGTGTCTTGTGGAATGTTCCCAGTTTTTCAAGGAGGGCAACGTGTTCGGGTAAAAGGACTGAGTGAAAACCCGGGGACACGACTAAAATATGTATTTTATCTAAAATGTTATGGATTTCTCATGAAAAAAAAAAACCATTTTAAATCATAGATTGGATATAAACTCACAGAACAATGGGGAAAAAAAAGATTTCTGAAGGACTTTAATCATTATATTTCAATCTAAAGTATAGAGATAGAGAATGGGGACATGCAAAAAATACTATTTTTTTATGTTCTAGGTAGTTTTTATTAATGTTTTTAATTATATATTTTAAATTTGCAGTTAGGTTCATGTGCAGGACACTTTGCTTAATAATAAAATGCATTTTAGAGTTAATTGTCATGCATTTTTATACATATTATGTTCTGGGGACTGAAATGTAAATGTATATATGTATTCGGTGGAATGGCTCATATTACTTTTCTTTCCCCACCCCCACACCAAAAAGGGTGCAGACGGTGGAGGGGGGGGAGAAAAGACTCGAGGCGCAGAAGCATCGTGGGCGCCTTGGAGTGGGCGGGGCTTAAACAATGGCCTCGAGGACTTTAAATTCCAGCGTCAGATGCACGTGTGTACCGGCGTTTGTGTGTTTGTAAGAGAGGGACTGGGCGCATGGATCATACAAACTGGATTACATACTAACCAAGTGAATGCTGGAGCATTTGAGGGCATCTGTAAGTAACCATTTTGTGTTAATAAATAAATAAATAAATAAATAAATAAAACTACTACTACTAATAATAATAATAACAATGAGGTGGTGTTTACAATAATTCGTTTTTTGTTTTTCCCTGGTACCTGGACGCAGTGTAAACTCTCGAAAAACTTGATCTCTCGGTTAACTTGCGGCTCATTTCCACCACTTCTGTATGCAACACGTGGATTTTTGCCCTCTGAACTCGTATTTATTTTGCTCAAGCCTTCTCTGTATATACAAACCATGTGTGCAGGTCTGGTGATGAGATAAACCTTCTGAGCTGTGTGGGGGTTGTGTTTAGTGTTAGTAAGTCGATCACTGATTATGCACAGCTCTTACTTGATGAGTAAATGTAGTTAATGGAGTAATTAATATTTGTTTTCTTCTTCAGTGAAATCATGCACATGTGACCGAGGGGGAGTCAAAAGGTTGAAATGGACAAGAGAGAAATTTGATTGTTTTTACCAGCATTCTAACATCATTTCCCGTTTTCCCAGCTGCTTATTTAAGACGTAGGTGTGTTTTTATTGGCTCACTATAATGATCATTAGATACTTGTACGCGATAGGCGATTTGTAGATAACTGAAAGGAGTCGGATTCACACGAGCCACTGGATCCCGTCTAAATGATCCAACATGAGCAAGGTTGAATAATTTCTACTGCGAATTTAAAGAAAATAAATGCCTTATCCAGTTTATATACGGAATTCATTTGATTCAATAAAACACCGAAGCTCCGTTTTTCAACTCGGGCTGAAAGGAATACCGGCTCTTTTCAGTGAATCAAGATCATTTGACTCGGTTCGACAAAATGAGTCGACTCTTCCTGTTCCTAAGCAGCCCATTTCTATTGTGCTGTTTAAACCTAAATCTTTTACAGTCTAAATATTTTCTGTTATGAGCTTTATTTCATAACATCTTTCTCTACAGTCCGATTAACAAAATAATATTACATTGCGTTGCATTGTTTTTTAAATCTAGTTTAAATCAATAAGATATATTTATATATAATCTCTATATCTCTCTATCTTTAATTTATCTCATTTATACAACTGAGCAGTTGAGATTTGAGTTGCTTGCTCAAGAGCACATATGGCTAACCATAAACTTAAAAGTGTTGACTTAAAGAGACACATTTGTTATCTGGTCCTTTCCCCCGTTATCTCAAGGCCAGGCTTTTATTTTCTTTTGTGACACCACCCCAGAAAAACAAAAGTTGTTTTTGTTGAGATCTCAAACAGAATGATTAGGCTTGGAGACCTTCCAGCACTGAAAGGAACTTCGAAGAAGACTTTCTATAATTAAATATTAGGCAATGATTAAGATGCAGTTGTAACACTCAAGATCCCTGTACCAAAGCAGGGATAAGGAATGGGGAAGTGGGAGAAAAGTTTGACTTGTAAAATAACATTCTCCTGGAAATGGATTAGTTGTGAAGTAAAATGCTTGAACTATTTTAGCCATGCATCACTTTGGGTCATGTTTGTGAGAAAATAATTTTAACACATGGTCTGTCTGGACTTCCATGCCTACTAGCACTTCATTCACAAGCTTACTTTGTGCCAGGAATCAAGATTTTGGTGTGAAAATAATTTGTACTATATTGGGTTTAAATTTAATGTCAAAATGTTACGTCTCTTTATTATGACATGAGTTTGGGTGTCATTTTGGATGTGTTTGTTCACCAAGGGGGGAAGCAATAGTGCAGAATAAGAATCTTGCAACAGGAACAAAGACTTTAAGCTTTTATTGGTGTTACTGAGCTACTTGCACTTCTGATAAGCAAGCTTTAGCAACCTGCTGTGAGGAGCTGGGCTTAAAGTGCTTGCTGCAATTTGTACAGGCCACTTCTATCGTTATGTAAATTAGGACACTTAGGAGGTGTGTAGATGCGGGTAACATCTTTGTGAGAACAACTCTCCGATGTTAGGCATATAGGATACCTTTTATCATCAAAACCCATTGTGTCCTTTTTATTCATACCCTGTTGTCTGCACTGTTAAAAATTGTCCCGTTAAAAAACAGTAACTGGCAGCACAGTTGCCAGCATGTTACTGTTAAATTAACAGTGTCTTGCTGTTGTTGAAATTTACAGTTTGTTACTGTTTTTGGAAATACAGCATAAAGCTGTTAATTTATACATTAACAATGTAAATTACAAATGTAATGCAGGCATTTTGGCAGACGCCCTTATCCAGAGCGACTTACATTTGTCATTTATACAACTGAGCAGTCGAGGGTTAAGGGCCTTGCTCAAGGGCCCACAGTGGCAGCTTGGCCGTGCTGGGGTTTGACCTCACAACCTTCTGCTCAATAGTCCAACGTCTTAACCACTGAGCTACCCTGTAAATTACTATCAAAAGCATTCACAGTTAATTAATGTTTATTTGCACTTTTTTTTTTTTAACTGTAAACTACAAATGTTATTATACTGAGAAATGAACTGCTAAGAAAAAAAGGTGGAATTATTTTTCTAGATATTTTTTTGATTTTATGAATTACATCTTGCTATGAAACCATGTTTTAATACGATGTACAAATATAGCCTTTGAAACATTAAAAATTTAACACAATGCAGTGTAACTTCAAAACGTGCTTTATTAAAACTTTGAAAAACTTGAAAAACAAAAGCCACTTTAATCACAAAATATTCTCAAAATTAGTGGCTGATGCAAGTGGAATGACTAAAACATAAGCTTCAGAATAAACTTGTGTTTAACTGAATAAACAAAACATTTATATATAACATTGGAAAAAACTAAATGAGTGACTTAGAGAACTACTAAGTGAATAAGAATTACTGAATTATTAGTGAATAAGAATTACTGAATGAAGAAAGAATTCAATAAAGAATGAAGTCAAAATTTAGGTATTCAAAAATGAACACCTGGGGAAAAAATTGTGTGACTAACACACTAAAAGCATGTTTTTGTCATGTCAGTGAACGGGTGTGTTCACTTGTGTCTCACTCAAAGTTGATTAGTTTCTTAAGTAGACTTGTAACCCAAGTGTTGACATTTACATTCATAGCATTTGGCAGACGCCCTTACCTAGGGCGACTTACATTTTTTGTTTCATTTATAGATCTGAGCAGTTGAGGATTAAGGGCGTTGCTCAAGGGCCCTGCTCAAGGGCCCAGCAGTGGCAGCACTGGGGTTTGAACTCACGACTTCCCAAGCAGTATCCCAACATCTTAACCACTGAGCTACCTGACTGACTCCTTTTTGTGGGCGACCTTCCCTGTCCGCTTTGATAGGACTTGTCCACCCTTAGTGCCTTTTTCAGGATTTATACCAATGAAGCGCCTGAAAAACAAATGCGAACATTCAGAATTAGTGTGGGTAAAAGTTTACATAACGAGAATGTGAATAGAAATTAATATATTAATCTAAGCATCTAACCTCTGAATTAATTCCAACGTGGATGCAGCCTCAGCTTGGTACTCCACATTGAAATTGTAGAAAGTCGAAAACACAGCAGCAAGTCCAGACAGAAAACTTGGCTGGATGCACTCACAGATTATTTGCCCCTCAAAACTAATCATCCATTTATGAATGCAGCTTCCTAGTTTTCACCTAAAACATTCCAAAGAAAAAACAATGTCAGGCAGTCACATAACATACTAATTTTCTACTGCCAGACTGCAAATAAATGCAAGGGAAACTGAAATCATTTTACCTGGTCACAGAGCCCTGTTCTTTTAACATAAATGCATTTCAAAATGCTGATTGTGGACTGGTCTGGACAGACACTGAAGTCAACACATGTATATACTATGTATTGTGAAATTGTTGCTGCAATTTTTGTGATTTATTTGACTCAATATTTTTGCTCAATATAGTTGAAGGGTTAAAAATGAAAATTTAGTAATTAATTAGTCACCCTCACTTTCAAAGAGTTTTCATTTTCAAAACACAAATGAAGCTATTTTGAATAGTCTTTCATCATTTCTGTTCATCCATTAAAAGTCCAGTCAAATACAGGGTAAATGGAAACTCAAACGCACCCACCTGACAGACGAGAAAAAACCTCATTGGTTCTCAGGTCAAGCAAGCATGTTTGAGCTTATTTGCTCCATGTATGCTCACTGATGATGTTTATACATGAATAAACAAAATTAAATTCATACATTTACAATAACTTGATTAAGTTAATATGAACATTTTGAACAGGTTTTTTTTTAGACTTTCAATTGATGAACAAAAATGATGAAAGAATTTTATTAATATATTCATTTGTTTTCCAAATATGAATAAAAGTCTTAAGGCCTTGGAACGACATGAGTGTGGGTAAAAGATGGCTATCACTGAAAACGATTTATCACACTGCTGAAAGGGGCATGTCACTCTTCGTCCCTCTTTAATGTGCACTTTAAGATGGGAATAAAACTGAGTTAATGTATCACATCTGGCACTACACAAGTCAACATGGCATGCAAGGTCTACGGCAGGGTACAAATGTGATCTAGGCACCACCACACACTCATTGTGGTGTCTGTAAAGATGTGATTTCAAAGCTGCTAATTTTGCGAACTTCCTTTTACAGTCCTGGATGCAACAGTGAAGAAACAAGTTAGGGGTATTGCTGTGAATCCTCATGTGCTTCACATAGGCCACTGGAGTACTGCATTGCTGATAACATAACTGACAAGCAAACATGCTGACAAGTCAAAATGGGCAGTCTTTGGGCATGAAAAAACTTAACTCAAAAAATCTCAACAACAACAAAAAAATCTCCACCAAAATAAAATGTCCATTAGCCTACTGTACTGGACAAAGTAACATTACAATACAAACCAACAACACTAAAAATTTGAACAGGAATTATTCTTACTGAGTATTCTATCGCGTAACTTATTCTATCAAGCTAGCTAGCTATCGAAGCAATCCAAAATACAGCCAACATTAAAGAAACAGAACAGCAACGCTAGTAAAGAAAACGTCCCCTCAGAATACATTTATGTACAAATTAGAGCAAGCTTACCCAAATTTGCAAGCACAACATTATCGAAATCAACGTTTTGTCTAATATACACTAAAGGTATAGCCTATTAGGCAATAAATGAAAAGACAGCAAGCTAAAATTAGCAAACGAGATGACGATAATTTCAGCGTGTTACAGATACATCAAGATTACTTCGTTGCTATGGTGTTAAAGGCTTACTTTGCAGAAGAGTTTACAGTATATCATGTTTGATTGAACTCACCTTGTAATCGGGGAATATCTGAATCAGAAATCCAGCTCTACTCTATGACACCGTTGGCACGTTGACGGGTTTAGCACTGAAATGGACGTATAAAATAGTTAGAACCTCAACATCCACACTTACTACAGTTATTTGCACAGTTATTTGCAATCACAAACGTGTATTTTGTGTAAAAGGAGCAAGGCAAAGGTGCACTCACCGGTTTAATCATAGTATAAAGACAGATGAAAATCCACATGTGCTCGCTGCAGTTTTCTGTTCCCAAAATACTGTTAAGTACCGTTTTCTTTCCTTCGTGCAATAAATACGATAAAATACCGTTAAATTTGTCTACATCATTTCACCAACCGTAAAAAAAAAAAAAAAAAGCGCTGCTTTTTAACATAATAGGATTATACTGTTAAAATGTTGCTTAAATTAACAGCAATTTTTAACAGTGTGGTGTTACTAATGGGCTGATTGCAGACGTATCTTAATACAGATGCTCTCGCTAAAATGATTATTGGTAGAGCAGCTTCCAAGAAAACAATGTTTACAAGACAGGTCTGACTGAGCAGAGAGTTCTGATTTATTAACAAAAACCGTATTATCTTGCTCAGATGTATTCGGATCACATTACAAGGCACAACCTCCCAATACAATTTTCGAGGACTAATGCACATCGTGTCCCCACCTAGCATCTGTTACTCAAGTTGGATATGAACGCATTTATTTGCAAGTCATTGAAGATAAGTTTGTGAACATTTACATAGAAATAGACCCACTAATGTGAACCTCAATTGATTGGCTTCAAATAAAATCATTAGCATGACTATGATGATTTTATATATAGATTATATACAGTTTTACTATTTCATATATATATATATATATATATATATACACAGTCTTATTTCAATTGTGCACACAATTTAAATGACTAGCTGTTCAATTAGGACAAAATAAATGCGAGCGGTATGGAATATTTTAATCAATCAAAGTATAATTCACTCATGTATGACCAATGTATAAGGTGTGTAAGATTAAGAAAAGATTAAGCGTGTAACCAAGTGTTAATCAGTATTTTTTTGGTACAAACTTTGTTTTGTACCAAAAATAATAATAATGGATTATTTATTTGATGACGTCTACATTATCAAGTCAGTACAAAAAGCATTTTAGATTCCCAAACATTAGTTTGTTACATGTTACATGTTACAGAAAAATGTTTGTACGTCAGTAAAGAAAGCAGCATATTACGTAAGAGACACTTTTCAGACAAAAAAACACAATGAAGGCTGCTGGGTTTTGCTGCAAAAATAAGAAGCGAGTGCGAAAGTCAAAGTCTCCAGAAGAACTGTGTCTGGTTCTGCAAGATGCTCAATAAAACTTACCAGCTCATTTCCTTATAAAACTGCACACATTGTACCGGAGACTACTATTTTTATTTTTTTGTCACACCAAATATTGTCTTTGTTTAATTTACTACTGTTTACTGCTCTTTACAGGATTTTTTTTTAAGTGGAAACATTTAATTTCATTATTTTAAAGGCATCTTTGCTCTACAGCATTCCTTTGCATGTGCCTAAAACCTTTGGCACTTTAGCAAGATGGAAATTATGTACAGTGTGTGCGTGATGGGTGTGGGAACGGATTAGTGGTGGAGGGCGGGGGGCTGGACGGCATATCACACACACATATACACGTAACTTCTTAAGTATGTTTGTGTGGGAACAGTGCTATCATTTACACATGTACGAGGTTCAAACCACATTTTCAGTTGAATCAGCGACCTATGCCTGTCAAATAATTATGATAATTGATTATGATAATTACTGGTGACCTTTGATCTAGACCTGTCAAGATAAGGTTTGATGACCTATACCAAACTAGTTTTTGCGAGAGGAGATTCTTGAGAGGAGATTCTTCCACAACGGTTGAAAGGAGGTGGGGTTAGTGTGTCTATGGTAACTGACATGCTGCAATGACTGAGCTGCATTACTGAAAGAGTTCACCTGTTTTCAGCTTTGTGAGTTTTTCCTTTTATTGAGTTTTTTTTTTTTAGGTGGTGATTTACAGCTGTTTTTATCTCTTTTATCAGCACACAGATGTGAGTATGAAGAAAATCGGTGCTACCAAAACTTTTGCGAATTTGGCAGGATTATTATTTTTTGTTTGGTTAGAATTTGGTTAGACTTTACTAAAAGATTAAAAAATGAGGCACAGTATTCTAAGTATAAAAAGTTTCAGAATTTTTTTTTTTGTTTTATAAAAATTTTCAACAGTGTAAACATTTACTTGCAGTGAAAGACAACATGCAGACAGGTCGATGTCATGTAACAGTAGCTCTCCTGGGAAAACGGAATCAGACGTCAGAACGTTACAATAAATAAAGAAAAAACATCCAGTGAGCAGCAGTTCTGCAGACAGAAATGCCTTGTTGATGAGAGAGAGGTCAACGGAGAATGGCCAGACTGGTTTGAGCTTACGGAAGGCTACAGTAACTCAAATACCTTGAGACGGATGAGCTTCAACAGCAGAAGACCATGTCGCGTTCCACATCTGTCAGCCAAGAACAGAAAGCTGAGATAGCAGTGGGCACAGGTTCACCAAAACTGGACAGAAGAAGACCATAAACGTAGCCTGGTCTGATGAATCTCAATTTCTGCTGAGGCACACAGATGGTAGGGTCAGAATTGGGTGCCAACGGTATGAATCCATGGACCCAACCTACCTTGTATCAACAGTCCAGGCTGGTGGAGGTGGAGTAATGATGTGGGGAATGTTTTCTTGGCACGCTTTAGGCCTGTTATTACTAATCGATCATTGCTTGAATGCCACAGCCTATTTGAGTATTGCTGATGACCATGTGCATCGCTTCATGGCCACAATTTATCCGTCTTCTAATGGCTACTTCCAGAATGATAATGCACCATGTCACAAAGCAAAAGTCGTCTCAAGGTGCTTGTCTAAAGTCCAAGAGTGGAATTGTCTGGTGTTTAACTGCACCAGGCCACAAACTGGTTCATCACGTGCCTGTATTCTGACCTGTATTACTGTATCTAAGTATACTTAAGTATAATGTGTCAAAATCTTACTCAGTTAAAAGTGGAAGTATCCATACAAACATGTACTCAAATGAAAGTCAAAAAGTTGCTCAGTTTCACTGTACTAAATGAAATTGTTTTAACTGATTAAAATAATTTAAGGTCATTTTTACATGTGAAAAGTAAATTTTATTTCTTATCTAAATCTGTTTGGAAAATTTTATTTTTAGTTTGCTAGTTTATATGCATAACTATGTATAACTAATACTATGTAGTTTTATATTGAATTAATCAGAAGTAATGTAGCATTACTATAGCCAGGTGTGAACAGCTGTGTCTCGCCTGTCCACTTGTGATCCGGACAGCCAGGGTCAATGTTAATGCCAGGTGTGAATGGGGCCTCAGTTCACATCTGCTGCTGCTGGTCTGTAGTCATTCAGACTTGTGATCCATGGCTTTTTGTTGACTGGAACATAGTTACAATTATTAGCATTATTTTGTTGATTAGAACGTTGGTGTGGACAAGGCAAAGGGATAAAGGTTTGTTAAAAACATCTGTGAAAACCTGGTGCTAACTGTTCAGCACAATTTGATGTCTTCTATTTTCTAAAGCCTAGTCTACATTACACCACTTTATCCCCAATTTCACAGTCTCTAACTGACTTCGGGCTCAGTGACTATTTGTGTGCAAGGTCCAGCGATACAGTTTTCACAAATTGTGAGCAATCACCAAGGCTCCGGTATTTTCAAGCATGTCCTGAAAAAGAAAGAAACTACTGGTGTACTAATAGACATGGAACAAGTCAGCCAAGGAAAACAACAGCAGCTGATGACCAACATTGTGAGAACTGGGAAGAAAAACCCAAAAACAACAGTCAGTGACCTCGCTAACAACTTTCACAGGGGAGGGGTGTAGGTATCCATCATTCAAAGAAGACTTTGAGAACAGAAATATAGAGGCCATACCACAAGATGCAACCACTCACCAGCAGCAAGAATCGAAAAGCCAGTGTAATATAATGTACACAAAGTGAATTCTTCAGCTCATAGGTGTGTGTATATAATTAAACATATTCCAATCCGTGGTATCAAAACGGCCAAGTCTGCCATGCTTTTTTTGCCGGTATATCTGAGTGAGTTTGAGTAGTTTCAGTTTGGTTTGCTGTTTAAATAGCCTCCTGCATAAGAGAGGAGCAAGGGCATAACCTGGCCTGGGCATTAAATAATTCTCCACTTGGAGCAGTTTGTCACATCAGTAAAAGACGGCGGCAGTGTTGTAATTTTATATCTGTAGTGAACGGGGTGTTGTATTTTATCTTCAGTGAACTGAGGCAAGACCAATCAGACAGGATTTACAGGAAAACATGTGAAAATACTGTTTTAAATAAGTGTCTTGTTGGCTGACTGCTCTCAATTCTGCCAAATGTTAGCTCACAAACGTGTTTTTTTTTTTTTTTTTTGCTTTGACCCTGTGTATGTTCAATTCATTCTGAATCTACTTTCTTTTTGCATATTTTACAGTCACATAGGTCAAAACAACACTAAATAGCTATGTCTCCATCCAAAGTTGTGAATTTAACTTGTGTGCAAAACTGGAATATCGCATAAACCATTTGCGAATAAAGCACCGTTTCCATCCAGTGAGTCGAAGAGAACAAACGAGTCACTTCCTGATAAACTGGCACCAAATATCAAAAAGAAAAATGGAATTTGCTGTAGTAGGAGAAGCCACTGTGGGCCCTTTTTCGTATATAATAAATTACTTGCGTCTCAGAGCGTGCAGACGAAACGCAATAAACACGGTCATGTCATCTTGCGTTCAGAGGCGGGAGCCTGCTCTTTGGGACGCAGTCATGCAGGACAGTTCTGGGAGGTAATTATACCAAACCTCTTTGACAACAGACTTTGGCTAAGGTATTTTAGAATAACCAAAACAACACTTCAGATGTTGTGCAACGAGATCGGTCCGCTGGTTAGTCCAGTTATGCCGTCCCATTGTGTCCCATCATATGACTTTTTTTTATGCGCATCGAGAAATGTATTCAGTAAATGTGTCCATCTTAATTTATGCGCACGTCTTCTTATCGGATAAAGAATTTATCCAACTCAATTGAGCGCATAAGTTTTTGTTTTGTTTTTTATGCGCATTTTTAGAATTTATGCACATCTTGGCGTTTCTATCCATCTTAGGTTTTTTTTTTTTTTTTTTTTTTTTTTTTTTTTTTTTTTTTTAAATTCGATATTCCAAAATGCACATAAAAATAGGTGGATGGAAACATGGCTAATGACTTATTTTTGGAACTACTAAAAGATACTTAAACATCCTACCCTTCCACTTCATATTCAACAACACTCTTGTATAAAATTTCATTGTTCTGAACATAATTATAAATAAGGATGCTTGATTAAAGACTTTATAATTTATTCCAATAAAGTGTGTATTACGTAAGGCCAGATGTAAACCATTTCATGTTATGGAACATCCATTAGACAAGTTGGTTCCTGTTCTCACTTATGATATAGCAGCTATAAGCAGTTGTTCCTTTACTCTCTGTCATTCTCTCCCTTGACCTTATAAGACAAAAGTACACAGCTTGCCATGTTATGAACAAACCAGAAAGTGCAAACTTCTCCATCCTGAAGACTTTGAGGGCTACTGATGGAACTGCTGTGTTAGATCACTAATCCATAACTTCTAATTAGATAATTCAGCTGTGCTGTGGTGTAATTTAAATTACTATTCATTACTCTATTTATTTATGTTCTATTGTGTTTTTTTCTTTTCTTTATGGACAGTCAGAATCTACCTCATCACTGAAGAACCAGGGGAGGATGAGCTCCTCCGTCACAATGCAAGGATGCGCTCAGACGTCACCTGTTGGACTTCGACTGCGCACTCCACAACAGACTTCCTGTAGCAAAGTGCCTAGCACTAGAGCGCAGGGGCTGTTATTACATTACGCACAACAAAGTGTGTCAAATCAACAAAACAATCAACAGTCCCATGCGTTATGGAACATCCAGTCTTCCTCCCAGCCTGTTTCAAGTTTGTCTAATTTGCAGTCAGGACAGATGTTTACCAACTTGCAGAATCAGATGCTTCTCCAAAATTCAGCTTCCATGAGAAGTTCTTTACCAAATGGGCAGTTTGCACCATTGCCAGCTGCTCAGCATGGAACCCCCACTCAAAACCTCACCCATCACCCCCAGACCTTGAATAGAAATACTGTTCCTCAGCAGAACTATAATATGCCACCCTTGCACAATGCCAATAGTACAACCGTTTCTTGGTTCTCGGTTTATAGCAATGCAAATTCTGCAAATGAACAGAATAATCTGACCCATCAGTCAGTTCTACCTCAGTACCAGACTTTGAATGAACATCATAACAGAATGCAGATTGCCCATCAACCTGCAGCTCAGCCGCAACAAAAAGATCTATCTGTTCAGATTCTGTTTAATCAGGCACAGCAGAAAATTCCCAATAATAAAGCTCAGATAAGCGGAGGAAAGGGAAATGGTGCTTTATATAATTCTGTTCACCACTTTCCTGCTACATCACAAAGACTCATCACTCCATCCCAGCCTTCAAACTACAGTCATCAGACTGGTCAGAGCCACTCGAGCTATAACAGGAAACAGGTTCAACATTCATCACAAATCCAGTGTCAGCCTTCACCATACAGAACAGAGAACAACTCTGCCAATTACAGTCATTTAAAACACAGAGGGAATAAGCATCACAATTTAACGTCAAACCTACCTCATCCCCCACAATACACAAACCAGCATTTTATCATTCAAAGCCAGCCAAATCAGAGGATAAATCAAAGTTCAGCAATAAGTTTACCCCAAGACAATGTCCAGCCGCAGACTTCACACCAACAATGCAATACCATACTGGTTTCGGGTCATCACAGCCAGACATGCCACCCTACTGTACCTGCCAGTCAGGGCAACACATGGCCACAAGACTTACAATTAAATACTGCAATCGCTGGGCTCCCAAGGTCCTCCCAAGTTACAATATCTTCAGGCACTCCTACCAGAGAAGTACCACCTCCCACCTATACAGAATCTACTCTCAACTACACCCAGCTCAAGTCAATGGATTTGCTGGCAGGGAAAGACAACACACAAGTGCCTGATCAAAGGCATGGCACTAATCCTCTGCCGTGCCTCAAGGCCAGCTTTACCACACAGGTGCAAACACCCAGCCGCATTACCACTAATGCAAGCTACTCTCAGACACCAGAATCTTCCCCATGCTGTGGTGCACCTTTAACCCTACACAGTAAAAAACTCCAAAGGCTCAGCAGTTACCAGACACCTGTCAAAAGAACAGCCATCTTAAAAGTGAATGAACATGCAATTGGTGATCAATTGAAGGCACCAGATGTTCAAAGCTTTGAAGGGATGCAGAGCAGAAGATTGCAGAAAGACTCGAACACTGAGAGAAAAACTGGACATAAGAGCAATAACCGACAAGGTGAGGTGCAGTACAGTGAGGATGTAGCTGAAGCTCTAGAGCTGGCAATGGCACTGCAGAAAGTATTTCGACAATCCCACAAAGCAGTAGCTGTAGTTCCACCCATTTCTCAGCAGGCCCCCAGTCCAGAAAAGAATGATCATGTCACCACAACATCTGATGACAGCCTGCCCTTCAAGATCGATGCTGTCTGGACTCTTTTTAAGGAGGGCAAGAATGTGGAGCAAGAGTCCAATGCACCGAGTGTGCCCAAAGGGACCATAGAGGAATTAATGCAGTTGTATTCAGTACCACACCCTGAGACACAGGAACCTAACAAACATGAAGATGGATGTACAGTTGACAGCCTAATACCCGACACTCAAAGCACAGACATTCCTCAGTCTAAAATCGAGTCTACCACATCTCAAGACCTTGTTTGCTCTACTGTCTTGACATCAAAAAGTCCAGAGGATCACAACAAAGTCAAGACTGTTAAATCAAATGGCAAAATATTTGATTTGTCCAAGGTTCAAGTGCTTAGTTTTACACTGGAGAAATTTAATAACCTTGTGAAGGATTTAGAAAGCAGACAAGAAGGAAGACTAAAAGAGCCAGTAGCAGATGTTGAGAAGTGTATCTTAGATCTCTATTGGGATGGAAAAATAAAAAACCTAGCTAAACAAATACAAACATTCACTGCAGAGTTGTCTGGCCTCTCTACTGAGGTGTCCATAGAAGAAATGCAGACAGCAGTTTTTCACTACCTTAAACCCAAATACTTACTAACGATGTTGGCACATGGTTACCACATTCTGAAAAATGACACAATCTTACCAGCTGAGGAATTTAGGTCCTCATGGTTGAACATTGATGGAAAGCCAGCTGATATAGAAAATATTCTTGCAGAACCAATTTTGGACCTTAACCTTACTGACTATGCTTTACATGGAGGTTTAAATACACTTAACATTTATTCAGAGTTTGAACCTTCTACAAAGGTGGTCCCTGCAACAACTGATTGCCAGAATGACCAGATGATTAACAAAGAGCTTGCAAACTCACAGGTATGTGAAAGTACATCCACTGATAAAGTCTCCAACAAACAAGAAGCATCAAAGAAGCAAAAAGATGAAAACCTTGAGAAACATCAGCAGCAAGATGTAAATATGAATCCTGAAGAATCTGTAGACTCGAATGAAAGAGTAGACACACTGACTGAGAGCAAAAGCCAAACAGATTGTGAACAAGTCTGCAGAGATGCAAGTGAGGATATCACTTCTTCCTCTGAAATTATTGAGCAGATAGATCTTTCTAATGATGTTGATTCCAGCAATGACTCTCAATTAATCGAACTCTCACTTCTGTCATCTGATGATGCTAGAACAATTTTTAAGGAATACTCTGGTTTTGACTTGCAAAAAGAGCCTTCTCAGTTGTGCCAAGTTGAAACAAAGGTTTCAGCCACCCCAGACAATGGGTCTAATGACTTCTGCAAGTTAACCAATCAAATCAAATTCACTTGCCCTCATGTGACTGACATCAACCGGGATGGTGAACATTTCTGCCCCAGGTGCTGGGAAGAAACACCTTTACTGGATCTAGATCTGGAAGAACCTCTGTTAAGCCCAAAGGGAGTTAGTCCTAATATGAGAACTCCTCCTAAACAAGGTCATCATAATCAAAGCTGTAGTCCACAATCTGGTAAGCCAGACTCAAAGTGTACTGTATTGTCAGAGAGTAGCAGCATAGCTGACTCATCAACTCCAAAGGTAGACGTATTTGAAGTGACCATCTCAGAACCACACCCTAATCCATGTGATGCAGTAGAAAGCTGTCTGGTAAAAGCCTCACTGTCTGGTAAATCACCACTTAAAGAAACGCATTCACCCATGTGCACTGAAAGTGTTCGCTTCACTATGCCAATTGAAGAACAAGACTGTGAGACTAACAGTTCAAAGGGCCCAGAGTTACCCAAGGCCCTGTCTTATGCACAAAACCTTGAAAACCTAGTCATTCCAGAGCAGGCCAAAACCCCAAGAGATGAAGTTTCTCCACCAAAAAGTCCACCATGCAAAAAGTTCAAACTAACCAAAACCGCTGAAGATGACCTTTTCACTGCTGATATTGTGACCAAAAAAGCTAGCTCCACAAAACCACATCCAAATGACCTTCGTGTTACTCCATCTGAAGATGGCCAGAATTGTAAAGATGAAAGAAAAGAAAGCGGAGAAGAAAGAAAGTCTCCAATCAAGCTGAAAATGAATGCTCAGTGTCCACAATCTGGTAAGCCAGACTCAAAGTGTACTGTATTGTCAGAGAGTAGCAGCATAGCTGACTCATCAACTCCAAAGGTAGATGTATTTGAAGTGACCATCTCAGAACCACACCCTAATCCATGTGATGCAGTAGAAAGCTGTCTGGTAAAAGCCTCACTGTCTGGTAAATCACCACTTAAAGAAACGCATTCACCCATGTGCACTGAAAGTGTTCGCTTCACTATGCCAATTGAAGAACAAGACTGTGAGACTAACAGTTCAAAGGGCCCAGAGTTACCCAAGGCCCTGTCTTATGCACAAAACCTTGAAAACCTAGTCATTCCAGAGCAGGCCAAAACCCCAAGAGATGAAGTTTCTCCACCAAAAAGTCCACCATGCAAAAAGTTCAAACTAACCAAAACCGCTGAAGATGACCTTTTCACTGCTGATATTGTGACCAAAAAAGCTAGCTCCACAAAACCACATCCAAATGACCTTCGTGTTACTCCATCTGAAGATG
Source organism: Cranoglanis bouderius (assembly GCA_023630585.1). Taxonomy (NCBI): domain Eukaryota; kingdom Metazoa; phylum Chordata; class Actinopteri; order Siluriformes; family Cranoglanididae; genus Cranoglanis; species Cranoglanis bouderius. Next base: position 27,935,567 of record CM042538.1, read on the forward strand.
GCCAGAATTGTAAAGATGAAAGAAAAGAAAGCGGAGAAGAAAGAAAGTCTCCAATCAAGCTGAAAAGGAATGCTCAGTGTCCACAATCTGGTAAACCAGACCCAAATGTGAATGTATGCTCGGAGATTAGCAGTGACTCTTCAAATCCTTTAACCTCTGGGGTTAATACGAGCATCACAGAACCAGACCCTAATCTAGGTGATTCAGTACAGAGCTCTAGCTCACCATCTGGTATATCGCCAGATAAAGAAGCACATGGACGAGTATGTTCAGAGAGTGTCCGAGTCACTATGTCAATTGAACAAGTTTGTGAGGCTGATGGTTTGTCGGGGGCAGAGTTACCCAAGACTACATCTCTCACACAAAATATTGAAAAGAGAAAGCCAGTCACTCTGTCGCAGACCAAAACATCAAGAGAAAAAAAATGTCCAACAAGATATCCACCATGTAAAAAGGTAAAGCTTACCAAAACTGTATCAATACCTGAAAATGACCTTTTTTCCCCTGATATTGTGGTCAAAAAAGCTAGCTCCCCAAAACCACATCCAAGTGACCTTGCTGTTACTCCTACTGAAAATGGTCAGCTTTGCAAAGATGAAAGGAAGGAAAGAGGAGAAGAAAGAAAGTCTCCAATCATGAAAATTCAATGTAATCAACATTCTGGCCAAACTAAAACAAATGCACATAGGAAATGGAACAAGCCATATGTTAAGTCCCAAGTGCCAAATGTTACACCTCAGCCGAAAAGACCAGCTGTTGCGGCAAATTCTGACACAAACGAAGAGAAGGTACTTGGTAAGACAAAACAAACTGGACAAAACAAAGGATCAAAAGACCTGAGATTTGCACTGTATGGATTCAATAATGGCAACCAGAACAGAATTGTTCACCACCAATGCCACAGCAAGACAAAGTCGTGCACGGCTCCTGCTTACGTCACAATTTCAAACAGCCTTGAAACTGCGCAGAGCTACACAGATACGCCTTCAGCTAAGCAAAAGGTCTATCGCCAGTGGAGTAACACATTTGTGGAAACAGAAAAGAATACCTCTTCACATAAGAAGCATAAAAAAACAAACGTGAAAGCAGAACTGAAATCCAGGACACAAGCACTCAAAGGACTTCTTAAAGACAGATTAGGTATGAAGGAGAAGCAATGCACAAATGGTGTGAAGCGTAAACAAAGTGCAAAAGATTTTGTTGTTGAACAAGAAGCCAAAATGTTGAAGTTTACCACTGCTGATGAAAACTTATAACCATGGAAACACAAACTACACTGGTTCTTATGTAGACTGTTAGAAAATACAGTTGTCCTGTACACTTCTTGGTGTCAAATAAGTAATTTCTTATAAAGTCTTTTTTTTTTTTTTAAATGGTAAATTGTAAAATCTGGTCTTCTGGCTAATTTCAGTGCTGAATCCACACTCTGGTCATTTCTTTTTTTTTTTCATTACTAATTTCTAGTGAAAGATAAGCTTCTCTCTGTCTTGTGTGTTTTTTTTTTTTTTTTTTTTGTTTTTTTTTTAATAACCTTTTTCCAACTCCAGTGACAACCTACTTGAACAGTTGTTTTCTGTAACTGATAGTATACTGTATCTTATCAATTTAAATCCCCACTTTTTTTTTAGTGGTTTTATGAATGCTAAAATATTTTTTTTTGCTCTATGAGCTGGGGGCTTGATGACTAGTGAGAAAACATTTGACCTTTTTTATATTGTTGAGGTTTTACAATGTATTATCTGTCTTTTTGGAAACACTTTTCATAATAAAGTTTGTATGAAAATATTGTTGTCATGTTATTGGACAAATTAGTTATGACAAACAAAACTCGATTATGAACACAGAGGATTGTTCACACTTGTATGTATACAACACAGTGGACAAAGTAAATGAAAGACTCAAATGATTAAAACTTTTAAACCAGCTTCATCATGTGGATGGAAAGCAGAGTGCAATTCATAACTTTTTCAATTTCATGAAGGGAAGAAAATAAACTTGCAGTTTACAGTGTACTCAATCTCTGTTTAAGAATATCTTTGATTGGACTGAGGAAATATTTGTAACTGATGTTCTTAATATAAGCAGGTCATCAATCAGTTAAGTAAAGAATATAACACAGGGTGTGTTGTTATCGGAACATAATTTATGACCGGGTGGTGTGTTGTGATCTAATGCAAAGTGGAGTTACTGTTACCACCAAAATATTGACTATTTTTCTATTTATCTACTATAACAGCGAGTGTTTTATTCATTTTGTTTCTGACTTGTGTCATCTCAAAGCTGTTGATTGATAATGATAATGAACCCTTTTGTTAAAAGCATTTCCCCACTTTCTGAGATGAATCAGCATCTCGATACAACCCCTGGCAAAAATTATGGAATCACCACACTTGGAGGATGTTCACCTGGCTTTTTTTTTAATATCCTACACTTTTGTCAAAACGTCAGCTGATTTATGACCCCTCATGTCATCCCCATGGCCATGTCTGCATGCCATGTAATTTATGATGTTCTGGTATTCATGTTTTAATGTGTGTGTGTGTGACCTTCCTGTTTCCTGTCTGTGTGGAGTTGTTCTTTCCCTGGTGTATGTGTGTGCGTGTGTGTGTGTGTGCTAGGGCATTTGTTGGATTCCATCTCCGAATGTTTTACGAAGTAATATATGTTAATGAGTTGAGGAATGTGGGGGGTATCCCAAAGTTTTCGCTGTTTACACCTTCCAACGTGTGTGCGTCCTGAATCTATTGTTTAAATAATGGTTAAAGATACCGTGGTTAAAACACAGAAGACGTGCTGCAAATGCAGTGTTAAAATGTCACAATGTCTCCCCCGTGACCTCCTAAAGCCCCTAGAAGTGCAATTATGACCCCTCATGTCATCCCCATGTCCATTTCTGCATGCCATTGTAGTAGATTTCTAAAATTGTGGCAGTAATGTGATTAAGGTTAAAATGATCAGGAATGTGTTTCAGAGATACCAGGTGAACTAAAACTGGTCATCTAAACTGTGTTTAATTACAGTATTCCTCAGGGCATGTTTGGTATCATTTGTATCCATAGTTCATGGTGAACGATGTGGTGATATCATAAATATCATATAGTTTAGGAAATAACATTTACAATATATGTTGTAATATGTGCTCTTTATACACACACACACACACACACAGGCACCCCCTGGTTTGCATGAATTCATTCTCGGGAACTTAGTTAACATACAGTTCCTTAAAGTGAGAGAACCCTGCCATAAAACACCATGGGGTCCACCCTGCCATAAAACACATTGTTTCATCTCCATTTGGTATCCTGGTCACTATACATTTCAAGGGTATAAGAGGATCTGCTTGGTAGAGAGAAAGGGAGGCTTATAACATCAGGGAGGCTTGTAACATCCGAAGGGCCTTTTGCCATAGATGCTTTTTCCATCATGCATCCTAGGTTCATGACGCTGACTGTAATCCTGTAAGTTACTCTCGTCTCTATTTTATGTATCTTTTAATTGTGATCTCGTATTAAATCCATTTGTTATCCTATTTCTAAATACTCTGTGTCTATGTTTGGTATTCTTATTAAGAATAGTTTCTTAAACTAAAGGTGTATAATACGTTAGACACGTTTAAAGTCAACCTCTGACAAGCCAAAAGTAAAGGCTAATACTTGCAAGTTTAAACAGAACCTCTGACAAGTAAGATAGGAAAGGCCTAGGCTTGCACGTTGATAGAAACCTCTGAGCTAACAAAATAATGGTTTAATAAAGAGGCTATATGAAAGTCTCTGATGTAGGAACGTCATTTTAATGAAAGCTTCGCTTGAAGCTGCTTAGGAGTAAATATTAGTAGAACACTGAGTGCTAACACTTCTAGCACTAACTAGAAGATTATTCTATTGGAGTCAGATAATCAATTAAATGGAGTCAGATATTTAAATCATATATTAAACACGCATTAACCTTCGCTGCACCTATTTCCGTCGTTGGTTATAGGAGAGCAGTGGGCTAAGTAATTAACTTTATATATTTTAGCCCTACAGTTTTGGTGACCCCGACGTGATAGAAAATAATTTTGCAACGTGATAAAACTACTTAACCGTCGCGACTAAAACCTTTTTCATGATAACCTCGTTTGATTTTAAATCACACAACTGAAGGTCTCACGTGATTTAATATTAATAATCCAGTAACCAGTACTCCTTCCTACAGTTGTGGCTTTAAGTGTAAAAACACTTTTCTAAAGTGATCATTGTAACAATCTGCTTAAGTAAAACCCGTCTGATACAAATATCCAGACGTGTCTAAGTGGTCTGTCTACGGCATAGTAAAGTGGCGCTAAACGGCCTGTATTCAGTAACCCGACGTGAATTCAATTTCACCCACAGGTTCATAGTTAGTACCCGACGCAATAAAAATTATATATCCGTCATGCAAAAATCAGAAACAGTCGCATTAAGAAACTAATTTGCCTGCCGATTGTGACTGTATGAGCATTTGGTAACACCTTTTTAAGATTTGAATTAGCAGGAAGTCATTGACACTACACTGAAAGTATTTGTGCCTGCGCTTTGGTTTGACCCCCTCTAAGGCAAGACAAATTTATCTTACTCTTCAGCAGCAGGGAAAGCTATAGGTGCACGATATATAGACATCTGTAGAATGGGTCAGGAAACCCAACAGTGTAGCAGGCACTCCGACGCGCACAGTCTGAGGAAGAACCTCAACTTTGTACACAATGGCTGAGGGAAAGGCTAGCGAAATCCAGCAAGAATTCATGCGAATGTGGGCTGTAGATGTGAGAGAGGCTCTAGTTTATCTTCTGACTGAAGATATAGATGTAAAAACAAACAGTGAGACTGTTTTAAATTGCTTCTTTTCGGAACATAAACGGGAGAGTAGCAGAAAAGCCAGAAATATTTTCTCAAATAAGGCTGAGCATAATACAATTATATCGGCCGTTGGCTATTTATTGCATCACAACAGCTCAAAAGCCTTAACAGAAAGAAACATTGCGCTAGAAACCATGCGTACCACCGAGCGCAACCTCACTGAGGAAATGGAGAAAACGTGTCTGCAAATCGACAGGTTGATATCTGAAAGGGAAAATTGGGAAAAACAGAGTACAGGGTTCAATGAACGCATAGCTAAGCTTCATAGTGAGTTAAAGCGCTACAAGTTAGCCCTGGAGTCAGTCAGTCCTGTTCCTGTACTTTCACCTGTGCATGCTAACAGCCCCGCCCACCAGCAACCAGCTGTAAATGTACAGTCAGCTGGAGCAGCTGGGACGGACCAAGCATACGCACAACCTGTAACGTTCACACATCCACCTCCCAATCTCAGAACAACACGGGCCAAGACATCTAACTCATCACACATAGCCGTGATAAAAAACAATGACACGCCCCAACAGGGAGAAATTTGATATTAGCAGACAGCTATCTTTTCAAGAATGTGCAGCATATGCAAATAAACTCGGCCCTCTTCCCTGTACAGGTCCGTTTGAACCGTACTGGAGTAGCTTAATGTTAGAAGCCAGTACATTTAGTCTGGAGTTAAGAGACGTTTGGCAAATAGTGCTCACAACTATCCCACGTGAATTAGTGTCGAAAATTCCAGGAGAGTTACAAAATGGCACAATAATTAATCCTTTATTGGGAGAAACAAACACTGATGTGCTAGCAAGACTTCAACAAGCTCTTATAGACCTTAGAGGAGACGTTCCGGCACAATGGGACAGAATAGTGGGCTTAAAACAAGGAGAGGAATCTTTTGAAGAATTTGCTGAGCACCTTTGGGTAACCTTTAGGGAGTTCTCCGGCTTTGCTGAACCAACTAAAGACAGTCAGATTCTGCTGGAGTACCTTAAGAACAATGCAGGTCCACGTGTGCAACAGGCACTTTGTTTGGGCGCAAATCCACCCGCAAATATGTTCAATTCGATAGTTAGCTGGGCATCCAAAATAGAAAGGCGCAATAGACAGGACAAACAACAGATTGTGTCAGTTCAGTGGATAGTAGATGAGAAGCCAGAATTTAAAGCCACAGAAGTATGTTTAAACCAACATATGCAATCCCAGTCACATACTAAGCAAGGAAAATTCTGTTCCTTCTGCCACAAAATTGGCCATGCAGTCCAGAAGTGCTGGTCTTTAGGGAACGGACGTCCACCACCTTATTTCCTTCGGCGCAAAAATGCACATTCAGGTCATACAGCTCACATAAATTTTAGGGCTTTTAGCAAAGGGCTTAGCTGTCCTCTAATATTAAACATTGTTTTTGATGATGCCATGGTTAATGACCTTCAGTGCTTTATGTACTTCCGTCCTGACAAAGATTTCTGAAAGGTCCAAATAACAATCTGTTGTAACAGACTGGTGTAGCGAATCTAGCTCAAATGGGTGAAATATATCTATATCTCTAATCAAAGCGTGTTCTGATTAGTTATGGATATAAATCGACCATGACAGGGAATGTTATATTAATTACTGACTTACTGTAGTCTAGCTTCAGAATTAAATGCGAAGCATCTTGATCTGTTTGTCCACCAAACTTACCAGGGCAATCTTTGTATTACTCTAAAAGAATAAATTATTCTTCTGGCCACGAAGTATAGTTTATTCTAAGTTAAAAGAAATACAGCGCGTAGCGAAGAGCAACGTTAAAAGTGAACCTTGCCATGAGTAAAAACAGAGACCACCGTCAGACAGCGTGATAACCATGGATTTTAATAACTACGTAAAAACTACTGATATACACAACTAGGTATAAACAAATAATACATATACACAGGGAAAGTGAAAGAAACAAAAGGAAAAATGATGAAAATAACAGAATGGCAGAACACACAACAGTTTAACCTTGAGAATCAGCAATGAATTGAATTGACCTTCAACAGGGGCACTGGCTTAAAAGGACACCTCTATAGATCAATTAGAATTTATACTTGCATTAGTTTTATGCCGTTCACGAGGGTCCTTGGTTCGTAGATTTAGCGAGGAGTTTAGCTGAATCTTCCGCGTCGGTAGAGTCGGGGTAAACGGAGTTGGGTCTCGCCAAAGTAGAAAGAAGAAAGAAAGCGGTAATTGCCACGTGGTTAACCGAGACAAAGGAGAGTCCGGAGGAGTACCGGAAAAAGAGGGCGGAAGAGAGCAAGTCCGCGAGAGAGAGAGAGAAAAGTGAAGCCAAAAGGTGAAGTTAAAGATGAAGTCAAAAGATAAAGAGAAAAAAAAGAAGAGAGAGAGAGTGAAGAGGAACGCGTGTCGCTGTCTTTTATGGATAATGCCAACGTACACGCCTCTCTGAGCTGCTGGCGAATCCAGAGAGAGGAGAAAGTTCTGGGGGAGAATCTTGTTTGTCTGTTCCAGAGTGGGTTCGCATGTCAAGGCGGGGTTTGTATTAAGTGTGGATTAGAATGAAATATGGAAAAGTATAGAATGATACATCCCATCATCCTATAGTATGCATCATTAATTGGCATATTACGAAACAATGATTTTGATACCAAACTCAAGGAGGTTCTGATACCTTGGACAGTGAAGGATCATTAGACATGGTTACAGACAACTTAAAATTAGCTTCTCACTCAAACTATCTAAAATCACTATAGTTAGGTTATCTAAACACATAACACATGCATATATGAATACATTATAACTATCCTAGACATATGATTACATGTTACATTCAAGAGACATTTTCACTGTGTGTGTGCGTGAGTGTGTGTATGTCCAGAAGAGGGGGCTGGTTTTCTTCTAGTGTCCCACCGGTCTTTGGTCACCTCAGGGTGACCTTTAGGGAGGAGGTTTTCCTTCCAGCCTTTTCGGCTCCGATGCTAATCCATGTGGTCGTAAACAGAGATTAGATCAGAGATTTACAGGCCCTCGGTCAGAGTTTTAGTTGACCCCTGCTGATGAACCTAATCGTGAAGTTTTCCAGACGTTCACACCCGTTAGGTTCATGAAAGGTTCCTCTATTGTGGGTGTAAGTTCTATGTGTCTGCAAAAGGGGGGGGGGGGGGGGGTCGTGTCTTCCCCCCATCTTTTGCATTCCAAGGGCATCTGGCAGCAGAAGGCCTCTCGGGGTTACCCTCGGCCACCTGAGTGGTGAAACTTTTTATGTTAAGTCCAGGTTAATTCAGAAATCAGTTTGGATACCGTCAGACGTTACACTGGCTTAAAAATTCTTTGACATCTGAATTAAGCTTATATTGTTAAAATCACAGTTTCTTACGTCAAATACAAACACTATTGTTTTTATTGGAACACATGCCATTTAGACTAATGTGGCTTTAGCTGATGGTGAATAGTTGTTAATGCATTATAGTGCATTTAGGCTAATGTAGCTAAAGTTGTTACAGTTGTTAATGTACTGAAGTACATTTAGACTAAAGTAGTTAAAATTGTAGCATAAGACTGGGTTTGGGTAAAATTGTAGCATTTAGGCCTACCAAAGTTGTAAATGTTAACCACAGCCAGTGATCTTATGTTTGAGGTTAAAAGTACAATCTGATCTTGAAATAGTCATTAGATTATTCAAGACTCTGTTACCTATGTTGAACATTTTCTGCTCTCCCCTAATGGCATTGTGTGGGTTATTTCTGCCATAAATAACACCAACAGAGCCCTACAAAGGAGTAGAGCTGACTGTTGAATTTTAACTTGTAATGCTTCTCCCCACAGCATTTAGAGGTGCTACACCTCTGTAGTTAATATAAAATGCTCTCACACAGCAACAGGATAGTAAATAGAGCCAGTTCACAACTTGAGCATTATTATTATTTTTACTATGGCTCCCTGGTTTAGCGCCAGGATTTTTCCAAATTTTGCAACACTAAATGATAAAAAATAAATGTCATATTGCCTCTTGCTGGAGCATTTTATTTACATTCATCTCACAGCACTGTGGAATTCCCAATCTTCAATTGTCCAAAGCCATTGATTAATTTTCTATAACAGCACACCTTGTCATGCTCTATTGCTTACGCTTAAGTAAAACACATAGTCACACACATAGTAACAGACACACATAGGGAAACACAAACTAGGTGTCTTAATACATATAGGAATTAGCCTGCCAGTAGGTGTTCTAAGCACCGTACATTGACCTTAGGTGTGAATGTGTGTGTGTGTGTGCAAGTGTGAGTGAGTTTGTGTGATGCCTTTGTAATGGGCTAGTGTCCCATTCAATATTTATTCATGAACTGTTCCCAGTGTTTCCAGAAGAAACTCTGGATCCACTGAGATTTTTATATCAGTTAAAAAAAAAAAAGATGTAATTCACATTAACATCTTCATTTTTTTTATTTCTCTATCTTTTTGTTTGTTTTAATTTTCAACTAGATTATATTAGACTACTTCTCAGTACCTTAGGAGGGTATCAGTACAGTCAAGTCAACACGCAGAAAATGTATTTATATAGTTTAACAACTGTTATAACTACATACTAGTTAAGCACAAAATCAGGTTTATTTGTGATCCTATATCACATCCTTTTATTCTTCACATTTGTGAGATTTTATTTTGAGTTTTATTATTCATAGTCCTACCATATTAAATCATTTAAGTTTGCTTCCGTTATAGCTGCTGAACTACATGCATAGGCTTTTTAAGATTAAAAACTATATTATGAGTTAAATTAACTCTTCTATGAGAAATATACGTTCAGTTTGTACAGGAGCAACTTACCTTCAATATCTGTTGAGTATATTGTCATTTTTAAGTAACATTAATGCACACCCTTTTATACATCCTGAGCATACTTTTCTAGATTTAATCATTTATTAGAGATTGTTATCAAGGATCAGGTTATCAAATGGGACCAAATGGATTAATCACTTAAAGGTAAAAAAAAATATTCACCACATTGTTGTTTCCATGAAATATGAAACTATGCCATGTGTATGTTGTCAGTCTGAGTTTACAGTTGCAATATGTGTCAAATGGAAGTATATCAGTGTATCCAAGTGTTTGTCCAAATAACAGAGAAAAGTTTCTGAAGGATTGAGGACCTCTTCGAAATATGGGGTCTCCTGCGTCCCGCAAAGGAAGTAAGAAGAAACTTCAAAATGGGACATTCATGCATCTTGGACAAGAGTACCACTGGACACTGATTCATCTTTCTGCTGGAAGGACAGACACACCCTGCTGGGAGGGCACAGGAGCCCACACCAAGCAACTGACTTCAGCTGCAACAGAGTGCAAACCAGACAGCAAGATTCCTGACCAGTTACTCCACACAGCTAAAGATGCCTGGTGGAACTGAATATTCAGGAGTTGTGTCCTGGTCAGCTCTATGATCACCTGTAGACATCACTGCCCTTCAACCTATGATGTTCTCGGGCCGTTAAAATAGCTCCGCATTCAGACGTCCCGGAGGAGGGATTTGTAGTAGATTTCTAAAATTGTGGCAGTAATGTGATTAAGGTTAAAATGATCAGGAATGTGTTTCAGAGATACCAGGTGAACTAAAACTGGTCATCTAAACTGTGTTTAATTACAGTATTCCTCAGGGCATGTTTGGTGTCATTTGTATCCATAGTTCATGGGGGACGATGTGGTGATATCATAAATATCATATAGTTTAGGAAATAACATTTACAATATATGTTGTAATATGTGCTCTTTACACACACACACACACACACACACACACACACACACACACACACACACACACACACACACACCCTGGTTTGCATGAACTCATTCTCGGGAACTTAATTAACATACAGTTCCTTAAAGTGAGAGAACCCTGCCGTAAAACACCATGGGGTCCACCCTGCCATAAAACACATTGTTTCATCTCCATTTGGTTTCCTGGTCACTATACATTTCAAGGGTATAAGAGGATCTGCTTGGTAGAGAGAAAGGGAGGCTTATAACATCAGAGAGGCTTATAACATCAGGGAGGCTTGTAACATCCGAAGGGCCTTTTGCCATAGATGCTTTTCCATCATGCATCCTAGGTTCATGACGCTGACTGTAATCCTTTAAGTTACTCTTGTCTTTATTTTATGTATCTTTTAATTGTGATCTCGTATTAAATCCATTTGTTATCCTATTTCTAAATACTCTGTGTTTATGTTTGGTATTCTTATTAAGAATAGTTTTGTTACGTAACACAGACGTGTAGGACGGAAGAGGGAGTCAGGATGCATGCGCTGGGGAGACGTCAGTAAATACAGAAGAGTTTATTCCACACAGAAGAATCCATACCACGAACAAAACAAACTATAATGCAGGCTGTACTAAACAAGAGTAGTGCTCTTGAGTAGTCCTCCTGCTGGAGCTCGGGGCTGGAGGTCGCCACTTTAACCTCCAGGGGCAGCTCCGCTGTGGAGACCTCCTGCTGGGCCTCCTGCTGGAGCTCGGGGCTGGAGGTCGCCACGTTAACCTCCAGGGGCAGCTCCGCTGTGGAGACCTCCTGCTGGGCCTTTTTACACTGTAGAATGGCCTGCCGGGTGCAGCCCTTGGTAGCGCATTCCTGGGTCCAGGGTTGAGAGGTGCAGGCCGCCATATTAGCCTGCTTCCTCTCGTAGTACTCCAGGAATGACTGGCTGGACCGATGGCCCAGACGGTCCTTCCCCAAGAATGTCAGTAAATACAGAAGAGTTTATTCCACACAGAAGAATCCATACCACGAACAAAACAAACTATAATCCAGGCTGTACTAAACAAGAGTAGTGATCTGGTAATCACCGGAACAAAGCGAACGGTTTAAACACATCTAAACTAAACTATAAGAAACTAAACTAATACTCCTTGCCAAAGCGGAAACGGAGTGGCGTATTTAAACACAGAGAAAATCACAGACAGCTGAAACTCATAATACACAGAATGAATTAGACGAACATGAACCAATAAGAATTAAGGAGGCGGAGACATGACACAAACCAAAACATGAGCACATGGGGAAACACAGGAGGCGGAGACATGACGTGAACGAAAACAAAAAGCACATGGCAGAGGTAAACAACACGTGAGTCTTTATGAATGGCGCCGGAATGCACTCCGTGGAATGCGGAAGTAGGCTACTCCGTTTGCCACGCGAGAGAAAACCTAACAAGTTTCTTAAACTAAAAGTGTATAATACGTTAGACACGTTTAAAGTCAACCTCTGACAAGCCAAAAGTAAAGGCTAATACTTGCAAATTTAAACAGAACCTCTGTCAAGTAAGATGGGAAAGGCCTAGGCTTGCATGTTGATAGAAACCTCTGAGCTAACAAAATAATGGTTTAATAAAGAAGCTACATGAAAGTCTCTGATGTAGGAACGTCATTTTAATGAAAGCTTCGCTTGAAGCTGCTTAGGAGTAAATATTAGTATATTAGTAATATTAATATTTCCACTCACGCACACCCACCGTCAGAAAGAGGTTGGTATATTTCATCAAATTAATTTGACAGTTGAACTGAAAAAAGGGAAAGCAGCTCTACTGAAAATACTAAAACAGTACACTTACAATCAGCTTGTTACATTTATGTTTGAACATAATTATATGGCATATGGAGTCCAAGTGAAATTCAACACAGTTATCAAAAAGTGATATGATCACACTGCAATAAAATGTTCAAAATGATTCAGACTTCTAACAAATGACATTCATTCAACATGATTTTTTTACTGCTTGTTCAATTTACTTAATTAAAAATAGATATTGCAACACAATTCTTTTGGCATTTTGTCACAACTTAATTTCATTGTGTTCAATAAATCTACATTTACTTAATCTAGTTGTGTTGGGGCCATGTGATTAATATTTGTTGGTTCAGTGTACTGCTGAAACTGCACTGAAAAAGGGAGGCTCTATTATTTTTTAAATTTATATAGTATATTGTATATATAGGCCTATAGTTATAGTTTAGTATATAGTTTAACATTTTATGTCAGTTAATGAAGTATGAATGACGTGTATTTAATAATACATATAATTAATAATGTTATGCAGATGACACGGGGGTACATGTTTTTTCTGTCTTGTTTTAGTTGTTTTTTTTTCCCTCAGGATGATAAAAACAAGACAGAAAATGTTGGCTTCCATATGTTCTGAGTCTGAAGTGTTTGTGAAAACGTGTTTCCACTTAAGGTTTATCACCGCTTCATTACCATAGTGGAAAAAATATAGATGGACTTCTGTTAAAATGCTGCCCATGTATTTAGCTTGTATTCAAGAAATATCAAGAAATATCAGTGTTTGTGTCTGCATCGTGTGAGGTTTTTTTTTCCATTGGTGTGGGAGCAACTTCAAAGTGAGTGCGCGCGCATACGCTTATTTGCAAAGCGCGACCACTGGTCTGGAGAGGGACACCTGAGGGGACTGACTGGCAAAGTTCTGTAGAAGGTAAGAATTGTAATAAATATCTGATAGTATATTCTGAAAATAGCCGTCACATAACATTAATACAAGTAATAGCGTTTTAAGATAACCCCACACGTTTTTAAATCGTGTCGACCGCTAACAAATTCAGCTTATATTTGGTTTAGCCGAGTGTCGTCGTCTGACTTGCTAGCTTGCTGTGTAATACTGTTAGGCCGCACCAAAAGCGCGACTCCATTTCCCAGAACTCTCGTTAGGGGGGCCCACGAATATGGCCGCCACCGACTCACACGCACACACCCCGCACTACACATCCCAGCAAGCTCGGCGGCCTACAGATATGGCTGCCAGGGACTACAACACCCAGAACACTCACACACTTCCACGCTCACAGTGGAACTTCACATGGCACTTCACTCTACTTAAGGACTTTCGTTTTTCAGGCACGACGCAAAGTATTAGTTTGTTTCTTTGGATCTAACATTACCAAGCGCTTATCTCTGGACTGATTTTCTGACTATTGACCCAAGCTAAGTATTTTGGATTACGATTTTGCCTAAGCCTTTGAATGTCTGTATTTCTGTGATATTTTGGTATACATCTCATACTGTGTGTTCACTACTACTAGCCTGAGTTGTTTGAGAAATCTGTCTGCTTAGGTTATTGCACCCTGCGGGGTTTTTTTGTATTTGCCCTAAACACTGCTGTTGTCCTGTTTTCCTTCTTTGCATGTGTTCTGAATAAAGTGATGGACTTTTTCACCGCAACTGCATCCAGCTCTCATTCGGTGTCGTAACAAATACTTTATTGTGAATGCGGGAATATTCTTGAGATGAATATTACAGAGTCTTAGTTTACTCAAATAATCAAAGCGAATCTAAAATTTTTAATGAGACCGCTTTTAAGCTCGTGTTCTGGTGAAATGTCACACGTTCTTTGATATTGAATGAAGACCACTGGTCGTCATAAGACGTTTTTTAAAATTGGCTTTTGTTCTACCAAATCAGCAAGTGATTTATGTGTTTTATTATATGTAGGTAATGATATAGGTAAACAGCACATTTATCATTACCGAACATTTTCACATAATCTCTGTCAGCAATGAGCACGTGTAACGAGCTTCCACTGAGTAAAGTTGGTAAAGTTTGTCACTATGTAACTGCACATCAGTAAAAGAAGACGGTTTGTAATTTTGTATCTTCAGTGAACGGAGGCCAGACCAGACAGGGTTTACAGGAAAATACGCGGAAATACTTGTGTCTTATTGGCTGACAGCTCTCAATTCTGCCAATGATGGCTTAGTTGTGCCTCCCCTTAGCTAGCGACACCAAATTAGCCGTGTCATGTGTTAGATAGCCAAAAGGTTTTATATTTTATTGGCCTGGAAGTCCTGCAAACAGTGATACACCTGAGGTAAGCTTTCTGATAAATCTAACTTTTTGTACAATTTTAAAGCAATTAGCCCTCACATGCAAGGAAAAGTCTATTTAGAAGTTTTTAAAAAGTTTTTTGATTGAGAAGAATCTGGGCTCAGCCAGCTAACATCCCTGGTCAATACTGACACAAGTTAATGTAACAGCGATACAAATTATTACTAATAGCTACAGTTATTTATTGTTGTTTTTGTTATTTATGACTAATTGCTGCTCTTTCTTTGTTTTCAGTGACAGTTGTTGTACAATGTGGCACTGCAAGGCCTGTTCAGTTTATGTGTCAAGTAGATTGAAACTATTGCAGAATTATAGGGTGAAACACAGACATTTTGGACATAATAGTTGTTTTCCATGCATATATTTTAGCTGCCCTTGCACATTCAGAATGTGGAATGCTCTTCTGATTCATTTGAACAGATTTCATGTGAATCATATTAGTCAGAGACAGTCTAAAAAAGTGCATATTTAGCTGCCATATATGTGATTGTGGATGTCTTAATATGATAACTTTTTTTGTTTTTAGATTGTAACTTTCAAACAAATATCTATGGAACATTTACATCTCAAAAACTGAAAGCATCTTTTTTTTTTTTTTTTTTTTTCCACTGAAAGATTTTAAACCTTGGATAATAACAAGGTCATGATGGAGAATCTGTTTCTGATGTCTGTTCCACAAAGGACCTTCCACATGTATTCAAAAACAATTTTGCAGCTGCTCTGTTAAAACTTGAGCATTTGCACCATGTACCAAGTACAGCGATTGATGAATTTCTACATGCGCTTTACAACCTAAATAGCACTTTGTCTCTTCCTCTTAATACTGATGTGTTATGGAATGTTTTTCCAGAAGCATAGTCTTCATGTTGACAGATCGGTCTTGAAAGAAATAGCTACTACACTGTGCACAGTGAATCCTATACACAAAGCTATACAGAAAGGTGGCTGGCTCTCTTAGTTCTGCTTATCAACGTAGGCAGTGTTATAAGGCTAAATTTAATGTAGTTGAGCCAGTTGAATATATTCAGGATGCTAAGGGAACAAAACAATTCATTATATTCCAATTCTTGAGTCTCTGCAAGTGCTTTTGAACAGGAAAGATATTTAGACAAGATGGCTCAAAATCTAAAAACACAAAGAGAAACTGAGGCAGAATGTCTGTATCAGTCTTTTAGAGATGGCCTTCATTTAAAGCAAAATAGCTTCTTGTCAGGGTAGGAGTTAAGAGTATTTGTGGGTTTATATATCCATTGTTGCTCTGCAACCCCCTGGGGACATCCCGCAAACAAAACACAAGCTTTGTGCAGTCTATTGGGTGTTGAGTAACCTACCTCCTGCGTCTAATTCATTTTTGTCCTCCAGATACTTGTCCCTACTACGTAAAACAGATGATGTCAAAACTTATGGCTATAACAGAGTTTTAGAGCCACTCCTAAAAGACCTCAAATCCTTGGAGGAAAAAGGAAATTTCATGCTACAGTTAGGGAAATCACTAAAGGGTACAGTTGTCACTGTTGCTGTAGACAATTTAGGAGCTCATGGTTTAGCAGGCTTTACTAAAAGTTTTTTCAGGGCATTATATTTTTATAACTTTTATAAATTTTCTTCAGGGCATTTATATTGGTTTTGTACTGCAAGCAAATTAGACATACAATCAAAAGAGGTAAGAACAGGTGCTTTCAGTCTCAGAACAAAAGAGCTCCATGGTGCTCACATGAGGTCAGCTGAAGAGAGTGGCATTAATTGTTGGGAGTGGAAAAAGCTTGTCCTCTAACTGCAGCTCTTTCTCATTTTGATGTCATCACAGGCTACCCTCCAGACATTGCCCATGATATTTTTGAGGGTATTGTACCTGTTGAGCTTGCACAGTGTCTCACATTTATTATATCAAAGAAGTATGTAACCTTGGAAGAAATCAACAAATCAATTTTGGCTTGCCCATACAAATGGAGCGATAAGACTAATCAGCCTCATATTTTGCCCCAACATCTATCAAGCAAGAAAAACATAGGAGGTAATGCTCACGAGAACTGGAGCCTGTTACGTTTGCTTCCATTTCTAATTGATCTTCAGATTCCTCAACATGACCCTGCATGGCAGATTCTCTTGGACCTAAAAGATATTGTAGATCTTTTTGTCGTCCCAGTTCACAATGACGAGTCCATTGCACATAGAAAGTAAAATATCAGAGCACAGACAAAGATATCAGGAGTTATTTCCTGAGGAGAGATTGCTGCCCAAACACCACAGATAATCAGGTTGATTGGTCCTCTTGTGGGATTTTGGACAATCAGATTTGAAGCAAAGCACAGCTTTTTTTAAACAAGTCATTAGGCATGCCAGTTGCTTTAAAAATGTGTGTAGCGTATGACGATGCTCAAACTGATTTCTAAATTAACCCAAATGAAACATAGAAAGTTTCACCACTCAGGCGACCTAGAGTAACCCCGAGAGGCCTCCTGCGGCCAGATGCCCTTTGGAATGCAAAAAGTCTCTCTGGGACCCACACAGGACTTACCCCTGCAATAAAAGGAGCCTTTGATGACTGAACGTCTGGGAAACTTCATGATTAGTTCGTCAGCAGGGGTCCACCACACACACACACACACACACACACACATGCTTACCTTACACACACAATGGAGAAATCCCTCTCTCTTCAATGTAACATGTAATTATATGTAATTATTCCATGTCTAAATAGTGTGATGCTATTTTGTTTACATATATTGTGTGTTTAACTAACCTTAATGACTTTAAATAGTTTTAATCTAGCATATCATTTTAAAAGTTTGTAACCAGGTTTTACTTGTAATATTCTTTACAAATCCATCGAATTTGGTATGTAGTTAATCGTCTCAAGATACCCAGATTGATTATGCATATCATATTGCAATGGGATACATCATTTCATGTTTTGACTTAATTTCATTTATAACACGGTATAAGCCAGCTCCTCCCTGGACATTTAAATTAGGGTCCGAGACCAGACAAAGAGAGTCATCCGGACATGCAAACCCAACTTCCTGATTGGCCCATAGCCCAAAGAGGCGTGTGCGTTGGTGTTGTTTTTAAAACAACACCACGCTCACTTCACTTCGGATTTGAGAGTCAGACTTCAGAGTTGGACTTCACTTCTCAACTTCACTTCTTCTGGTTTGTCTCCCCCGGGGCCACGTGTCCCGGGAAGAGGAAGCCAGGATCTCTCTCTCTCCGGACACAAGATGCAACTACCTCCGGGCTCACGCCTTTCCAAACAACAACGAACCAGCGAACTCTACACGACCTCGCGCAAACTCTCAACCTTGAGGCTATGCAAGTATAGTTAATGATCTATACCTGCGATTAAGATTGGACCCCTGTGTTACAGGAGAATTAAGTTCGTGCTGGTTCTGAAAAAGGCTAAATAGTTGTGTTTTTGTCTGCTTCCCTTTCTTTCCTTACTTTCTCTCTATCCCCTTTCTCTCCAAGTATATAGATGTGTATATATGTATGTTTTGCTTAGAGTTAGTCGTGTGTATCCATAGTCACATATAGCTATTATCCCAGGCTTGATTTTCTCTGTTTTTGGTCACGTGATGAGTCCATTAAACGCTGCGATCTCGATTACCCGCTCTAATCTTTAATAACAAACTTCGTGAGTTAATTCTTCCTGGCCAGAAGGATAAACTCACTCTTTAGAGTTCAAAAAGCTGATCTAGGCCACATACATAGTTATAATTAATTATAATCCGTTGTAGTTAATTATCTATATGTATATGTGCACCTATATAAATTCCCTTTCATGGCTGATGTATATTTATAACTGGTCACAACACGCGTTGATTAGATATATAGATATATTTCACGCCAGTCGAGCTAATTCCTCACATAAATTGGAGAATACATTTAAACGTGTTAAACATCTTTTAATTTGTTACGTAAATTGTAACTGGTGGAGAATATGATTTTAAACGTTGCAGATTCATCCGAGTTACTACACATTCCTGTAGATAATGCGGGCATGCTTTAAAACTCGTCTCCTTTAAAAAGGTGCGTTGAATCCAAGCGTGCGCGTCTGTTTCGTTTCATGTTTAAAGTTGATCCATTTCATTATTCTGGTGGAAAAGAATAATGCTAGTAATGCCCCTTTTTTGAATTTCGCTACATGTGACACTCTCCCTGGCTACAAAACATCAACTAATGATTGGGTACCAGTTGACAGCGCCAAGCCTCGATAAATCAGAGCTAGATGTGTCAAACGCATCTGCAGTCCCATTGGATATTTTGAAGGACGAAATAGCTCAAATTGTAAGGCAGCGATATCCTCATCTATCTGAAATCCATATCACAAAAAAATGTTTGGAGCAGGATATCAACTACAGGACAGGAATGATTGTAGTTCATGGATCTGAAGGTGGACTACCTGAATTTGGTCAAATTGAGCAAGTTTGTGTTTTGTATCAGAGATTGTTTTTCATTCTGAAAGAGCTCCTTTGGGGGTGGGTGGGTCTGGGGTGCGTGCCTGCACATGCGCGTGTGCGTGCACATGCGCGCACTCACTTTGAAGTTGCTCCCACACCAATGGAAAAAAAAACCTCACACGATGCAGACACAAACACTGATATTTCTTGATATTTCTTGAATACAACCTAAATACATGGGCAGCATTTTAACAGAAGTCCATCTATATTTTTTCCACTATGGTAATGAAGCGGTGATAAACCTTAAGTGGAAACACGTTTTCACAAACACTTCAGACTCAGAACATATGGAAGCCAACATTTTCTGTCTTGTTTTTATCATCCCGAGGGAAAAAAAAAAACTAAAACAAGACAGAAAAAACATGTACCCCCGTGTCATCTGCATAACATTATTAATTATATGTATTATTACATACACGTCATTCATACTTCATTAACTGACATAAAATGTTAAACTATATACTAAACTATAACTATAGGCCTATATATACAATATACTATATAAATTTAAAAAATAATAGAGCCTCCCTTTTTCAGTGCAGTTTCAGCAGTACACTGAACCAACAAATATTAATCACATGGCCCCAACACAACTAGATTAAGTAAATGTAGATGTATTGAACACAATGAAATTAAGTTGTGACAAAATGCCAAAAGAATTGTGTTGCAATATCTATTTTTAATTAAGTAAATTGAACAAGCAGTAAAAAAATCAGGTTGAATGAATGTCATTTGTTAGAAGTCTGAATCATTTTGAACATTTTACTGCAGCGTGATCATATCACTTTTTGATAACTGTGTTGAATTTCACTTGGACTCCATATGCCATATAATTATGTTCAAACATGAATGTAACAAGCTGATTGTAAATGTACTGTTTTAGTATTTTCAGTAGAGCTGCTTTCCCTTTTTTCAGTTCAACTGTCAAATTAATTTGATGAAATATACCAACCTCTTTCTGAGGGTGGGTGTGCGTGAGTGGAAATGGTGCTTTCATTTAACCAGTAACATACAGAGGGTGATTTCATGTGTATATCTATAAGAGTATCTATACTCTTAAACAATAACATACACATGTCAAAATTAGTTTGATGAATTATACCAACCCTCTTTCTGAGGGTGGGTGTAGGAAGACACACACCACACGAACATAAGATGGCCGCATGTTTGTATTCCTATTACGAGGACGCACTGACCTGTCAGTCTCAGATGAAATATTGAAGATTCATTTTAATTCGCACAGGAAAAGAAAGTTATTAGTTCAATTCATTTTAATTTTCCTAAAGTAAACCAAATGAATCTTAAAATCATTATTATCTGTTTGTATTAGTTGATTGGTTAGTACAAGAATGAAAGAAGACTGTATCTAACCTTAAAGTAACTTAGTTAAGGTTGCAAGGGCTTTCACTTCTCTAAAATCAGTTGATGGAGTAAGTAAGCTTTGTCTGCCATCTTAAATTGCATGCTATTGCAAAACCAGGTGTGTGGCTGTGTGTGTGTGTGTGTGTGTGTGTGTGTGTGTGTGTGTGTGTGTGTGTTGTTGGGGGTGTTTGAGACAGTTTAATCTTTGCACGACATGTTCTTTTGTCTTCCTAATGAGCTAATGTCTGGAATTTATGCCATTTCAGGTGTGTATTGTGTGCATTATGTGATCAGCTCAAACAAGCCATATTTTGTGGATTGTAACTTTGTATGCCAAGATTTCAATTATAAATAAATGCCACCACTCAGCAAATTATTTAAAAATATATATTACTTCCTGAAAAGATCTTGCTATTTTCAGGGAGGTTTCTTTTTTCTTCAGAAATCCCTAGATATAATTTGACCTCCAGTCTTTTTTGTGACTAAAATGTTAAACATTCAGAATTGAAGGGCAGAATTACTAGTTGTCAACTTTTCAACAAATGATGGATTATTTGCTTAATGTACAGAATGTCTGCAGACCGGTTCTTTTTTTTTTTTACTGTAGCTACATACCACCTAATGCGTGTCGCCATATTTGTTAGTGATGGGCTAGTGATCAGGCTGCCCAAATGGGGCCAATAAAATTTGGGTTCTGTATATGACCCATTTGTGTTAGTTCATATGGACCCCAAGTGGGGTGGGATGAATCTGGGTGGGCTACCATCCCCTGTTCCCTTCATGGGGCCTCTATGGTGTTGTGGGATTATTTTCCCATGATTACGTGATGAAAGATACATGATTCAATCATTTTAAATCAATTTGATGTGATTTTTGATTACTAATGATGTACACATGTCTGTTTTTAGGTCAAGATGTTTTTGTCCTTGGTTATGTTTTTCTCTTATTAGCATTGGGTGTTTGCACATATACAGTTGCAATCAAAATTATTCAATCCCCATTGCAAATCAGGTTTATTGTCGAAATTTACAGACTTTCAGCTGTTTGCTGTGAACAAATCAAACAAAAGCAATTGAAATAGTTCAACACAACGAAATGCTTCAAATTCAACTGAAAATGCAGCTTATAATGACTTCTCCAGTTTCAAAATTATTCAACATCCTGAATAGAATCCCTCACAACAGCATAAATATGCAAAGCAGGTGTTGTCCCAAGCACCCCTGATGCAACTAATCAAGGGCTTCATTAGTTGCACCAGGTGTGCCTGAGCTGGAACACATGAAATACCTGAACTGGCCAGGGGCAGAAAATACATGCAGCACCCGGGATAAATAGAAAGGGTTTTTCAGGGGATATTCGCACTTGCATGCAACTTCACCGAGGTGTCTTGTGTTGTGAGTGTCTCCTTGAGCTCAACGAATTGTTTTGTGTTCTTGAACCACAATAAACAACGTTTGCTCTTTTCTCATCTGAGACTGAAGGTCTGAGTTTATGTTTAACTAAGTTTCTGAGTACAATAATAGTAAATTTGCTGTAAGAAAGAAGAACTGAAGACCTCTTGTTACCACCCTGGATGTCTTACCTCGGAGGGGGACTCTGACAGTTCCGACAGTACCCAGTATTTGTGTGCACAATAAACCATCTCTTTGACTATACCCTGGCTCTTGGTCTCCTGATTCCTCAGACATCTTACTTCTGGTGAAACTGCAGTGTTTTCCGTATTTTACATCATCCAGGAAAGATTTACAACACCTCCAATATGTGGGCTATTTTCTTCTTGTAGATTATTGTGTTTGACCAAACATAAGATGTGTGACTAGGGTTATTATCACTGTAGGTTAAGATCATGTATATTATTTTTATATCTTTGATTTTCCTCAGTTTGCTCCATGCTTGACTAAATTATCAATATTTCAGAGTTAAAATCTTGTTTGGAGGTGTGTGTGTTATATAAAAACATTTCATTAAAAAAAAAAGTAGTTTCCTTTTGGGGGGCTTGGTGGTACATTTGCCTCACACCTCCAGGGTTCAATTCCCACCTCCACCCTGTGTGTGTGGCGTTTGCATGCTCTCCCCATGCTTCAGGGGGAGGATAAGCGGTACAGAAAATGGAAGTGGTTTCCTTTTGGTTGCTGAGGTTACTGGTAGGGTGCTGGGCTATGAGAAATATGTTAAATGTAGAGTATGTGGTGACCTGGGAATTAAACAAAAGTTTATACAGGAAACAAGTTTGTGTTGCCATGTGTTCAAGAAATTACACTTATTGCTATGTTTTTTCCCTCAATAATTAAAAGCAGTTAATATAGAATACTTCATTCTGATTGGACAGAACAAAGGCGGGTAAAGTCAAGTCAAGTAGGTTTTTGTCATCCCTCTATATAGCTTGTATACGTTGGAACGAAATGATGGTTTTTTCAGGACCATGGTGCAACACAGAAGAGTTCGCAAGACTACATAAAGTGCAGATACACAACTGTGTGAGACAAGTGCAAAACAATAAGTACACAGAACAAAACAGTACAAACAAAACAAAAAGTACACAGGACAGTAAATACACAGGACAATAAATACACAGAACGTAAACTGTAAACATGGACTGTGAACTACAAGCTATTTTTTAATGTAGCAGCACAAGTATAGCACCAATACTGGCAGCAAAAACGAGTTCCATAGTAAAGTGACTGATGCAGCTGTGTAAAGTGCAGTGTGCAGTAGAGTCTTACTGGGTTAGTGCATGTGCAGTGGTATGAGTCTTACTGGGTTAGGTGCTCAGCTAGCCCAGGTGAGCACTGGGGGGCAGCAGGGTGTTGAGTAATCTGACTGCCTCAGGGAAGAAACTATTGTGGAGTCTGCTGGTCGTGGCACGGAGGCTCCTGTACCTTCTGCCAGAAGGCAGGAGGGTGAAGAGTCCATGAAAAGGGTGAGAGGGGTCGCCCACAATACTGGTGGCTTTGCGGATGCAGCGGTTGTTGAAGGAGGTGTCAGTGGTGGGTAGAGAGACCCCGATGATCTTTTCAGCTGTCCTCACAATTCGCTGTGTAGTACATTTCTAAAATTGTGGCAGTAATGTGATTAAGGTTAAAATGATCAGGAATGTGTTTCAGAGATACCAGGTGAACTAAAACTGGTCATCTAAACTGTGTTTAATTACAGTATTCCTCAGGGCATGTTTGGTGTCATTTGTATCCATAGTTCAATGGGGGACGATGTGGTGATATCATAAATATCATATAGTTTAGGAAATAACATTTACAATATATGTTGTAATATGTGCTCTTTACACACACACACACACAGGCACCCCCTGATTTGCATGAACTCATTCTCGGGAACTTAATTAACATACAGTTCCTTAAAGTGAGATAACCCTGCCATAAAACACCATGCGTTCCACCCTGCCATAAAACACAAGTTGTCAACTTTTCAACAAATGATGGATTATTTGCTTAATGTACAGAATGTCTGCAGACCGGTTCTTTTTTTTTTTTACTGTAGCTACATACCACCTAATGCGTGCCGCCATATTTGTTAGTGATGGGCTAGTGATCAGGCTGCCCAAATGGGGCCAATAAAATTTGGGTTCTGTATACGACCCATTTGTGTTAGTTCATATGGACCCCAAGTGGGGTGGGATGAATCTGGGTGGGCTACCATCCCCTGTTCCCTTCATGGGGCCTCTATGGTGTTGTGGGATTATTTTCCCATGATTACGTGATGAAAGATACATGATTCAATCATTTTAAATCAATTTGATGTGATTTTTGATTACTAATGATGTACACATGTCTGTTTTTAGGTCAAGATGTTTTTGTCCTTGGTTATGTTTTTCTCTTATTAGCATTGGGTGTTTGCACATATACAGTTGCAATCAAAATTATTCAATCCCCATTGCAAATCAGGTCTATTGTCGAAATTTACAGACTTTCAGCTGTTTGCAATGAACAAATCAAACAAAAGCAATTAAAATAGTTCAACACAATGAATGCTTCAAGTGGTTTCCCCAAATTCAACTGAGTGTACAACTTATAATGACTTCTCCAGTCTCAAAATTATTCAACCCCCTGAATAGAATCCCTCACAACAGCACAAACATGCAAAACAGGTGTTGTCTCAAGCACACTTGATGCAACTAATCAAGGGCTTCATTAGTTGCACCAGGTGTGCCTGAGCTGGAACACATGAAATATCTGAACTGGCCAGGGGCAGTAAATACATGAAATACCTGAACTGGCTAGGGGCAGAAAATACATGAAATACCTGAACTGGCTAGGGGCAGAAAATACATGAAATACCTGGACAGGGCAGAAAAAGGAAGCTATCAACGGCTGCAGCCAGCTTTCTGAGAAGGCAGGTTGTGAGAAACCCTTGAGTGACTGCAAAAACCTGCAGAAAGACTTGGTGGCAACAGGCACTGAGGTTTCAGTGAGCACAGCATGGTGCGTACTAAATGCAGAAGGTTTCCATGCCAGAACTCCAAGATGTACACCACTACTGACCCAAAAGCACAAGAAAAGTCGGCTCAAAATCATATAAATAAGCCACAGAAGTTTTGGGATTCTGTTCTGTGGAGCGATGAACAAAACTGCAATGGTGATGCTCTGGGGCTGCTTTGCATCCTCTGGCACTGGAAACCTGCAGTGTGTGGAAAGCAAGATGGATTCATTGAAGTATCAGGAAATCCTAGGAGAAAACGTCACGCCGTCTGTGAGGAAGCTGAAGCTGGGGCGTCATTGTACCTTCCAACAGGGCAAGGATCCCAAGCATACCTCAAATTCCACCAAGGCTTGGTTGCAGAAGAAGTCCTGGAAGATTCTACAGGGCCATCATAGTCACCTGATTCCATTCCTCATTGCTCATGAGGAATGGGCTAAGATTCCTCAGGAACGCTGGATTTGCGGATGCAGTGGTTTTTGAAGGAGGTGTCAGTGGTGGGTAGAGAGACCCCGATGATCTTTTCAGCTGTCCTCACAATTCGCTGTAGGGTCTTGCGGTCGGAGGCTGTGCAGTTCCCGAACCACAGAATGAGACAGCTGGTCAGGACGCTCTCTATTGTCCCTCTGTAGAAGGAGGTGAGGATGGGAGGGGGGAGTTTGGCTCTCTTCAGCCTCCACAGGAAGTGGACGTGCTGCTGAGCCTTCTTGACTAGGCAGGTGGTGTTGAGAGTCCAGGAGAGGTCCTCAGTCATGTGCACGCCAAGAAACTTGGAGCTTTTGACTCTCTCCACAGTTGTCCCATTGATGTGCAGTGGTGAGTGGTCCACTTGGGTTCTCCTGAAGTCGACAATCATCTCTTTAGTCTTATCAACATTAAGAGATAGACTGTTGTCTCTACACCATTCTGCAAGCTGGTTCACCTCCTCCCTGTATGCTGACCCATCATTGTTGCTCATGAGGCCCACAATTGTAGTGTCATCAGCAAACTTGATGATATGATTAGACCTGAACTTAGCAGCAACTTTGTTGTCAGTTGTTGTGGGCTGATTGTGTTGAATGCTGAACTGAAGTCTATGAACAGCATCCTTACATAATTGTCCTTTTTATCTAGATGGGTCAGAGACAGATGGATGGTAGCAGATATGGCATCCTCTGTTGAGCATACTGAAATGGGTCCAGTGTGGTGAACATAAACGGGAGAGTAGCAGAAAAGCCAGAAATATTTTCTCAAATAAGGCTGAGCATAATAAAATTATATCGGCCGTTGGCTATTTATTGCATCACAACAGCTCAAAAGCCTTAACAGAAAGAAACATTGCGCTAGAAACCATGCGTACCACCGAGCGCAACCTCACTGAGGAAATGGAGAAAATGTGTCTGCAAATCGACAGGTTGATATCTGAAAGGGAAAATTGGGAAAAACAGAGTACAGGGTTCAATGAACGCATAGCTAAGCTTCATAGTGAGTTAAAGCGCTACAAGTTAGCCCTGGAGTCAGTCAGTCCTGTTCCTGTACTTTCACCTGTGCATGCTAACGGCCCCGCCCACCAGCAACCAGCTGTAAATGTACAGTCAGCTGGAGCAGCTGGGACGGACCAAGCATACGCACAACCTGTAACGTTCACACATCCACCTCCCAATCTCAGCACAACACGGGCCAAGACATCTAACTCATCACACATAGCCGTGATAAAAAACAATGACACGCCCCAACAGGGAGAAATTTGATATTAGCAGACAGCTATCTTTTCAAGAATGTGCAGCATATGCAAATAAACTCGGCCCTCTTCCCTGTACAGGTCCGTTTGAACCGTACTGGAGTAGCTTAATGTTAGAAGCCAGTACATTTAGTCTGGAGTTAAGAGACGTTTGGCAAATAGTGCTCACAACTATCCCACGTGAATTAGTGTCCAAAATTCCAGGAGAGTTACAAAATGGCACAATAATTAATCCTTTATTGGGAGAAACAAACACTGATGTGCTAGCAAGACTTCAACAAGCTCTTATAGACCTTAGAGGAGACGTTCCGGCACAATGGGACAGAATAGTGGGCTTAAAACAAGGAGAGGAATCTTTTGAAGAATTTGCTGAGCACCTTTGGGTAACCTTTAGGGAGTTCTCCGGCTTTGCTGAACCAACTAAAGACAGTCAGATTCTGCTGGAGTACCTTAAGAACAATGCAGGTCCACGTGTGCAACAGGCACTTTGTTTGGGCGCAAATCCACCCGCAAATATGTTCAATTCGATAGTTAGCTGGGCATCCGAAATAGAAAGGCGCAATAGACAGGACAAACAACAGGTTGCGTCAGTTCAGTGGATAGTAGATGAGAAGCCAGAATTTAAAGCCACAGAAGTATGTTTAAACCAACATATGCAATCCCAGTCACATACTAAGCAAGGAAAATTCTGTTCCTTCTGCCACAAAATTGGCCATGCAGTCCAGAAGTGCTGGTCTTTAGGGAACGGACGTCCACCACCTTATTTCCTTCGGCGCAAAAATGCACATTCAGGTCATACAGCTCACATAAATTTTAGGGCTTTTAGCAAAGGGCTTAGCTGTCCTCTAATATTAAACATTGTTTTTGATGATGCCATGGTTAATGACCTTCAGTGCTTTATGTACTCCCGTCCTGACAAAGATTTCTGAAAGGTCCAAATAACAATCTGTTGTAACAGACTGGTGTAGCGAATCTAGCTCAAATGGGTGAAATATATCTATATCTCTAATCAAAGCGTGTTCTGATTAGTTATGGATATAAATCGACCATGACAGGGAATGTTATATTAATTACTGACTTACTGTAGTCTAGCTTCAGAATTAAATGCGAAGCATCTTGATCTGTTTGTCCACCAAACTTACCAGGGCAATCTTTGTATTACTCTAAAAGAATAAATTATTCTTCTGGCCACGAAGTATAGTTTATTCTAAGTTAAAAGAAATACAGCGCGTAGCGAAGAGCAACGTTAAAAGTGAACCTTGCCATGAGTAAAAACAGAGACCACCGTCAGACAGCGTGATAACCATGGATTTTAATAACTACGTAAAAACTACTGATATACACAACTAGGTATAAACAAATAATACATATACACAGGGAAAGTGAAAGAAACAAAAGGAAAAATGATGAAAATAACAGAATGGCAGAACACACAACAGTTTAACCTTGAGAATCAGCAATGAATTGAATTGACCTTCAACAGGGGCACTGGCTTAAAAGGACACCTCTATAGATCAATTAGAATTTATACTTGCATTAGTTTTATGCCGTTCACGAGGGTCCTTGGTTCGTAGATTTAGCGAGGAGTTTAGCTGAATCTTCCACGTCGGTAGAGTCGGGGTAAACGGAGTTGGGTCTCGCCAAAGTAGAAAGAAGAAAGAAAGCGGTAATTGCCACGTGGTTAACCGAGACAAAGGAGAGTCCGGAGGAGTACCGGAAAAAGAGGGCGGAAGAGAGCAAGTCCGCGAGAGAGAGAGAGAAAAGTGAAGCCAAAAGGTGAAGTTAAAGATGAAGTCAAAAGATAAAGAGAAAAAAAAGAAGAGAGAGAGAGTGAAGAGGAACGCGTGTCGCTGTCTTTTATGGATAATGTCATCGTACACGCCTCTCTGAGCTGCTGGCGAATCCAGAGAGAGGAGAAAGTTCTGGGGTAGAACTTTCTTTGTCTGTTCCAGAGTGGGTTCGCATGTCAAGGCGGGGTTTGTATTAAGTTTGGATTAGAATGAAATATGGAAAAGTATAGAATGATACATCCCATCATCCTATAGTATGCATCATTAATTGGCATATTACGAAACAATGATTTTGATACCAAACTCAAGGAGGTTCTGATACCTTGGACAGTGAAGGATCATTAGACATGGTTACAGACAACTTAAAATTAGCTTCTCACTCAAACTATCTAAAATCACTATAGTTAGGTTATCTAAACACATAACACATGCATATATGAATACATTATAACTATCCTAGACATATGATTACATGTTACATTCAAGAGACATTTTCATTGTGTGTGTGCGTGAGTGTGTGTATCTCCAGAAGAGGGGGCTGGTTTTCTTCTAGTGTCCCACCGGTCTTTGGTCACCTCAGGGTGACCTTTAGGGAGGAGGTTTTCCTTCCAGCCTTTTCGGCTCCGATGCTAATCCATGTGGTCGTAAACAGAGATTAGATCAGAGATTTACGGGCCCTCGGTCGGAGTTTTAGTTGACCCCTGCTGATGAACCTAATCGTGAAGTTTTCCAGACGTTCACACCCGTTAGGTTCATGAAAGGTTCCTCTATTGTGGGTGTAAGTTCTATGTGTCTGCAAAAGGGGGGGGGGGGGGGGTCATGTCTTCCCCCCATCTTTTGCATTCCAAGGGCATCTGGCAGCAGAAGGCCTCTCGGGGTTACCCTCGGCCACCTGAGTGGTGAAACTTTTTATGTTAAGTCCAGGTTAATTCAGAAATCAGTTTGGATACCGTCAGACGTTACACTGGCTTAAAAATTCTTTGACATCTGAATTAAGCTTATATTGTTAAAATCACAGTTTCTTACGTCAAATACAAACACTATTGTTTTTATTGGAACACATGCCATTTAGACTAATGTGGCTTTAGCTGATGGTGAATAGTTATTAATGCATTATAGTGCATTTAGGCTAATGTAGCTAAAGTTGTTACAGTTGTTAATGTACTGAATTACATTTAGACTAAAGTAGTTAAAATTGTAGCATAAGACTGGGTTTGGGTAAAATTGTAGCATTTAGGCCTACCAAAGTTGTAAATGTTAACCACAGCCAGTGATCTTATGTTTGAGGTTAAAAGTACAATCTGATCTTGAAATAGTCATTAGATTATTCAAGACTCTGTTACCTATGTTGAACATTTTCTGCTCTCCCCTAATGGCATTGTGTGGGTTATTTCTGCCATAAATAACACCAACAGAGCCCTACAAAGGAGTAGAGTTGACTGTTGAATTTTAACTTGTAATGCTTCTCCCCACAGCATTTAGAGGTGCTACACCTCTGTAGTTAATATAAAATGCTCTCACACAGCAACAGGATAGTAAATAGAGCCAGTTCACAACTTGAGCATTATTATTATTTTTACTATGGCTCCCTGGTTTAGCGCCAGGATTTTTCCAAATTTTGCAACACTAAATGATAAAAAATAAATGTCATATTGCCTCTTGCTGGAGCATTTTATTTACATTCATCTCACAGCACTGTGGAATTCCCAATCTTCAATTGTCCAAAGCCATTGATTAATTTTCTATAACAGCACACCTTGTCATGCTCTATTGCTTACGCAATAAGTAAAACACATAGTCACACACACAGTAACAGACACACATAGGGAAACACAAACTAGGTGTCTTAATACATATAGGAATTAGCCTGCCAGTAGGTGTTCTAAGCACCGTACATTGACCTTAGGTGTGAATGTGTGTGTGTGTGTGCAAGTGTGAGTGAGTTTGTGTGATGCCTTTGTAATGGGCTAGTGTCCCATTCAATATTTATTCATGAACTGTTCCCAGTGTTTCCAGAAGAAACTCTGGATCCACTGAGATTTTTATATCAGTTAAAAAAAAAAAGATGTAATTCACATTAACATCTTCATTTTTTTTATTTCTCTATCTTTTTGTTTGTTTTAATTTTCAACTAGATTATATTAGACTACTTCTCAGTACCTTAGGAGGGTATCAGTACAGTCAAGTCAACACGCAGAAAATGTATTTATATAGTTTAACAACTGTTATAACTACATACTAGTTAAGCACAAAATCAGGTTTATTTGTGATCCTATATCACATCCTTTTATTCTTCACATTTGTGAGATTTTATTTTGAGTTTTATTATTCATAGTCCTACCATATTAAATCATTTAAGTTTGCTTCCGTTATAGCTGCTGAACTACATGCATAGGCTTTTTAAGATTAAAAACTATATTATGAGTTAAATTAACTCTTCTATGAGAAATATACGTTCAGTTTGTACAGGAGCAACTTATCTTCAATATCTGTTGAGTATATTGTCATTTTTAAGTAACATTAATGCACACCCTTTTATACATCCTGAGCATACTTTTCTAGATTTAATCATTTATTAGAGATTGTTATCAAGGATCAGGTTATCAAATGGGACCAAATGGATTAATCACTTCAAGGTAAAAAAAAATATTCACCACATTGTTGTTTCCATGAAATATGAAACTATGCCATGTGTATGTTGTCAGTCTGAGTTTACAGTTGCAATATGTGTCAAATGGAAGTATATCAGTGTATCCAAGTGTTTGTCCAAATAACAGAGAAAAGTTTCTGAAGGATTGAGGACCTCTTCGAAATATGGGGTCTCCTGCGTCCCGCAAAGGAAGTAAGAAGAAACTTCAAAATGGGGCATTCATGCATCTTGGACAAGAGAACCACAGGACACTGATTCATCTTTCTGCTGGAAGGACAGACACACCCTGCTGGGAGGGCACAGGAGCCCACACCAAGCAACTGACTTCAGCTGCAACAGAGTGCAAACCAGACAGCAAGATTCCTGACCAGTTACTCCACACAGCTAAAGATGCCTGGTGGAACTGAATATTCAGGAGTTGTGTCCTGGTCAGCTCTATGATCACCTGTAGACATCACTGCCCTTCAACCTATGATGTTCTCGGGCCGTTAAAATGGCTCCGCATTCAGACGTCCCGGAGGAGGGATTTGTAGTAGATTTCTAAAATTGTGGCAGTAATGTGATTAAGGTTAAAATGATCAGGAATGTGTTTCAGAGATACCAGGTGAACTAAAACTGGTCATCTAAACTGTGTTTAATTACAGTATTCCTCAGGGCATGTTTGGTGTCATTTGTATCCATAGTTCATGGGGGACGATGTGGTGATATCGTAAATATCATATAGTTTAGGAAATAACATTTACAATATATGTTGTAATATGTGCTCTTTACACACACACACACACACACACACACACACACACACACACACACACACACACACACACACACACCCTGGTTTGCATGAACTCATTCTCGGGAACTTAATTAACATACAGTTCCTTAAAGTGAGAGAACCCTGCCGTAAAACACCATGGGGTCCACCCTGCCATAAAACACATTGTTTCATCTCCATTTGGTTTCCTGGTCACTATACATTTCAAGGGTATAAGAGGATCTGCTTGGTAGAGAGAAAGGGAGGCTTATAACATCAGAGAGGCTTATAACATCAGGGAGGCTTGTAACATCCGAAGGGCCTTTTGCCATAGATGCTTTTCCATCATGCATCCTAGGTTCATGACGCTGACTGTAATCCTTTAAGTTACTCTTGTCTTTATTTTATGTATCTTTTAATTGTGATCTCGTATTAAATCCATTTGTTATCCTATTTCTAAATACTCTGTGTTTATGTTTGGTATTCTTATTAAGAATAGTTTTGTTACGTAACACAGACGTGTAGGACGGAAGAGGGAGTCAGGATGCATGCGCTGGGGAGACGTCAGTAAATACAGAAGAGTTTATTCCACACAGAAGAATCCATACCACGAACAAAACAAACTATAATGCAGGCTGTACTAAACAAGAGTAGTGCTCTTGAGTAGTCCTCCTGCTGGAGCTCGGGGCTGGAGGTCGCCACTTTAACCTCCAGGGGCAGCTCCGCTGTGGAGACCTCCTGCTGGGCCTCCTGCTGGAGCTCGGGGCTGGAGGTCGCCACGTTAACCTCCAGGGGCAGCTCCGCTGTGGAGACCTCCTGCTGGGCCTTTTTACACTGTAGAATGGCCTGCCGGGTGCAGCCCTTGGTAGCGCATTCCTGGGTCCAGGGTTGAGAGGTGCAGGCCGCCATATTAGCCTGCTTCCTCTCGTAGTACTCCAGGAATGACTGGCTGGACCGATGGCCCAGACGGTCCTTCCCCAAGAATGTCAGTAAATACAGAAGAGTTTATTCCACACAGAAGAATCCATACCACGAACAAAACAAACTATAATCCAGGCTGTACTAAACAAGAGTAGTGATCTGGGAATCACCGGAACAAAGCGAACGGTTTAAACACATCTAAACTAAACTATAAGAAACTAAACTAATACTCCTTGCCAAAGCGGAAACGGAGTGGCGTATTTAAACACAGAGAAAATCACAGACAGCTGAAACTCATAATACACAGAATGAATTAGACGAACATGAACCAATAAGAATTAAGGAGGCGGAGACATGACACAAACCAAAACATGAGCACATGGGGAAACACAGGAGGCGGAGACATGACGTGAACGAAAACAAAAAGCACATGGCAGAGGTAAACAACACGTGAGTCTTTATGAATGGCGCTGGAATGCACTCCGTGGAATGCGGAAGTAGGCTACTCCGTTTGCCACGCGAGAGAAAACCTAACAAGTTTCTTAAACTAAAGGTGTATAATACGTTAGACACGTTTAAAGTCAACCTCTGACAAGCCAAAAGTAAAGGCTAATACTTGCAAATTTAAACAGAACCTCTGTCAAGTAAGATGGGAAAGGCCTAGGCTTGCATGTTGATAGAAACCTCTGAGCTAACAAAATAATGGTTTAATAAAGAAGCTACATGAAAGTCTCTGATGTAGGAACGTCATTTTAATGAAAGCTTCGCTTGAAGCTGCTTAGGAGTAAATATTAGTATATTAGTAATATTAATATTGCCACTCACGCACACCCACCGTCAGAAAGAGGTTGGTATATTTCATCAAATTAATTTGACAGTTGAACTGAAAAAAGGGAAAACAGCTCTACTGAAAATACTAAAACAGTACACTTACAATCAGCTTGTTACATTTATGTTTGAACATAATTATATGGCATATGGAGTCCAAGTGAAATTCAACACAGTTATCAAAAAGTGATATGATCACGCTGCAATAAAATGTTCAAAATGATTCAGACTTCTAACAAATGACATTCATTCAACATGATTTTTTTACTGCTTGTTCAATTTACTTAATTAAAAATAGATATTGCAACACAATTCTTTTGGCATTTTGTCACAACTTAATTTCATTGTGTTCAATAAATCTACATTTACTTAATCTAGTTGTGTTGGGGCCATGTGATTAATATTTGTTGGTTCAGTGTACTGCTGAAACTGCACTGAAAAAGGGAGGCTCTATTATTTTTTAAATTTATATAGTATATTGTATATATAGGCCTATAGTTATAGTTTAGTATATAGTTTAACATTTTATGTCAGTTAATGAAGTATGAATGACGTGTATTTAATAATACATATAATTAATAATGTTATGCAGATGACACGGGGGTACATGTTTTTTCTGTCTTGTTTTAGTTTTTTTTTTTTCCCTCAGGATGATAAAAACAAGACAGAAAATGTTGGCTTCCATATGTTCTGAGTCTGAAGTGTTTGTGAAAACGTGTTTCCACTTAAGGTTTATCACCGCTTCATTACCATAGTGGAAAAAATATAGATGGACTTCTGTTAAAATGCTGCCCATGTATTTAGGTTGTATTCAAGAAATATCAAGAAATATCAGTGTTTGTGTCTGCATCGTGTGAGGTTTTTTTTTCCATTGGTGTGGGAGCAACTTCAAAGTGAGTGCGCGCGCATACGCTTATTTGCAAAGCGCGACCACTGGTCTGGAGAGGGACACCTGAGGGGACTGACTGGCAAAGTTCTGTAGAAGGTAAGAATTGTAATAAATATCTGATAGTATATTCTGAAAATAGCCGTCACA
Organism: Cranoglanis bouderius; assembly: GCA_023630585.1. NCBI lineage: Eukaryota > Metazoa > Chordata > Actinopteri > Siluriformes > Cranoglanididae > Cranoglanis > Cranoglanis bouderius. The sequence continues at coordinate 27,970,255 of CM042538.1, forward strand.
TAACATTAATACAAGTAATAGCGTTTTAAGATAACCCCACACGTTTTTAAATCGTGTCGACCGCTAACAAATTCAGCTTATATTTGGTTTAGCCGAGTGTCGTCGTCTGACTTGCTAGCTTGCTGTGTAATACTGTTAGGCCGCACCAAAAGCGCGACTCCATTTCCCAGAACTCTCGTTAGGGGGCCCACGAATATGGCCGCCACCGACTCACACGCACACACCCCGCACTACACATCCCAGCAAGCTCGGCGGCCTACAGATATGGCCGCCAGGGACTACAACACCCAGAACACTCACACACTTCCACGCTCACAGTCACCTTCATTTTAATCACACACACACACCTGTTTTCTATGGCACTTCACTCTACTTAAGGACTTTTGTTTTTCAGGCACGACGCAAAGTATTAGTTTGTTTCTTTGGATCTAACATTACCAAGCGCTTATCTCTGGACTGATTTTCTAACTATTGACCCAAGCTAAGTATTTTGGATTACGATTTTGCCTAAGCCTTTGAATGTCTGTATTTCTGTGATATTTTGGTACACATCTCATACTGTGTGTTCACTACTACTAGCCTGAGTTGTTTGAGAAATCTGTCTGCTTAGGTTATTGCACCCTGCGGGGTTTTTTTGTATTTGCCCTAAACACTGCTGTTGTCCTGTTTTCCTTCTTTGCATGTGTTCTGAATAAAGTGATGGACTTTTTCACCGCAACTGCATCCAGCTCTCATTCGGTGTCGTAACAAATACTTTATTGTGAATGCGGGAATATTCTTGAGATGAATATTACAGAGTCTTAGTTTACTCAAATAATCAAAGCGAATCTAAAATTTTTAATGAGACCGCTTTTAAGCTCGTGTTCTGGTGAAATGTCACACGTTCTTTGATATTGAATGAAGACCACTGGTCGTCATAAGACGTTTTTTAAAATTGGCTTTTGTTCTACCAAACCAGCAAGTGATTTATGTGTTTTATTATATGTAGGTAATGATATAGGTAAACAGCACATTTATCATTACCGAACATTTTCACATAATCTCTGTCAGCAATGAGCACGTGTAACGAGCTTCCACTGAGTAAAGTTGGTAAAGTTTGTCACTATGTAACTGCACATCAGTAAAAGAAGACGGTTTGTAATTTTGTATCTTCAGTGAACGGAGGCCAGACCAGACAGGGTTTACAGGAAAATACGCGGAAATACTTGTGTCTTATTGGCTGACAGCTCTCAATTCTGCCAATGATGGCTTAGTTGTGCCTCCCCTTAGCTAGCGACACCAAATTAGCCGTGTCATGTGTTAGATAGCCAAAAAGTTTTATATTTTATTGGCCTGGAATTCCTGCAAACAGTGATACACCTGAGGTAAGCTTTCTGATAAATCTAACTTTTTGTACAATTTTAAAGCAATTAGCCCTCACATGCAAGGAAAAGTCTATTTAGAAGTTTTTAAAAAGTTTTTTGATTGAGAAGAATCTGGGCTCAGCCAGCTAACATCCCTGGTCAATACTGACACAAGTTAATGTAACAGCGATACAAATTATTACTAATAGCTACAGTTATTTATTGTTGTTTTTGTTATTTATGACTAATTGCTGCTCTTTCTTTGTTTTCAGTGACAGTTGTTGTACAATGTGGCACTGCAAGGCCTGTTCAGTTTATGTGTCAAGTAGATTGAAACTATTGCAGAATTATAGGGTGAAACACAGACATTTTGGACATAATAGTTGTTTTCCATGCATATATTTTAGCTGCCCTTGCACATTCAGAATGTGGAATGCTCTTCTGATTCATTTGAACAGATTTCATGTGAATCATATTAGTCAGAGACAGTCTAAAAAAGTGCATATTTAGCTGCCATATATGTGATTGTGGATGTCTTAATATGATAACTTTTTTTGTTTTTAGATTGTAACTTTCAAACAAATATCTATGGAACATTTACATCTCAAAAACTGAAAGCATCTTTTTTTTTTTTTTTTTTTTTTCCACTGAAAGATTTTAAACCTTGGATAATAACAAGGTCATGATGGAGAATCTGTTTCTGATGTCTGTTCCACAAAGGACCTTCCACATGTATTCAAAAACAATTTTGCAGCTGCTCTGTTAAAACTTGAGCATTTGCACCATGTACCAAGTACAGCGATTGATGAATTTCTACATGCGCTTTACAACCTAAATAGCACTTTGTCTCTTCCTCTTAATACTGATGTGTTATGGAATGTTTTTCCAGAAGCATAGTCTTCATGTTGACAGATCGGTCTTGAAAGAAATAGCTACTACACTGTGCACAGTGAATCCTATACACAAAGCTATACAGAAAGGTGGCTGGCTCTCTTAGTTCTGCTTATCAACGTAGGCAGTGTTATAAGGCTAAATTTAATGTAGTTGAGCCAGTTGAATATATTCAGGATGCTAAGGGAACAAAACAATTCATTATATTCCAATTCTTGAGTCTCTGCAAGTGCTTTTGAACAGGAAAGATATTTAGACAAGATGGCTCAAAATCTAAAAACACAAAGAGAAACTGAGGCAGAATGTCTGTATCAGTCTTTTAGAGATGGCCTTCATTTAAAGCAAAATAGCTTCTTGTCAGGGTAGGAGTTAAGAGTATTTGTGGGTTTATATATCCATTGTTGCTCTGCAACCCCCTGGGGACATCCCGCAAACAAAACACAAGCTTTGTGCAGTCTATTGGGTGTTGAGTAACCTACCTCCTGCGTCTAATTCATTTTTGTCCTCCAGATACTTGTCCCTACTACGTAAAACAGATGATGTCAAAACTTATGGCTATAACAGAGTTTTAGAGCCACTCCTAAAAGACCTCAAATCCTTGGAGGAAAAAGGAAATTTCATGCTACAGTTAGGGAAATCACTAAAGGGTACAGTTGTCACTGTTGCTGTAGACAATTTAGGAGCTCATGGTTTAGCAGGCTTTACTAAAAGTTTTTTCAGGGCATTATATTTTTATAACTTTTATAAATTTTCTTCAGGGCATTTATATTGGTTTTGTACTGCAAGCAAATTAGACATACAATCAAAAGAGGTAAGAACAGGTGCTTTCAGTCTCAGAACAAAAGAGCTCCATGGTGCTCACATGAGGTCAGCTGAAGAGAGTGGCATTAATTGTTGGGAGTGGAAAAAGCTTGTCCTCTAACTGCAGCTCTTTCTCATTTTGATGTCATCACAGGCTACCCTCCAGACATTGCCCATGATATTTTTGAGGGTATTGTACCTGTTGAGCTTGCACAGTGTCTCACATTTATTATATCAAAGAAGTATGTAACCTTGGAAGAAATCAACAAATCAATTTTGGCTTGCCCATACAAATGGAGCGATAAGACTAATCAGCCTCATATTTTGCCCCAACATCTATCAAGCAAGAAAAACATAGGAGGTAATGCTCACGAGAACTGGAGCCTGTTACGTTTGCTTCCATTTCTAATTGATCTTCAGATTCCTCAACATGACCCTGCATGGCAGATTCTCTTGGACCTAAAAGATATTGTAGATCTTTTTGTCGTCCCAGTTCACAATGACGAGTCCATTGCATACCTAGAAAGTAAAATATCAGAGCACAGACAAAGATATCAGGAGTTATTTCCTGAGGAGAGATTGCTGCCCAAACACCACAGATAATCAGGTTGATTGGTCCTCTTGTGGGATTTTGGACAATCAGATTTGAAGCAAAGCACAGCTTTTTTTAAACAAGTCATTAGGCATGCCAGTTGCTTTAAAAATGTGTGTAGCGTATGACGATGCTCAAACTGATTTCTAAATTAACCCAAATGAAACATAGAAAGTTTCACCACTCAGGCGACCTAGAGTAACCCCGAGAGGCCTCCTGCGGCCAGATGCCCTTTGGAATGCAAAAAGTCTCTCTGGGACCCACACAGGACTTACCCCTGCAATAAAAGGAGCCTTTGATGACTGAACGTCTGGGAAACTTCATGATTAGTTCGTCAGCAGGGGTCCACCACACACACACACACACACACACACACATGCTTACCTTACACACACAATGGAGAAATCCCTCTCTCTTCAATGTAACATGTAATTATATGTAATTATTCCATGTCTAAATAGTGTGATGCTATTTTGTTTACATATATTGTGTGTTTAACTAACCTTAATGACTTTAAATAGTTTTAATCTAGCATATCATTTTAAAAGTTTGTAACCAGGTTTTACTTGTAATATTCTTTACAAATCCATCGAATTTGGTATGTAGTTAATCGTCTCAAGATACCCAGATTGATTATGCATATCATATTGCAATGGGATACATCATTTCATGTTTTGACTTAATTTCATTTATAACACGGTATAAGCCAGCTCCTCCCTGGACATTTAAATTAGGGTCCGAGACCAGACAAAGAGAGTCATCCGGACATGCAAACCCAACTTCCTGATTGGCCCATAGCCCAAAGAGGCGTGTGCGTTGGTGTTGTTTTTAAAACAACACCACGCTCACTTCACTTCGGATTTGAGAGTCAGACTTCAGAGTTGGACTTCACTTCTCAACTTCACTTCTTCCGGTTTGTCTCCCCCGGGGCCACGTGTCCCGGGAAGAGGAAGCCAGGATCTCTCTCTCTCCGGACACAAGATGCAACTACCTCCGGGCTCACGCCTTTCCAAACAACAACGAACCAGCGAACTCTACACGACCTCGCGCAAACTCTCAACCTTGAGGCTATGCAAGTATAGTTAATGATCTATACCTGCGATTAAGATTGGACCCCTGTGTTACAGGAGAATTAAGTTCGTGCTGGTTCTGAAAAAGGCTAAATAGTTGTGTTTTTGTCTGCTTCCCTTTCTTTCCTTACTTTCTCTCTATCCCCTTTCTCTCCCTGTATATAGATGTGTATATATGTATGTTTTGCTTAGAGTTAGTCGTGTGTATCCATAGTCACATATAGCTATTATCCCAGGCTTGATTTTCTCTGTTTTTGGTCACGTGATGAGTCCATTAAACGCTGCGATCTCGATTACCCGCTCTAATCTTTAATAACAAACTTCGTGAGTTAATTCTTCCTGGCCAGAAGGATAAACTCACTCTTTAGAGTTCAAAAAGCTGATCTAGGCCACATACATAGTCATAATTAATTATAATCCGTTGTAGTTAATTATCTATATGTATATGTGCACCTATATAAATTCCCTTTCATGGCTGATGTATATTTATAACTGGTCACAACACGCGTTGATTAGATATATAGATATATTTCACGCCAGTCGAGCTAATTCCTCACATAAATTGGAGAATACATTTAAACGTGTTAAACATCTTTTAATTTGTTACGTAAATTGTAACTGGTGGAGAATATGATTTTAAACGTTGCAGATTCATCCGAGTTACTACACATTCCTGTAGATAATGCGGGCATGCTTTAAAACTCGTCTCCTTTAAAAAGGTGCGTTGAATCCAAGCGTGCGCTTCTGTTTCGTTTCATGTTTAAAGTTGATCCATTTCATTATTCTGGTGGAAAAGAATAATGCTAGTAATGCCCCTTTTTTGAATTTCGCTACATGTGACACTCTCCCTGGCTACAAAACATCAACTAATGATTGGGTACCAGTTGACAGCGCCAAGCCTTGATAAATCAGAGCTAGATGTGTCAAACGCATCTGCAGTCCCATTGGATATTTTGAAGGACGAAATAGCTCAAATTGTAAGGCAGCGATATCCTCATCTATCTGAAATCCATATCACAAAAAAATGTTTGGAGCAGGATATCAACTACAGGACAGGAATGATTGTAGTTCATGGATCTGAAGGTGGACTACCTGAATTTGGTCAAATTGAGCAAGTTTGTGTTTTGTATCAGAGATTGTTTTTCATTTTGAAAGAGCTCCTTTGGGGGTGGGTGGGTCTGGGGTGCGTGCCTGCACATGCGCGTGTGCGTGCACATGCGCGCACTCACTTTGAAGTTGCTCCCACACCAATGGAAAAAAAAACCTCACACGATGCAGACACAAACACTGATATTTCTTGATATTTCTTGAATACAACCTAAATACATGGGCAGCATTTTAACAGAAGTCCATCTATATTTTTTCCACTATGGTAATGAAGCGGTGATAAACCTTAAGTGGAAACACGTTTTCACAAACACTTCAGACTCAGAACATATGGAAGCCAACATTTTCTGTCTTGTTTTTATCATCCCGAGGGAAAAAAAAAAACTAAAACAAGACAGAAAAAACATGTACCCCCGTGTCATCTGCATAACATTATTAATTATATGTATTATTACATACACGTCATTCATACTTCATTAACTGACATAAAATGTTAAACTATATACTAAACTATAACTATAGGCCTATATATACAATATACTATATAAATTTAAAAAATAATAGAGCCTCCCTTTTTCAGTGCAGTTTCAGCAGTACACTGAACCAACAAATATTAATCACATGGCCCCAACACAACTAGATTAAGTAAATGTAGATTTATTGAACACAATGAAATTAAGTTGTGACAAAATGCCAAAAGAATTGTGTTGCAATATCTATTTTTAATTAAGTAAATTGAACAAGCAGTAAAAAAATCAGGTTGAATGAATGTCATTTGTTAGAAGTCTGAATCATTTTGAACATTTTATTGCAGCGTGATCATATCACTTTTTGATAACTGTGTTGAATTTCACTTGGACTCCATATGCCATATAATTATGTTCAAACATAAATGTAACAAGCTGATTGTAAGTGTACTGTTTTAGTATTTTCAGTAGAGCTGTTTTCCCTTTTTTCAGTTCAACTGTCAAATTAATTTGATGAAATATACCAACCTCTTTCTGACGGTGGGTGTGCGTGAGTGGAAATGGTGCTTTCATTTAACCAGTAACATACAGAGGGTGATTTCATGTGTATATCTATAAGAGTATCTATACTCTTAAACAATAACATACACATGTCAAAATTAGTTTGATGAATTATACCAACCCTCTTTCTGAGGGTGGGTGTAGGAAGACACACACCACACGAACATAAGATGGCCGCATGTTTGTATTCCTATTACGAGGACGCACTGACCTGTCAGTCTCAGATGAAATATTGAAGATTCATTTTAATTCGCACAGGAAAAGAAAGTTATTAGTTCAATTCATTTTAATTTTCCTAAAGTAAACCAAATGAATCTTAAAATCATTATTATCTGTTTGTATTAGTTGATTGGTTAGTACAAGAATGAAAGAAGACTGTATCTAACCTTAAAGTAACTTAGTTAAGGTTGCAAGGGCTTTCACTTCTCTAAAATCAGTTGATGGAGTAAGTAAGCTTTGTCTGCCATCTTAAATTGCATGCTATTGCAAAACCAGGTGTGTGGCTGTGTGTGTGTGTGTGTGTGTGTGTGTGTGTGTGTGTGTGTGTGTGTGTGTGTTGTTGGGGGTGTTTGAGACAGTTTAATCTTTGCACGTCATGTTCTTTTGTCTTCCTAATGAGCTAATGTCTGGAATTTATGCCATTTCAGGTGTGTATTGTGTGCATTATGTGATCAGCTCAAACAAGCCATATTTTGTGGATTGTAACTTTGTATGCCAAGATTTCAATTATAAATAAATGCCACCACTCAGCAAATTATTTAAAAATATATATTACTTCCTGAAAAGATCTTGCTATTTTCAGGGAGGTTTCTTTTTTCTTCAGAAATCCCTAGATATAATTTGACCTCCAGTCTTTTTTGTGACTAAAATGTTAAACATTCAGAATTGAAGGGCAGAATTACTAGTTGTCAACTTTTCAACAAATGATGGATTATTTGCTTAATGTACAGAATGTCTGCAGACCGGTTCTTTTTTTTTTTTACTGTAGCTACATACCACCTAATGCTAGCCGCCATATTTGTTAGTGATGGGCTAGTGATCAGGCTGCCCAAATGGGGCCAATAAAATTTGGGTTCTGTATACGACCCATTTGTGTTAGTTCATATGGACCCCAAGTGGGGTGGGATGAATCTGGGTGGGCTACCATCCCCTGTTCCCTTCATGGGGCCTCTATGGTGTTGTGGGATTATTTTCCCATGATTACGTGATGAAAGATACATGATTCAATCATTTTAAATCAATTTGATGTGATTTTTGATTACTAATGATGTACACATGTCTGTTTTTAGGTCAAGATGTTTTTGTCCTTGGTTATGTTTTTCTCTTATTAGCATTGGGTGTTTGCACATATACAGTTGCAATCAAAATTATTCAATCCCCATTGCAAATCAGGTTTATTGTCGAAATTTACAGACTTTCAGCTGTTTGCTGTGAACAAATCAAACAAAAGCAATTGAAATAGTTCAACACAACGAAATGCTTCAAATTCAACTGAAAATGCAGCTTATAATGACTTCTCCAGTTTCAAAATTATTCAACATCCTGAATAGAATCCCTCACAACAGCATAAATATGCAAAGCAGGTGTTGTCCCAAGCACCCCTGATGCAACTAATCAAGGGCTTCATTAGTTGCACCAGGTGTGCCTGAGCTGGAACACATGAAATACCTGAACTGGCCAGGGGCAGAAAATACATGCAGCACCCGGGATAAATAGAAAGGGTTTTTCAGGGGATATTCGCACTTGCATGCAACTTCACCGAGGTGTCTTGTGTTGTGAGTGTCTCCTTGAGCTCAACGAATTGTTTTGTGTTCTTGAACCGCAATAAACAACGTTTGCTCTTTTCTCATCTGAGACTGAAGGTCTGAGTTTATGTTTAACTAAGTTTCTGAGTACAATAATAGTAAATTTGCTGTAAGAAAGAAGAACTGAAGACCTCTTGTTACCACCCTGGATGTCTTACCTCGGAGGGGGACTCTGACAGTTCCGACAGTACCCAGTATTTGTGTGCACAATAAACCATCTCTTTGACTATACCCTGGCTCTTGGTCTCCTGATTCCTCAGACATCTTACTTCTGGTGAAACTGCAGTGTTTTCCGTATTTTACATCATCCAGGAAAGATTTACAACACCTCCAATATGTGGGCTATTTTCTTCTTGTAGATTATTGTGTTTGACCAAACATAAGATGTGTGACTAGGGTTATTATCACTGTAGGTTAAGATCATGTATATTATTTTTATATCTTTGATTTTCCTCAGTTTGCTCCATGCTTGACTAAATTATCAATATTTCAGAGTTAAAATCTTGTTTGGAGGTGTGTGTGTTATATAAAAACATTTCATTATAAAAAAAGTAGTTTCCTTTTGGGGGGCTTAGTGGTACATTTGCCTCACACCTCCAGGGTTCAATTCCCACCTCCACCCTGTGTGTGTGGCGTTTGCATGCTCTCCCCATGCTTCAAGGGGAGGATAAGCGGTACAGAAAATGGAAGTGGTTTCCTTTTGGTTGCTGAGGTTACTGGTAGGGTGCTGGGCTATGAGAAATATGTTAAATGTAGAGTATGTGGTGACCTGGGAATAAAACAAAAGTTTATGCAGGAAACAAGTTTGTGTTGCCATGTGTTCAAGAAATTACACTTATTGCTATGTTTTTTCCCTCAATAATTAAAAGCAGTTAATATAGAATACTTCATTCTGATTGGACAGAACAAAGGCGGGTAAAGTCAAGTCAAGTCAAGTAGGTTTTTGTCATCCCTCTATATAGCTTGTATACGTTGGAACGAAATGATGGTTTTTTCAGGACCATGGTGCAACACAGAAGAGTTCGCAAGACTACATAAAGTGCAGATACACAACTGTGTGAGACAAGTGCAAAACAATAAGTACACAGAACAAAACAGTACAAACAAAACAAAAAGTACACAGGACAGTAAATACACAGGACAATAAATACACAGAACGTAAACTGTAAACATGGACTGTGAACTACAAGCTATTTTTTAATGTAGCAGCACAAGTATAGCAGCAATACTGGCAGCAAAAACGAGTTCCATAGTAAAGTGACTGATGCAGCTGTGTAAAGTGCAGTGTGCAGTAGAGTCTTACTGGGTTAGTGCATGTGCAGTGGTATGAGTCTTACTGGGTTAGGTGCTCAGCTAGCCCAGGTGAGCATTGGGGGGCAGCAGGGTGTTGAGTAATCTGACTGCCTCAGGGAAGAAACTATTGCGGAGTCTGCTGGTCGTGGCACGGAGGCTCCTGTACCTTCTGCCAGATGGCAGGAGGGTGAAGAGTCCATGAAAAGGGTGAGAGGGGTCGCCCACAATACTGGTGGCTTTGCGGATGCAGCGGTTGTTGAAGGAGGTGTCAGTGGTGGGTAGAGAGACCCCGATGATCTTTTCAGCTGTCCTCACAATTCGCTGTGTAGTACATTTCTAAAATTGTGGCAGTAATGTGATTAAGGTTAAAATGATCAGGAATGTGTTTCAGAGATACCAGGTGAACTAAAACTGGTCATCTAAACTGTGTTTAATTACAGTATTCCTCAGGGCATGTTTGGTGTCATTTGTATCCATAGTTCAATGGGGGACGATGTGGTGATACCATAAATATCATATAGTTTAGGAAATAACATTTACAATATATGTTGTAATATGTGCTCTTTACACACACACACACACACACACACACACACACACACAGGCACCCCCTGATTTGCATGAACTCATTCTCGGGAACTTAATTAACATACAGTTCCTTAAAGTGAGAGAACCCTGCCATAGAACACCATGGGGTCCACCCTGCCATAAAACACCATGGGGTCCACCCTGCCATAAAACACCATGGGGTCCACCCTGCCATAAAACACATTGTTTCATCTCCATTTGGTATCCTGGTCACTATACATTTCAAAGAGGGTCAGGGGAATAAGAGGATCTGCTTGGTAGAGAGAAAAAGAGGCTTATAACATCAGAAGGGCTTGCAACATCAGAGCCTGCCTTGTAACAACCAAAGGGCCTTTTGCCATAGATGCTTTTTCCATCACGCATCCTATGTCCGTGACGCTGACTATAATCCTGTAAGTTACCTTTGTCTCTATTTTATGTATCTCTTTAATTGTGATTTTGTATTAAATCCATTTGTTATTCTATTTCTAAATACTCTGTGTTTATGTTTGGTATGTTTAATAGGAATAGTTTAATAGTTTGTGGATTGTAACTTTGTATGCCAAGATTTCAATTATAAATAAATGCCACCACTCAGCAAATTATTTAAAAATATATATTACTTCCTGAAAAGATCTTGCTATTTTCAGGGAGGTTTCTTTTTTCTTCAGAAATCCCTAGATATAATTTGACCTCCAGTCTTTTTTGTGACTAAAATGTTAAACATTCAGAATTGAAGGGCAGAATTACTAGTTGTCAACTTTTCAACAAATGATGGATTATTTGCTTAATGTACAGAATGTCTGCAGACCGGTTCTTTTTTTTTTTACTGTAGCTACATACCACCTAATGCTAGCCGCCATATTTGTTAGTGATGGGCTAGTGATCAAGCTGCCCAAATGGGGCCAATAAAATTTGGGTTCTGTATACGACCCATTTGTGTTAGTTCATATGGACCCCAAGTGGGGTGGGATGAATCTGGGTGGGCTACCATCCCCTGTTCCCTTCATGGGGCCTCTATGGTGTTGTGGGATTATTTTCCCATGATTACGTGATGAAAGATACATGATTCAATCATTTTAAATCAATTTGATGTGATTTTTGATTACTAATGATGTACACATGTCTGTTTTTAGGTCAAGATGTTTTTGTCCTTGGTTATGTTTTTCTCTTATTAGCATTGGGTGTTTGCACATATACAGTTGCAATCAAAATTATTCAATCCCCATTGCAAATCAGGTTTATTGTCGAAATTTACAGACTTTCAGCTGTTTGCAATGAACAAATCAAACAAAAGCAATTGAAATAGTTCAACACAACGAAATGCTTCAAGTTCAACTGAAAATGCAACTTATAATGACTTCTCCAGTTTCAAAATTATTCAACATCCTGAATAGAATCCCTCACAACAGCATAAATATGCAAAACATGTGTTGTCCCAAGCACCCCTGATGCAACTAATCAAGGGCTTCATTAGTTGCACCAGGTGTGCCTGAGCTGGAACACATGAAATACCTGAACTGGCCAGGGGCAGAAAATACATGCAGCACCCGGGATAAATAGAAAGGGTTTTTCAGGGGATATTCGCACTTGCATGCAACTTCACCGAGGTGTCTTGTGTTGTGAGTGTCTCCTTGAGCTCAACGAATTGTTTTGTGTTCTTGAACCGCAATAAACAACGTTTGCTCTTTTCTCATCTGAGACTGAAGGTCTGAGTTTATGTTTAACTAAGTTTCTGAGTACAATAATAGTAAATTTGCTGTAAGAAAGAAGAACTGAAGACCTCTTGTTACCACCCTGGATGTCTTACCTCGGAGGGGGACTCTGACAGTTCCGACAGTACCCAGGCTGTCTTTGTGTGCACAATAAACAATCTCTTTGACTATACCCTGGCTCTTGGTCTCCTGATTCCTCAGACATCTTACTTCTGGTGAAACTGCAGTGTTTTCCGTATTTTACATCATCTAGGAAAGATTTACAACACCTCCAATATGTGGGCTATTTTCTTCTTGTAGATTATTGTGTTTGACCAAACATAAGATGTGTGACTAGGGTTATTATCACTGTAGGTTAAGATCATGTATATTATTTTTATATCTTTGATTTTCCTCAGTTTGCTCCATGCTTGACTAAATTATCAATATTTCAGAGTTAAAATCTTGTTTGGAGGTGTGTGTGTTATATAAAAACATTTCATTAAAAAAAAAAGTAGTTTCCTTTTGGGGGGCTTGGTGGTACATTTGCCTCACACCTCCAGGGTTCAATTCCCACCTCCACCCTGTGTGTGTGGCGTTTGCATGCTCTCCCCATGCTTCAGGGGGAGGATAAGCGGTACAGAAAATGGAAGTGGTTTCCTTTTGGTTGCTGAGGTTACTGGTAGGGTGCTGGGCTATGAGAAATATGTTAAATGTAGAGTATGTGGTGACCTGGGAATTAAACAAAAGTTTATACAGGAAACAAGTTTGTGTTGCCATGTGTTCAAGAAATTACACTTATTGCTATGTTTTTTCCCTCAATAATTAAAAGCAGTTAATATAGAATACTTCATTCTGATTGGACAGAACAAAGGCGGGTAAAGTCAAGTCAAGTCAAGTAGGTTTTTGTCATCCCTCTATATAGCTTGTATACGTTGGAACGAAATGATGGTTTTTTCAGGACCATGGTGCAACACAGAAGAGTTCGCAAGACTACATAAAGTGCAGATACACAACTGTGTGAGACAAGTGCAAAACAATAAGTACACAGAACAAAACAGTACAAACAAAACAAAAAGTACACAGGACAGTAAATACACAGGACAATAAATACACAGAACGTAAACTGTAAACATGGACTGTGAACTACAAGCTATTTTTTAATGTAGCAGCACAAGTATAGCAGCAATACTGGCAGCAAAAACGAGTTCCATAGTAAAGTGACTGATGCAGCTGTGTAAAGTGCAGTGTGCAGTAGAGTCTTACTGGGTTAGTGCATGTGCAGTGGTATGAGTCTTACTGGGTTAGGTGCTCAGCTAGCCCAGGTGAGCACTGGGGGGCAGCAGGGTGTTGAGTAATCTGACTGCCTCAGGGAAGAAACTATTGCGGAGTCTGCTGGTCGTGGCACGGAGGCTCCTGTACCTTCTGCCAGATGGCAGGAGGGTGAAGAGTCCATGAAAAGGGTGAGAGGGGTCGCCCACAATACTGGTGGCTTTGCGGATGCAGCGGTTGTTGAAGGAGGTGTCAGTGGTGGGTAGAGAGACCCCGATGATCTTTTCAGCTGTCCTCACAATTCGCTGTGTAGTACATTTCTAAAATTGTGGTAGTAATGTGATTAAGGTTAAAATGATCAGGAATGTGTTTCAGAGATACCAGGTGAACTAAAACTGGTCATCTAAACTGTGTTTAATTACAGTATTCCTCAGGGCATGTTTGGTGTCATTTGTATCCATAGTTCATGGGGGACGATGTGGTGATACCATAAATATCATATAGTTTAGGAAATAACATTTACAATATATGTTGTAATATGTGCTCTTTACACACACACACACACACACACACACACACACACACACACACACACACACACACACAGGCACCCCCTGATTTGCATGAACTCATTCTCGGGAACTTAATTAACATACAGTTCCTTAAAGTGAGAGAACCCTGCCATAGAACACCATGGGGTCCACCCTGCCATAAAACACCATGGGGTCCACCCTGCCATAAAACACCATGGGGTCCACCCTGCCATAAAACACATTGTTTCATCTCCATTTGGTATCCTGGTCACTATACATTTCAAAGAGGGTCAGGGGTATAAGAGGATCTGCTTGGTAGAGAGAAAAAGAGGCTTATAACATCAGAAGGGCTTGCAACATCAGAGCCTGCCTTGTAACAACCAAAGGACCTTTTGCCATAGAGGCTTTTTCCATCACGCATCCTATGTCCGTGACGCTGACTATAATCCTGTAAGTTACCTTTGTCTCTATTTTATCTATCTCTTTAATTGTGATTTTGTATTAAATCCATTTGTTATTCTATTTCTAAATACTCTGTGTTTATGTTTGGTATGTTTAATAGGAATAGTTTAATAGTTTGTGGATTGTAACTTTGTATGCCAAGATTTCAATTATAAATAAATGCCACCACTCAGCAAATTATTTAAAAATATATATTACTTCCTGAAAAGATCTTGCTATTTTCAGGGAGGTTTCTTTTTTCTTCAGAAATCCCTAGATATAATTTGACCTCCAGTCTTTTTTGTGACTAAAATGTTAAACATTCAGAATTGAAGGGCAGAATTACTAGTTGTCAACTTTTCAACAAATGATGGATTGTTTGCTTAATGTACAGAATGTCTGCAGACCGGTTCTTTTTTTTTTTACTGTAGCTACATACCACCTAATGCTAGCCGCCATATTTGTTAGTGATGGGCTAGTGATCAGGCTGCCCAAATGGGGCCAATAAAATTTGGGTTCTGTATACGACCCATTTGTGTTAGTTCATATGGACCCCAAGTGGGGTGGGATGAATCTGGGTGGGCTACCATCCCCTGTTCCCTTCATGGGGCCTCTATGGTGTTGTGGGATTATTTTCCCATGATTACGTGATGAAAGATACATGATTCAATCATTTTAAATCAATTTGATGTGATTTTTGATTACTAATGATGTACACATGTCTGTTTTTAGGTCAAGATGTTTTTGTCCTTGGTTATGTTTTTCTCTTATTAGCATTGGGTGTTTGCACATATACAGTTGCAATCAAAATTATTCAATCCCCATTGCAAATCAGGTTTATTGTCGAAATTTACAGACTTTCAGCTGTTTGCAATGAACAAATCAAACAAAAGCAATTGAAATAGTTCAACACAACGAAATGCTTCAAATTCAACTGAAAATGCAGCTTATAATGACTTCTCCAGTTTCAAAATTATTCAACATCCTGAATAGAATCCCTCACAACAGCATAAATATGCAAAGCAGGTGTTGTCCCAAGCACCCCTGATGCAACTAATCAAGGGCTTCATTAGTTGCACCAGGTGTGCCTGAGCTGGAACACATGAAATACCTGAACTGGCCAGGGGCAGAAAATACATGCAGCACCCGGGATAAATAGAAAGGGTTTTTCAGGGGATATTCGCACTTGCATGCAACTTCACCGAGGTGTCTTGTGTTGTGAGTGTCTCCTTGAGCTCAACGAATTGTTTTGTGTTCTTGAACCGCAATAAACAACGTTTGCTCTTTTCTCATCTGAGACTGAAGGTCTGAGTTTATGTTTAACTAAGTTTCTGAGTACAATAATAGTAAATTTGCTGTAAGAAAGAAGAACTGAAGACCTCTTGTTACCACCCTGGATGTCTTACCTCGGAGGGGGACTCTGACAGTTCCGACAGTACCCAGGCTGTCTTTGTGTGCACAATAAACCATCTCTTTGACTATACCCTGGCTCTTGGTCTCCTGATTCCTCAGACATCTTACTTCTGGTGAAACTGCAGTGTTTTCCGTATTTTACATCATCCAGGAAAGATTTACAACACCTCCAATATGTGGGCTATTTTCTTCTTGTAGATTATTGTGTTTGACCAAACATAAGATGTGTGACTAGGGTTATTATCACTGTAGGTTAAGATCATGTATATTATTTTTATATCTTTGATTTTCCTCAGTTTGCTTCATGCTTGACTAAATTATCAATATTTCAGAGTTAAAATCTTGTTTGGAGGTGTGTGTGTTATATAAAAACATTTCATTAAAAAAAAAAGTAGTTTCCTTTTGGGGGGCTTGGTGGTACATTTGCCTCACACCTCCAGGGTTCAATTCCCACCTCCACCCTGTGTGTGTGGCGTTTGCATGCTCTCCCCATGCTTCAGGGGGAGGATAAGCAGTACAGAAAATGGAAGTGGTTTCCTTTTGGTTGCTGAGGTTACTGGTAGGGTGCTGGGCTATGAGAAATATGTTAAATGTAGAGTATGTGGTGACCTGGGAATTAAACAAAAGTTTATACAGGAAACAAGTTTGTGTTGCCATGTGTTCAAGAAATTACACTTATTGCTATGTTTTTTCCCTCAATAATTAAAAGCAGTTAATATAGAATACTTCATTCTGATTGGACAGAACAAAGGCGGGTAAAGTCAAGTCAAGTAGGTTTTTGTCATCCCTCTATATAGCTTGTATACGTTGGAACGAAATGATGGTTTTTTCAGGACCATGGTGCAACACAGAAGAGTTCGCAAGACTACATAAAGTGCAGATACACAACTGTGTGAGACAAGTGCAAAACAATAAGTACACAGAACAAAACAATACAAACAAAACAAAAAGTACACAGGACAGTAAATACACAGGACAATAAATACACAGAACGTAAACTGTAAATATGGACTGTGAACTACAAGCTATTTTTTAATGTAGCAGCACAAGTATAGCAGCAATACTGGCAGCAAAAACGAGTTCCATAGTAAAGTGACTGATGCAGCTGTGTAAAGTGCAGTGTGCAGTAGAGTCTTACTGGGTTAGTGCATGTGCAGTGGTATGAGTCTTACTGGGTTAGGTGCTCAGCTAGCCCAGGTGAGCACTGGGGGGCAGCAGGGTGTTGAGTAATCTGACTGCCTCAGGGAAGAAACTATTGCGGAGTCTGCTGGTCGTGGCACGGAGGCTCCTGTACCTTCTGCCAGATGGCAGGAGGGTGAAGAGTCCATGAAAAGGGTGAGAGGGGTCGCCCACAATACTGGTGGCTTTGCGGATGCAGCGGTTGTTGAAGGAGGTGTCAGTGGTGGGTAGAGAGACCCCGATGATCTTTTCAGCTGTCCTCACAATTCGCTGTGTAGTACATTTCTAAAATTGTGGCAGTAATGTGATTAAGGTTAAAATGATCAGGAATGTGTTTCAGAGATACCAGGTGAACTAAAACTGGTCATCTAAACTGTGTTTAATTACAGTATTCCTCAGGGCATGTTTGGTGTCATTTGTATCCATAGTTCAATGGGGGACGATGTGGTGATACCATAAATATCATATAGTTTAGGAAATAACATTTACAATATATGTTGTAATATGTGCTCTTTACACACACACACACACACACACACACACACACACACACACACACACACACACACACACACACACACAGGCACCCCCTGATTTGCATGAACTCATTCTCGGGAACTTAATTAACATACAGTTCCTTAAAGTGAGATAACCCTGCCATAAAACACCATGCGTTCCACCCTGCCATAAAACACAAGTTGTCAACTTTTCAACAAATGATGGATTATTTGCTTAATTTACAGAATGTCTGCAGACCGGTTCTTTTTTTTTTTTACTGTAGCTACATACCACCTAATGCGTGCCGCCATATTTGTTAGTGATGGGCTAGTGATCAGGCTGCCCAAATGGGGCCAATAAAATTTGGGTTCTGTATACGACCCATTTGTGTTAGTTCATATGGACCCCAAGTGGGGTGGGATGAATCTGGGTGGGCTACCATCCCCTGTTCCCTTCATGGGGCCTCTATGGTGTTGTGGGATTATTTTCCCATGATTACGTGATGAAAGATACATGATTCAATCATTTTAAATCAATTTGATGTGATTTTTGATTACTAATGATGTACACATGTCTGTTTTTAGGTCAAGATGTTTTTGTCCTTGGTTATGTTTTTCTCTTATTAGCATTGGGTGTTTGCACATATACAGTTGCAATCAAAATTATTCAATCCCCATTGCAAATCAGGTTTATTGTCGAAATTTACAGACTTTCAGCTGTTTGCAATGAACAAATCAAACAAAAGCAATTAAAATAGTTCAACACAATGAATGCTTCAAGTGGTTTCCCCAAATTCAACTGAGTGTACAACTTATAATGACTTCTCCAGTCTCAAAATTATTCAACCCCCTGAATAGAATCCCTCACAACAGCACAAACATGCAAAACAGGTGTTGTCTCAAGCACACTTGATGCAACTAATCAAGGGCTTCATTAGTTGCACCAGGTGTGCCTGAGCTGGAACACATGAAATATCTGAACTGGCCAGGGGCAGAAAATACATGAAATACCTGAACTGGCTAGGGGCAGAAAATACATGAAATACCTGAACTGGCTAGGGGCAGAAAATACATGAAATACCTGGACAGGGCAGAAAAAGGAAGCTATCAACGGCTACAGCCAGCTTTCTGAGAAGGCAGGTTGTGAGAAACCCTTGAGTGACTGCAAAAACCTGCAGAAAGACTTGGTGGCAACAGGCACTGAGGTTTCAGTGAGCACAGCATGGTGCGTACTAAATGCAGAAGGTTTCCATGCCAGAACTCCAAGATGTACACCACTACTGACCCAAAAGCACAAGAAAAGTCGGCTCAAAATCATATAAATAAGCCACAGAAGTTTTGGGATTCTGTTCTGTGGAGCGATGAACAAAACTGCAATGGTGATGCTCTGGGGCTGCTTTGCATCCTCTGGCACTGGAAACCTGCAGTGTGTGGAAAGCAAGATGGATTCATTGAAGTATCAGGAAATCCTAGGAGAAAACGTCATGCCGTCTGTGAGGAAGCTGAAGCTGGGGCGTCATTGTACCTTCCAACAGGGCAAGGATCCCAAGCATACCTCAAATTCCACCAAGGCTTGGTTGCAGAAGAAGTCCTGGAAGATTCTACAGGGCCATCATAGTCACCTGATTCCATTCCTCATTGCTCATGAGGAATGGGCTAAGATTCCTCAGGAACGCTGGATTTGCGGATGCAGTGGTTTTTGAAGGAGGTGTCAGTGGTGGGTAGAGAGACCCCGATGATCTTTTCAGCTGTCCTCACAATTCGCTGTAGGGTCTTGCGGTCGGAGGCTGTGCAGTTCCCGAACCACAGAATGAGACAGCTGGTCAGGACGCTCTCTATTGTCCCTCTGTAGAAGGAGGTGAGGATGGGAAGGGGGAGTTTGGCTCTCTTCAGCCTCCACAGGAAGTGGACGTGCTGCTGAGCCTTCTTGACTAGGCAGGTGGTGTTGAGAGTCCAGGAGAGGTCCTCAGTCATGTGCACGCCAAGAAACTTGGAGCTTTTGACTCTCTCCACAGTTGTCCCATTGATGTGCAGTGGTGAGTGGTCCACTTGGGTTCTCCTGAAGTCGACAATCATCTCTTTAGTCTTATCAACATTAAGAGATAGACTGTTGTCTCTACACCATTCTGCAAGCTGGTTCACCTCCTCCCTGTATGCTGACCCATCATTGTTGCTCATGAGGCCCACAATTGTAGTGTCATCAGCAAACTTGATGATATGATTAGACCTGAACTTAGCAGCAACTTTGTTGTCAGTTGTTGTGGGCTGATTGTGTTGAATGCTGAACTGAAGTCTATGAACAGCATCCTTACATAATTGTCCTTTTTATCTAGATGGGTCAGAGACAGATGGATGGTAGCAGATATGGCATCCTCTGTTGAGCATACTGAAATGGGTCCAGTGTGGTGGGAAGACTGCTCTTTATGTGTTTCATGACTAGCTGCTCGAAGCACTTCATGATGATAGGTGTGAGTGCAACAGACTGGTAGTCATTCATGCAGGACACATGGATGATGGTGCACAGGGCACAGGGATGATGGTGGTCATCTTGAAGTACAGTGGGATGACTGCTTGGCTCATACCGGCCAGGTATGTTGTCAGGACATGCAGATTTCCGTGAGTTGACTCTGAACAGAGTTTTCCTGACATCTACTGCAGACACAAGTATTTGGTCAGTGGGAGTTGGGGTGGTCTTCCTTGCTGGCATGTTGTTCTGTGCTTCGAACTGTGCGTAGAAGTCATTTAGGGTATCTGGGAGCGAGGCATCACCATCACAGACAGGTGGTGCAGCTTTGTAGTCTGTGATGGCCTAAATGGCTTGCCACATACGCCTTGTCTCCTTGGTGTTTATGAAGTGACTGTGGATTCTTTCTGCATAGTTGCGCTTTGCCTCTCTGATGGCCCAGGACAGCTTGGCCCTTGCTATGCGGAGGGCTGCCTTGCCGTCAGACCTGAAGGCAGAGTCTCGGGTTTTCAGCAGTGAGCGCATTTCAGCAGTCATCCACGGTTTCTGGTTTGCAGGTTTGGTGATGGACTTGAAGGAAGTTACATCATCTCTGCACTTGCTGATGTAGCCAGTCATTCATGCTGTGTATTCCTCCAAGTCTGTGGTGTTGTGGTATGTAACAGCCTCTCTGAACCGTGCTGAGATGGCTGAGACGGTTTGGCACGTTTCAGAAGTGGTCTGTATGCTGGGATTAGCATAACAGAGATGTGGTCTGAGCCACCGAGGTGGGGGCGGGGTGCAGCCTTGTAAGCACTGTGAATGTGTAAACAGTGGTAGCTCAGTGGTTAAGACATTGGACTTCTGCACAGAAGTTCTGCCTGCCATGTAATTTACGACCTTCCTGTCTCCTGTCTGTGTGGGAGTTGATCTTTCCCAGGTGTGTGTGTGCATGCGTGCGCGTGTGCATGTGTGTGTGCTGAAGCTGTTGTTTAAAGCTGTTCAGTCCATGCATTTCATCCATTTCTTCAGTCATATTTCTCAGTCTGGTGATGACTGTTGTTGTTGTTGGATGGGAGATGCTGTAGAGCAGGTTGGAAGTGAGCATTCGAGTCCCAGCAATGTTCAGATGAAATCCGTCTGCTTTAAACACGTCTTCGCTCCCAGAACAGGTTAAAGTTGTCCGTGAAATGCACCCCTTGGGCATGTAGAGGCCAGCCAGGTGTTTAGCCCCAGCAGCCTACTAAAGCGGCTGGTCCCCCACCCGATTGTTGGTATCGGGTTAAATGTGTGTGATGCTGCAGCATTTAAAAGATCATATGCCTTGTTTTATATTGAACACATTTTATATTATATTATATTATATTATATTAGGCCATGCATATTAGAGAATAAAGGATGAAGGGAAAGGACAGTGTGTGAGAGCTGTGTTGTAAGTGCGAGTGATTTGGGATTTAGTGCTCCCCCGTGATTTAGTGATCCCCGTGCTCCACGTCCTGGATTTTCTCCGGGAGTGATGTCCAGTGAAGGAGTTTAAAAGGACAGGCTTGCTGTGTGCATACGTGCTCCTCGTGCTGTCACAAGGTTATCGTGTCCCTAATCTGCTGCTCCGGTCTCCTCTCCTCTCGTTACCATGGTAACAGCCGCTCCAAAGCCAATAATCAGAGAGCGGTGTCATGGGACCCAGCAAGAATATGACACCATAGACCATAATTACCCATGATCCTTTTTAGTCTCTGAAAGCCCTGTGCTGCTTTTAACACCCTTTTAACACCCAGTCCAATTGACACACATGCACAAACGTGCAGACACTCACACACACACACACACACACACACATACAGGCGAGCATGCACAAACACAGACATGCACAAACACACAGACACTCATGCACAGGAAAGCATAAACCAACGTGTGCATATATGCATGCACAAACCCAGACACATAAATATAGTGGGCAAAAACCATTTACTTAACCACCAGTACATAAAGAAGCATCACATAAAGATGTAAATTAAATAATAGCAAATCTAACATCTATCACATAATGACCTGGATCTTAAAGAAGGTGGAAATGTTCATGCACTTTGATGCTTATTCGTGTAAATTTGTCAGTTTTCACTTCATCATTCATTTTACTTGATTTTTTCGGTATAATTACATTTTAGGCATTTGGCAGACACCCTTATCCAGAGTGACTTCCATTTATCTCATTTTTACAACTGAGCAGTTGCGGGTTAAGAGCCTTGCTGAAGGGCCCAACAGTGGCAGTTTGGTGGTGCACGAGTCAGACGTTTGTAATAACCAATGCGTGACGTACAGGATATGATGTAATACTCTCTGCGCCAGAACTAACAATTGAAAGGTGTAGCACAGTCAACCCGGCCGAAAGGATGGTACTCCCAACTGACGGGACCCCCCACTGCTGCACAGAGGAATCTGAGAAATTTCTGAAAGCTAGAATAGACCTTGAATAGAACCCACTGCCAGATGCACAATGGGTGTTTTACGTAGATGGGTCCTGTTTCCGCACACAAGAAGGGAATAGGGCTGGATATGCAGTGGTCAGATATAATAGCGACATCGGAGAGCATGAGACTGTTGTGGGTACAACAGTTCCCCAACCATGCTCAGCCCAACTGGCAGAGATAAAGGCTGATGGACCGACCTTGCTACATGGCCCGGCAATATCAGAACTGTTAGCAGCAATCCAGCTATCTGAAAAGCTGGCAATAGTGAAATGTAGGACCCACAAAACGGATGGTTCAGAGGTAACTAAAGGTAACACAGCTGCAGATGAAGCGGCGAAAAGAGCAGCCATAGGAGAAAAGCAAACATCGATTATGGTACAGACAGATGAACTAGAGGAAGAGATAGGGGAAATGTCAGCAGAAAATCTCAGAGACAGCCAGAAAACAGCAAGCCATGAGGAAAAGGAACTGTGGAGGAAAAGAGGGGCAGTCAGAGACCCAGAAACCGGAGTATGGAGGAATGTGGAAGGTCTGTGGGTTGCCCCACTAGCACTATTACCCCTGTTGATAAAAGAAGCACATGGAATAGATCACTGCAATAGGAGAGTAATCATTGACACCATACGAAGACACTGGTGGTCACCATACCTAGCAAGTATGGTGGACAAGGCCCTGAGGGTTTGCGCAGTATGTGCTGAGCGGAATGTGAGAAAACACTTTACAGCCCCTATAGGCCACATCCCGGAACCCCAGGGTCCATTTCGACACCTCATAATCTCAGGACTTCATTGACATGGCAGAAAAACATGAAGGAAAACGCTACGTGTTGGTTGTTGAGGATGTGTTTAGTCGATGGGTCGAGGCAGTACCATCGACAAAGAACAATGCCAAGACAGTAGCAAAGTTTCTATGCAGAGAGGTGATCCCACAATTTGGAATACCTGACAAACTAAGCTCAGATAACGGTACTCATTTTGTAAATGAGGTGGTCAAGGCAGTAACTGAAGCCCTGCACATAAAACACAGGATGGGGTGTGTGTATCATCCCCAATCCCAGGGCAAGGTGGAAAGGGCAAATGGCGTGCTGAAAGAGAAAATTGCGAAGATTTGCAAAAGCACCAATTTAAATTGGGTTCAGGCCCTACCCTTGGCGTTAATGAAAATGCACTTGCAAACCAACCGTATGACACATCTCACTCCACATGAGATGGTTACAGGGTGCCCTATGCCAACAGCATTTACAAGTGGACCCTATAAGGGACCCTCATTAGAACAGTTAGAGAGCGAAATGGCAAGCTATGTGAAACACTTAACCCATATCCATAGAACATTGTGTCCACAGGTACAGGCAGCTACCCACAGAGAAGTCGCAGAGGAGAGACTCCGACTGGTAGAGCCAGGGGACTATGTGTACGTCAAAGTCTTCAAGTAAAAGCATTGCAAACAACCTCGCCGAGAGGGACCATTCAAGGTGGTACTGGCCACACCCACCGCATTCAAAGTTGAGGGGAAAGAATATTGGTACCACTTGAATCATTGTTGCCATGCCCCAGCACCAGGACCAGACGGACAACAGGTGAAGGAAGACGAAAAGGGTGACTCAATGCTCGAATCAGACAAGGATGACCCAGACAAGCCTGGCCCATCAACAAGACTAGGACCTGCACGAGGAATACGCTCGCAAAAAGAAAAAGGAAAGGCTCCCCCAAAGCAGCAAGCCAGTGATTCGTCACCCTCATCCTCGGAAGAAACAGGGGAGACACCTGACTTAGAGGCCCCTCCTCCCCCAGCAGAACCAGAAATATCTGGCCCAGTCACCGCGTCAGCCCCCCATCCTATAGCTACGTCCAGTACAATCGTAGGCAGAGAAGAGATGTTAGAAGCGCAACCCCTAGAAGTAGCAAACACAAGCTTAGCTCCCGAGCAAGACAATAGACGTAGACTTCTTCGAGAATCTTATGTGGTAGGGCATTGAAGTCAGCCCAGCCCCAATTCAGACAGTAGATTTCGATCAGCTTCGTGACTCACCAGAATATGATGTACATTATCAGCCGGATCACTAAAAGCTGGTCAAGCCAGCAACTAGTGATAATAGCCGCAGTTATGGTAATGTGGCCAGGGCTACTGTGGCTTACCCTGACTAAAGGAAATGTTTTATTATCCGCCAAAGTAACCAACGTCACACATGCATCTGAAATTAATGCGCTGGTCTCAGTCAAGCGGTACAGACGAGAGGAGGGCATTGGACAGGCATTTATAGATAACAAACTAGTGTATCAAACTCCCCGTACAGCACATCGTATACCGGAAAGATATTTAAATCACAGTAGGGCGCAAGTAGCATTGCAGGACCATTTGAAATGCGCAGTAGGACTTCTCAGTATAGGAAAACAGTCAGAACCATTAAAGTCAATAATAAAAGAACATCAGAAATACTATATGATGTATTCGTTTGACTACACTGGCCCCGCACCCCCAAACACCACCACAGACGTTATAACCTGGGCCAGGAATAACGCAGCAGCATGGTACACACTTCCCCTAGAGATTTGTGTAAAACGCCCAGGAGCAGCTAATGCTGCTACAGCTAATATCAGTAGTATCATTATAACAGGCCACCCACTCAAGCCACACTGCAAAATTATTCACCCGTTGTGGTATTACAGTGTAAACGGTACCCGTTCTAATGCCTCATCTCTCCAAGCCACGACTTATGATAACAAATACAAGTCAAGGATATATGTTCCCCTATGGCACCCGGGACTAGAGCTTCGGCAGGCAGGCATAGACTTCTGGATGAGCTGCAATAGCCGAGATGATGATTGCTCCACAGACTTAAAGGGCTTTAAGGCACAGGGAGCAGAAAACAGGGACCTTGTCAACATCACCAAAATCCTGACCCTTTTTGACACAGGTATGGATGCCACCCCCCAGAACTTATATCAGCAATGGTTTCAAGAAACTGCCCAGCAGGTATCCAGTAACAGCATGTGTGTGGTGTGTCACCGCTCCCGCTGCCCCTTGAGGGCTATGCCCACCAAAGGAATTACGGAATGTGCAAATCCACCATACAATACATCCTATCTCTGCCCCACCCTGTGTCTCTTGGGAGCAGCAGCACGCCCGCATGGGGCAGAATGGATGCGCAGGATCAGTTCCTCATGCACGTACCTACCAGAAACTACTGCACTCCCCGCTGACATGTATGTTCAGGTACGCCCCGAACAGACTTTCCCCCTGTGTATACGTTCTCGCAGCGCAGTAGAAGTAGGCATGATGGAAAAAGTCAGATGCCAGACCACTATTGAGGCCCATCACCCTATAGTTAATGTAGCCCCCTCGTGTAACACAACTCAGTATGGATGTGTGCCGGTATCCATCGTTCAAATATGCGTTCCAAGCCTCAGACTTGGGACCCTGCCAGTGGCCGATGTGTTCTGGTATTGCGGTGGAAAATGGGCCCTGCAGGTGCTCCCAAGACTGTGGCATGGTCTCTGTGCCCCCATCTTATTGGAAGGGCATCTGACAGTATATGAGCTAAAAGATGAGGACTTGAATGACATGCTATCCACTCACTAACATGTCCGGATCCGCACCACACGTGACCTGTCAAGATATATGAAGACCACTAACTCCTTCCTACTGCCTGAATGGGGACAGGAGCCCCAGGTATATGTGGATTGGAAAGGAGAGCCTATAGGGGTTCCTGAAGGGCATCAAGCACAGCGAGAGACGTCGTCCACTGTGTGGTCTGCCCTCCTGCCTCACATCCAAACACGTAAGAACATGCTATGGATAAACTATGTGTAGTACAATCAACAGCGGTTTATGAACCACACCATCATGGCCTTGGGATTGCTGGCTGGCCAGTTTAATGCCACCTCGCTTATGGCCGTCCAGAACCAGTTCACGCTGGACAAGATGCATGGCCCAGAGGACGGTGTTTGCACGTTGTTTGGTACGGAGTGCTGTGCGGTGGTCCCTATCCACACTGGCTCTACAGGCCCCCTAGAGACCTTGCTGGACCGAATGAAGACCACCCGAGGTGAGGCGGTCAACAACAATGCAGGCCCCGAGGCTGCCTGGTACACCTGGCTAACCTCCGGAAATTGGATGGCTGGTCTCATGCGACTGGGCGTTAGCATTCTCATTGTCTTGGTTCGTGAGGGGGGAGTCATGGTCTTGGTGGTGATTTGAATGATTTGAATTATTTGATTGTGATTTGTGTGCCTTGATTTTAATTATTTGATTGTCATTTGTGTGCCTTGATTTGAATTATTTGATTGTCATTTGTGTGCCTTGATTTGAATTATTTGATTTTGATTTGTGTGCCTTGATCTGAATTATTTGATTTTGATTTGTCTGCCTTGATTTGAATTATTTTCTGATTTAATTATGAATTATTTTCTTGATTGGGTGAGTTGATTTGAATTATTTTCTGATTTAATTAGAATTGTTTTAAACGATTTAATCTAGTTTAATGTTTCTTTATGTTTGCTTGTTTTCGTCTGCCGTCCAAACTATTAATGTGTTACTGTAATGGTGCCTTAGTGTGGTTACATTCTGATTTGTAACATTGGTATCAATGCATGACTTATCAAAAATATTGGTGCACTATCGGTGAAAAGTTCCACGCAAAGTACTAGGGGGGATAAGCCAGTTGAGATACTATCGCAAAATTTTAAGAAGATATGATTTTATTTTTATATATATATATATATATATATATATATATATATATATATATATATATAGAATGACCCTAGGAAGGTGAGACTTATAAGTCTCAGAGGGGGGAGTGATGGTAATAAAATGGAATTAAGACATAATATAGAGATGACGCATGCGCTAAGCAATCAGTGTAACCAAAACCAAAAACATAATTCATAGGTGTAGACTCGCTTATAGCTAATAGATATATACGTATATGAGTGCATAAGTAAAAGACAAAAATGACAGAAGGCAGATGTGAGTCCCAGATAAAGTTTAATGAGACACATTGTTTAGTAAAAAGTAGTAGTCGATTGTGAAGTGCTGGGAATGGGAGAAAACAAAATAGTGTGTCTGCTGGAAACAGGTGATGGAGGATTAGCACACAGAAGAGAGACAAGAGTAGTGGGCCTAAAAATCTAAGGTATGTCAGGTGAAGCGGGAGAAGACTGAAGGGAGTCATCCATGAATGCAGTTGAAGAGAGGGGGGAGCCAGCGGCCCAAGGACATTCATCCACATGGGGACAGGTGTCAGTCTGAATAGGCCGGGATGTAGTTGACACAAGAGGAGTGAGACAAAAGAGTGTTTGCATAGAGCGAGTGGTCATGACAATAGGAGACGTTTGAGTGGACACCGTGCGTGTCATAGCAGGATTGATTACACAGACAGGTAACAAAGGATGGGCTGGTAGTGGATAATCACAGAGCTGATCCAGGAAATTGGATATGCCAGAGGCCAGGTGTGCTAACTGATAGCGACGGTAAAGAAGCACTTCATCATAGGAAGGGCGCCCATAGGTACGAGGCCTGAGAGACACCTGGTGAGCACGAGCTAAAACACACATAGGAAAGAAAACATATACAGGTGCATCTCAATAAATTAGAATGTCGTGGAAAAGTTCATTTATTTCAGTAATTCAACTCAAATTGTGAAACTTGTGTATTAAATAAATTCAATGCCACAGACTGAAGTAGTTTAAGTCTTTGGTTCTTTTAATTGTGATGATTTTGGCTCACATTTAACAAAAACCCACCAATTCACTATCTCAACAAATTAGAATACTTCATAAGACCAATAAAAAAAACATTTTTAGTGAATTGTTGGCCTTCTGGAAAGTATGTTCATTTACTGTACATGTACTCAATACTTGGTAGGGGCTCCTTTTGCTTTAATTGCTGCCTCAATTTGGCGTGGCATGGAGATGATCAGTTTGTGGCACTGCTGAGGTGGTATGGAAGCCCAGGTTTCTTTGACAGTGGCCTTCAGCTCATCTGCATTTTTTGGTCTCTTGTTTCTCATTTTCCTCTTGACAATACCCCATAGATTCTCTATGGGGTTCAGGTCTGGTGAGTTTGCTGGCCAGTCAAGCACACCAACACCATGGTCATTTAACCAACTTTTGGTGCTTTTGGCAGTGTGGGCAGGTGCCAAATCCTGCTGGAAAATGAAATCAGCATCTTCAAAAAGCTGGTCAGCAGAAGGAAGCATGAAGTGCTCCAAAATTTCTTGGTAAACGGGTGCAGTGACTTTGGTTTTCAAAAAACACAATGGACCAACACCAGCAGATGACACTGCACCCCAAATCATCACAGACTGTGGAAACTGAACACTGAACTTCAAGCAACTTGGGCTATGTGCTTCTCCACCCTTCCTCCAGACTCTAGGACCTTGGTTTCCAAATGAAATACAAAACTTGCTCCCATCTGAAAAGAGGATATTGGACCACTGGTCAACAGTCCAGTTCTTCTTCTCGTTAGCCCAGGTAAGACGCCTCTGACGTTGTCTGTGGTTCAGGAGTGGCTTAACAAGAGGAATACGACAACTGTAGCCAAATTCCTTGACACGTCTGTGTGTGGTGGCTCTTGATGCCTTGACCCCAGCCTCAGTCCATTCCTTGTGAAGTTCACTCAAATTCTTGAACCGATTTTGCTTGACAATCCTCATAAGGCTGCGGTTCTCTCGGTTGGTTGTGCATCTTTTTCTTCCACAATTTTTCCTTCCACTCAACTTTCTGTTAACATGCTTGGATACAGCACTCTGTGAACAGCCAGCTTCTTTGGCAATGAATGTTTGTGGCTTACCTAGTGAACCAAACTGAGAGACCATTTTGAAGGCTCAGGAAACCTTTGCAAGTGTTTTGAGTTGATTAGCTGATTGGCATGTCACCATATTCTAATTTGTTGAGATAGTGAATTGGTGGGTTTTTGTTAAATGTGAGCCAAAATCATCACAATTAAAAGAACCAAAGACTTAAACTACTTCAGTCTGTGGCATTGAATTTATTTAATACACGAGTTTCACAATTTGAGTTGAATTACTGAAATAAACGAACTTTTCCACGACATTCTAATTTATTGAGATGCACCTGTATGTGTAAGAGGCAAGGCCCAGATGACTCACAGCTGCCTAAGGTCAAACAAAAATATAATGAGACTGATCAACTTTGCCAAACAACTATGTAAAGAGCAAACAGCGCTAGAAGTAGAAAGCAAACACTGTATTCAGGCCACGAGATAATAACAACAATCTGTGGTTTGGAAAAACAAACAGTGTCCATTATTTAGACTAACAGCAGGCAAGAATGATTAAAAGCATCTAATAATAAAATGAGAAAAGAGTAACTTACACATTCTAGACATCTTGAACAGCGATGAGACTTCCGTCAGACAGAGAGTCACAAAGCAAATGTGAAAAGAACTAGGAAGTATGACATTAATATGACAAACAGTTTTTTTAAAATTAATGACGAAACAGGCTGAAAATAAGGGAAAATCCGCGAGACAGGAAAAAGACCAAAAAAGGACAAAAGCAAGGGATTGGCTAGAAATAAGGGAAACTTAGAGAGTAGGGAAACGAGCCTTAGGGAGGAGTTTTCAGGAATAGGTGGAAAATAAGGGGAAATAGGAAGGCCATGCAAATTCTGATGGGAGGAGTAAAACAGTCGAAGGCAAGAAATAATGGGAAATTGGCAGGGCATATGCAAAACAAAGAAAGGAGGTGCCTTGCAGTGCCTGGAATAAATAGAATGGGTTTTTCAGGGGATATTTGCACTTGCATGCAACTTCACCACGAGCTGTCTTGTGTTGTGAGTGTCTCCTTGAGCTCAACGGATTGTTTGTGTTCTTGAACCGCAATAAACAACGTTTGCTCTTTTCTCATCTGAGACTGAAGGTCTGAATTTATTTCTTAACTAAATTTTGAGTACAATAATAGTAAATTTGCTGTAAGAAAGAAGAACTGAAGACCTCTTGGTACCACCCTGGATGTCTGACCTCGGAGGGGGACTCTGAGAGTTCCAACAATGTCCATGTGTCTTTTAAACTTATTTTGCTTGAGGGATCCAGGGAAGTCTCCAGGAGAAGTGCCCACACACACACCCATGTTTCCTGTGTGCCTGGGGATGTTCTTCCTGGTATGTGTTGGCCATTATTGGATTCCACCCCCGAATGTTTACAATGTGTTTATGTTAATGAGTTTAAGGGGGGGTGTCCCAGATTTTCACAGCCTCAAGAAGCAAATGTCTGTTGTAAGAGGCATGTCAAATGAGTGGACAGATATGATGCATATGTGTATTAATGCGGGCGATCCAATTTGTGTAACTATCAGAGAAATACTAGACCTGATGACTGAATGCGGCAGTTGTATTAGAATTGCTGACATAATGTGTTTGTGTGCGTATGTGAGTGATTTATGTGTAATCACGCTGTCAAGAAATGACCAGACTGATGTTTGTGAAATTGATGAAACATTAGTTGATTATATTCTTGAGAAAAACACTGTGATGTGTATAACATTTCTACAGCACCTCGATGGCGTTGTTCTCCTTTACTGAAATAAAATCCCAAAACATTTAAAACCATCTGAGTTATTCTTTTGTGGAGCCTGAACTGCCAATATGTCCGAAAAAATGAAAAATATTTATTACACCCCTTCTAACCCACTCACCCTGTCTAAAGACTGTGTGATTATGATGGCGATGTCATCGACGGCGTTTTTTATGAGGAGGAATTACAAAAAAATATATATTTGTGAACAAAAACAAGACATTTAAAGTGGAAAAAGCAAGGCCGGACAACGTTAGTCTACGATAGTAGATGGCTCGGATGGCCTGCAAAATTCGCGTTATGGATCGATCCAGAAAGATTTGGTTGATGTACAGAAGCCATAAAAACAAAAGGTTTTACACACGTAACTGCTACATTCCAAAAGTTATTGAAGTTTGATTATTTTCCATTTTTAAAAATGTAAATAAATGTTTTTAAATTATTTTGAAAATCTATTTGCTGTGGTTGGTAGCAGTAATAGGTTCCTCTCACGCTTTGGTTCCTCTCAAGGTTTCTTCCTCATGTCGTCTCAGGGAGTTTTTCCTTGCCACCGTCGCCACTGGCTTGCTCATTGGGGATAAATTTATCGATTTAAAATTTAGATCCAAAAATTATGTATCTCTGTAAATCTGCTTTATGACGATGTCTATTGTTAAAAGTGCTATACAAATAAAATTGAATTGAATTGAATTGAACTGAATTAATAGACTGTATCATCATGCATTTGGTTTCACACTCCTACAGGCAAAAAGTTATTACTTTTAAATTATTTTGTCTCTTTTGCAAAATAAGCATCATTAAAGACTTTTTTTTATTTTAAAATTATAATAAAATAAAAATAATTAAAAACTGATATTTCAAATTCTAGTTGCTGTAGTTGATAGCAATAATAAGCTGTATCATAGTACATTTGGTTTTAAATGTGCAACTCCTACAAGCCATAAGTTATTGAATTTTAATTATTTTTCTTTTTTACACACAAAAACAACCTTGATTATTTTCACAATAGAGTTGTCTTTGATGAGAAGAATGGTGTATAATATAGTGTGAATCATAAAATGTTAAGTTTCATTTCTATTTGTTTACAGGAAAAATTTTTGCAATAAAAACAGCATTTTGCTGTAGTTGCTAGGACTAACCCTGGGTTTTATATGGCACAATAAGTTTATATGTGTAATAAAAAATGTATATCATTAATAATCATTAATAAAATATATGCTATAAAAAATAAATAAATGCTGTATCTATACAATATCCTAACACTGCAATACGTTAGATATCCTGCGAAGTAGACGACTATAACCTTGTACAGTTGCCCAGGTCATGCACAGCACAACTGTTATTCCAGTACCCAAAACACCTCATGCTATAGCCTTTAAAGACCTTCGCCCAATTGCCCTTGTAGGGCTAAAATATATAAAGTTAATTACTTAGCCCACTGCTCTCCTATAACTAACGACGGAAATAGGTGCAGCGAAGGTTAATGCGTGTTTTAATGTATGATTTAAATATCTGACTCCATTTAATTGATTATCTGACTCCAATAGAATAATCTTCTAGTTAGTGCTAGAAGTGTTAGAACTCAATGTTTTACTAATGTTTACTCTTAAGCAACTTCAAGCGAAGCTTTCATTAAAATGATGTTCCTACGTCAGAGACTTTCATGTAGCTTCTTTATTAAACCATTATTTTGTTAGCTCAGAGGTTTCTATCAACGTGCAAGCCTAGGCCTTTCCCATCTTACTTGTCAGAGGTTCTGTTTACACTTGCAAGTATTAGCCTTTACTTTTGGCTTGTCAGAGGTTGACTTTAAACGTGTCTAACATATTATACACTTTTAGTTTAAGAAACTATTCTTAATAAGAATACCAAACAAGAAATATAATAACAAATGGATTTAATACAAGATCACAATTAAAGAGATACATAAAATAGAGACAGAGGTAACTTACAGGATTATAGTAAGCGTCACGGACATATGATATGTGATGGAAAAAACATCTATGGCAAAAGGCCCTTTAGATGTTACAAGCCCCCTGATTTTATAAGCCTCCTTTTCTCTCTACCAAGCAGATCCTCTTATACCCCTGACCCTCTTTGAAATGTATAGTGACCAGGATACCAAATGGAGATGAAACAATGTGTTTTATGGCAGGGTGGACCCCATGGTGTTTTATGGCAGGGTTATCTCACTTTAAGGAACTGAATGTTAATTAAGTTCCCGAGAATGAGTTCATGCAAACCAGGGGGTGCCTGTGTGTGTGTGTGTGTGTGTGTGTGTGTGTGTGTGTGTGTGTGTGTGTGTGTGTGTGTGTGTGTAAAGAGCACATATTACAACATATATTGTAAATGTTATTTCCTAAACTATATGATATTTATGATATCACCACATCGTCCCCCATGAACTATGGATACAAATGATACCAAACATGCCCTGAGGAATACTGTAATTAAACACAGTTTAGATGACCAGTTTTAGTTCACCTGGTATCTCTGAAACACATTCCTGATCATTTTAACCTTAATCACATTACTGCCACAATTTTAGAAATCTACTACACCCTTACATCTTTTCTGTGCAAGTGCATGGAGCGTATACTGTGTAAAGGACTGTTAGCACAAATGAATGGCTCTGTAGATCCGTTACAGTTTGCTTATATGCCCAAACGGAGCACGGTGGATGCCTCCCTGGACCTTATTACAGAAGGTCCAGCACCATTTAGATAAAGTGAATGCTTATGTTAGAATTCTTTTTATGTATTTTACATCAGCATTTAATACTGTACAACCGCAAATTTTAAAAGGAAGATTGCAAGATCTAGGTGTAAGTAGCTGGTTAATTGTATGGATTGAGAAATTTTTAGGAAATCGGCCCCAACGAGTCTGTGCTAATGGAATCTCATCTGATTGTATAGTCTTAAATTCAGGGTTACCACAGGGATGTGTATTATCACCTTTACTTTTTTCTGTATATATTAATGAACTTCAGTGTAATAGGGATGATCTCACTTTAATCAAATACGCTGATGACTTGGTTTTAACTTCTTGTCAAACAGACTATCTATTTTGAGTATATTAAAAGTCCTGTGCAGTGGTTTGACAACAGATAACAGATTCTCACTCCAGGAAAATGCCGACCATATACATAAGAAATCAAGCCAGCGTTTAGGTCTACTCAGGAAATTAAGACATTTTAGTGTTGATAAGAGGGTTTTAACTATTGTTAATAGATCGATGATCAAATGTATTTTATCATATAACATTGTTTCGTGGTATGATAATTTAACAACGAGATCGAAAAACAAATTAATACAAGTAATTAATGAAGCAAATAAGATCACCAGCCAGAAACAGAGTATGTTGCAAGAGCTGTTTTCACATTTTATGGAAAAAAGGCAATTGCAGTATATTCAGACCAGACTCGTCCTCTTCATTTTTGCTTTGAGGCCCTACCTTCGGGGCGCAGGCTGCACATACTGCTGGCTAAAAAGAATATATATAAGAGATAATTTTTTCTATTGGCGGTGACTGTTTTAAACCAACTTTTTAATTGAGGTGTTATGTATTTATATGGGTAGGTGTGTGTATGCGTGTGTATGCATATGAGTAGTTGTAACATAGACTTTATGTCAAAATTTGATTTCTGACCCCCCTCACGTTATGTAATTTATGGACTCGTGAAGGTCCCCATGAACATGTGTAATTTATGACAGTACATTTATGACTTTTTTCCTGTCTTCTGTCTGTGTGGAGTTGCATTTCCCAGGTGTGTGTATGTTTAACGTTTCACGAAGTGATATGGGATATGTGTGTGTGTGTGTGTGTGTGTGTGTGTGTGTGTGTGTGTGTGTGTGTGTGTGTGTGTGTGTGTGATCTGAATCTAATGTATAAACAAACAAAATGGTTAAAGAGCTATGGTTTGTATACTTATCTGTGTTTTTTTTATTAGTGCAATTATCTGTTACAATGACTGCCCCGTGAACTCCTAAAGACCCTAGAAGTGTAATTACGAACTCTCATGAACGTCCCATGAACATGTGTAATTTATGACAATACATTTATGGCTTTTTCCTGTCTTCTGTGTGTGTGTGTGTGTGTGTGTGTATGTGTGTGTGTGTGTGTGTGTGTGTGTGTGTGTGTGTGTGTGTGTTCTGAAAAAGCTGTTGGTTAAATAAAAGCCGTGGACGGGTCAAAGTTTTTTGTTCATTTGATTTGTAAGAGTGTTTCAATAAATGAACAGACTGATGTTTGTGAAACTGCTGAAACATTTTGTTGATTACGTTGTTGAGAAAAACACTTGTTCTCTTTTACTGAACTGAAATCCCCAAACATTTAAAAACCATCTGAGTTTTTCTTTTGTGGAATCGAATCTGAATATCCTGTCATTCTTTACTTTTAGCCAATAATACTTTATTATACACACATCACACTCAATAATACAGATAACAACATGATCAAAATATGAGAACATGCAAAAAAAAGGTTAATTTTTTTTTAAAACTTAGCCACTGACTCTGGTCATGAGGGGTGAATTGAATACACGATCATCTGGGTAATTTGAATGTGTTGATGGAGAACTAGTGGGCGTTTTCTGTTTTTACTCTTCTTAGACGAGCCCCACAGATATTTTTATTAAGTAGTATTAACCAGGATAAATAAGTTCTGTAAAAAAAAAAATAGTTCTTTGTTAGGTCATGTTAGTCAGTGCCTTAACGAATGATTAAAGTTATGCCAAAGGTGTTATTACAAGCGTGTAAATGCATGGTTTGACCTAATAGAACAGATCCAGATTTCAGGATCATGTATAAAATGGTGTAAAATGTGAGGATAAAATAGATAAATCACAAGAGAGGGTAATTTGTAGTACATCAGTCTTTCTATATGTCTGCATAGAGCTTGACATAATGGGGGCTGGTTTGCAGTACATCAGTCTTTGCCAGTGTGTGCAGATTATTGCCAATGGCAGACTGTTGTTTATGATTCAAAGTGTGAATGTATGCCATTTTAGACTCAGGCCACTGCAGAGAATAAACTACTGATAACTTTTCAACACACTTGAGCTTTTTCACTCCTTTAATTACTAATTGCTTCATAACCGATGAAACAGTTTTGCTGTTTATGTCTATATTCCGGCTTTTTAACAAACACACCAGCGTCCTCTCACTTTACAGTGACAAATTTGTTGAAGTTATTTAATGCATCCACTTTAGTTAATGCATTATCTAACATCAGCCAGCAATGAGCAATGTATTTTACAGCATTTATTCATCTTGAACAATATTTAACTAACTAGTATGTTAACTAGTGTGTTTTTCATATTGCTTTAACTAACGCTAACAGATACAAGATCAGTAAATGCTGTAGAAGTATCGCTCATTCAAGTGTTTCTTTCAAGGAGTTCATGAAAAACGTATTTCAGTGTGTTGTTTAAATGTAAACAATGAGGTGTGCATGTGTAGAGCAGTTAACTGTTTAAAATACATAAAAAGACCAGAGCATTCTTTCTTTTTCTTTTTTCACACCCTTTCTGCCTTGTCAGCTATAGGCTATTTTATTTAGATTTACTGTCTGACCCCTGATAGCATTATTTTCTGGGTGTGGGAATTAATGATAGCTAGCATCAATAAGCATAATTTTCAAGATGATCCCACGTCAGTTTTGCCCCCATAAATCTGATTACTGTTTTGGCATATGTAAGGCATATGAAATTTCACACATAGGCATAAGGAATTTGTCGAATGCAAATGCAGTATGGTATTCAAAAACTTTAAGCTATCTGTATCTATCATCTCTCTAACTGTACCTGTCATACCATTAAATAAATTAGTAAATATTTATAATATATGTGTTACGTAACACAGACGTGTTGGCCGGAAGAGGGAGTCAGGATGCATGCGCTGGGGAGACGTCAGTAAATGCAGAAAAGTTTATTCCAAATATAAGAATCCATACCACGAACCAAAACAAACTATAATCCAGGCTGTACTAAACAAAAGTAGTGATCTGGGAATCACCAGAACAAAGCGCACAGTTAAACACATCTAAACTCTAACAAACTAAACTATGATAAACTAAACTATGATAAACTAAACTATGATTAACAATACTATGATAAACTAATACTCCGAGCCGAAGCGGAAATGGAGTGGCGTATTTAAACACATATCAATCACATGTCCAAATCACAAACACCTGACATCAATAAACATGAACCAATGTGAAATGAGGAGGCGGAGACATGACACGAATGAAAACATAAGCACATGGGGAAACACAGGAGACATGACGTGAACGAACACATGAGAACACATGGCAGAGGTAAACAAAACGTGAGTTCATGAATGAAATGTCCATCGGAGAGTTTTTGAATAGCGCTGTGTTCGAGTCCGCCGCTCGCCTAGCGAACGACTCAGAACGAGAGGAAACCCCCCCCAAAGGCGCCGAAAGTTCTGACCGTTCTGGCGGACTCGGGCCCCTGGGCAGGATCATAACATCTGCCCCCCAGGACCCGAGGCTGGCGATGTCCAGTGTCCTGAGGCCAGGCCAGAGCGTGTCGGGCTGTCCCTTCGGCCTTGGACGAGAACTTGGACGAGAACTTGGACGAATGCCTGGTCTGGATCTCGGAGCTGCACGTGACCTGGTGCTGGGCCTGGATCTCGGCGCTGCGCATGACCTGGTGCTGGGCCTGGATCTCGGAGCTGCGCGTGACCCCGTGCTTGACCCGGAGCTTGACCTCGAACCAGGAGCAGAGTCGGCTCTGGAACCAGGATCGGAGTCGGCTCTGGAACCAGGATCGGAGTCTGCTCTGGAACCAGGATCGGAGTCAGCTCTGGCACCTGGATCAGAGAAAGGCTTGGAAACAGACTCGGAGAAAGGCATGGAAACAGACTCGGAGAAAGACTTGGAAACAGACTCGGAGAAAGACTTGGAAACAGACTTCGAGAAGGA
Organism: Cranoglanis bouderius; assembly: GCA_023630585.1. NCBI lineage: Eukaryota > Metazoa > Chordata > Actinopteri > Siluriformes > Cranoglanididae > Cranoglanis > Cranoglanis bouderius. The sequence continues at coordinate 28,008,178 of CM042538.1, forward strand.
CTTGGAAATAGACTTCGAGAAGGACTTCGAGAAGGACTTGGAAACAGAACAGAGAACTCAGTTAGACCGAAAACCATAGACAAAATCAAAAACTTGGTTGGAAACAGCATTGGAAATTAAATTGGAGACAGAGGAGGAGACAGAGGAGGAGACAGAGGAGTGAGCTGGGTTGGAAGCGGAGCTGGGAGTCAAATCAGCCTCCGAACTGAGAAGGAGAGCAAACACATATCCAGAAACTAAACCTATGTAGCTAGCTATGAAATCAGGAACTGGACTTGGAAATGAACTAGGAACTGGGCTAGGAACAGGGTTGGAACCTGGACTTGGACTTGGAACTAAACTAGGAACTGGACGAGGAACTGGACAAGGAACTGGACTGGAACTGGGAACGGGAGCAGGACTGGGAACAGGACTGGGAACCTGACTGGGAGCAGGATTGGGAGCAGGATTGGGAACCTGACGGGGAACCTGCCTGAGAACTGGCTCAGAGATTGGCCTTGGAATAGGGCAAAAATCTGGACATGGCCATGGACTTGGACATGGACTAAGATTAGGGCAGGAACCTGGACATGGACTTGGACATGGACTAGGATTAGGGCAGGAACCTGGACATGGACTAGCTTGAGAAGAGGTCATCCCATGGACCTCAGACATGGACAGGGCAGGAGTGGAGGTTTCTTCTCGAACCTCTGACGAGAACACGGCTTGGGCGGAGGTCTCCTCGTGGACCTCCGGTGTAAGCCAGCCAGGAGAGGAGGTTTCCTCTTGAATCTCTGACTGCTGCTTGGGGCTGCAGGTCGCCTTGTTAACCTCCAGAGGCAGCTCCACTGTGGAGACCTTCTGCTCGGCCTCCTGCTGGAGCTCGGGGCTTGAGGTCGCCACGTTAACCTCCAGGGGCAGCTCCGCTGTGGAGACCTCCTGCTGGGCCTCCTGCTGGAGCTCGGGGCTGGAGGTCGCCACGTTAACCTCCAGGGGCAGCTCCGCTGTGGAGACCTCCTGCTGGGCCTCCTGCTGGAGCTCGGGGCTGGAGGTCGCCACGTTAACCTCCAGGGGCAGCTCCGCTGTGGAGACCTCCTGCTGGGCCTCCGGCTGGAGCTCTGGGGTTGCCCACCTGTGGAGCCATTTGTGTGCTCACCAGCTGCCCTTAAAACAGGTTTGTGAGCAGAAGTAGCTGCTCCTTCCTTCCTGTTTCCTGCAGGTGGGGCTGGTCGGGTGCAGCCCTCGGTTGCACACTCCTGAAACTGGGGCTGAGAGGTGCAGGCCGCCACATTTGCCTGCTTCCTCTCATAGTATTCCAGGAACGACTGGCCAGGCTGATCGGGCAGGTGAACTTTGTTCAGAAATACGTTGAGGTCCGGCTCAAATTCCGCGCTCCCATATTCACGAATCAGGTAAATTGTGACTTTACCTTAACTACATTTGAAAGACAAATATCGTACTTTTCACATTTACATTAATGGACACTATGTGAGAACATGGTCCTAAAAACAATGCAAAGTTAATTTTGTACATGAAATATTCTTTTATTCACTTCACAACTTCACATATTGCCCAACAGGGCCCTTCAAACAATACAGGAATAATACAATCTGCATGAGCTTTTTTAACAACATAAGTTAATCAACATGTTCATCATAAAACCAAAATTCACAAAGACACAATATTTCAAGACTTCATGAACAGGTCAACACGACCATACAGCAAGGCCCCCGACTAAACTGCTAAACTTCTGAACTAGAAAATGGAGACTGCTTCAGGTACAGATCCTGATCCATCCGAGGGTCCAAGGAGTGGTTAGATATATTGAAAAGAACCAGAGGTGGACAAAGTACAGATACTACAGGTCACATATTATTCCATTACAAGTGAAAGTTGTAAAGACACATTTTTACTTAAGTAAAAGTACAGAAGTACTTGCTTTTAAAAGTACTTGAGTATCAGACGTAAATTTCCTTTTTCATGTCAACACCTTGTTTTATTATTGTCGCATCGTTGTATGTAATACTTACAATACCTTATGCCTCTGAAACAACCTACTGAATACACTGACTAGCTTGGAGTATCTGTGGAATAAAGAGCTTTTAGAATGTTATAAAACCATGTAGAAATGATAACTGCTCTCTCTGTGGCTCAGCGGCAGCACCAACACAGATCTGAATGTTCTGGTGTGATTTTTGTCAAAGGTTAAATAGACAGACGAATCGTTATCATTTAGGAAAGAGATCGTGTGGGTGTTTGAATCGAGATCGCCATCTTTTTCTGATTAATCGTGCAGCTCTACACATAACATTTAGTAATTATGCAAGGTAACAAAAAAACTAAAAAAAGTTACAAGATATTATCTTATTTAACTCTTAAACTCATTCACATTTGAATTCACGCTTTTGCGTGCTAACCAACGTCATTGTCGAAACCTTACCTATGCATAAGTGGTGTATCCACAAGGCTATGGCAACTTAACGGACAAATCCATAAATCATTTGGCCGACCAGAAAAATTATTTAACTTAATTAAATGCATGGTTGCAAGATAAAAATTCAAATTTATTAATTTAACATGCACAGGGGCGGTAGGGGGGTAGGGGGCATGAAAAAGTGTGAAATCTTTGGGATCACCCCCATTAGCACACACACACACACATAGTCATTCAAGGTTTAGGACTTCGTTGGAGCAGACACCGTTTCAGTATTGTACAGCGTCTCCTGCGTTCTAACCACGGCTGTTTATTTAATCAATAGCTTTCAACACACAAAAAACTGTAGAATAGTGCTATGAAGCTTTGCTAGATGTATACTGTAGATGCATAGGGGGGAGAGATTTAACCACAGGCTTATTTCAAAAACAAGAGATTCTGAAATAGTGTTTTAAAACTCTGCTACAGAGAACATGTAGCGTAGCTTTGGGGGAAAGATTTAACCACAGCTCATTTCAAAAACAAACAAGAGACTCCTAAACGGTGTTGAAGTTGTTGTTGTTTTTTTAGCTGTTATGAGTTTTTATGTTCTCTAAACATGCAACTCCTGTGGAAAAATAAGCAACTGATGTTAAGAAATAGAAGAAGAATGATGCATATGCTAAATAATCAATATAACCGAAGCATAATTCATATGTATAGACTCGCTTAAAGCAAATATATAGGTATGTAAGTGCACATGTTAGAGGACAAAAAATGACAGAAGACAGAGGTGGGTCAAAGTTTAATACAATTGAAAGGATAATACGCTCTTTAGTAAAAAAAAAAATATAGTAGTCAATTGTGAGGTGCTAGGGACAGGAGAGAAAGAAATGGTGCGCCGGCTGGAAACAGGAGACGGAGGATTGGCACGGGGAGGGGAGACAGGAGTAGTGGGCCTAAAAATATCAGGTATATTAGGTGAATCAGGAGAGGACTGTGATGAATCATCCATGAAGGCGGTTGAAGAGAGATGGGAGCCAGCAGCCCAAGGGCATTCATCCACATGGGGACAGGTGTCAGTCTGAATGGGCCTCGAGGAAATTGACACCAGTGGAGGAAGAAAAAAGGGTATCTGTGTAGAGCGAGTGGACATAGTAATGGGAGATGTTTGAGTAAACATGGTGTGTGTCATAGCAGGATTGAATAGAGAGAATAACCTCATCATAGGAAGAGTGCCCACAGGGACGTGGTCTAGGTGAAGCCTGACGAACATGAGCTAAAACATACACATAAGAAGAACACATATGAGAAAGAGGATAGGCAAACAAAAATATAGCCTGATATAGCTCATTTATTATAAGGAAGATAATCAAGCTAGAGCCACAGTATGTAAACTAATCAGCCTTGCCAATGATTAAGCAGAGATCAAATAACGCTAGAAGCAGAAAAATGCAAACATAATATCTAGGGTAAGAATTGTTATCAACAACCATTTTTGGCTTGAAAAGCAAACAACGTTTATTATTTAGACTAACGGCAGAAAAATAGTGATTAAAAGCATCTAATAATAAAATGAGAAAAGAGTAGAGAAAACTTACGCATTTTAGACATCCTGAACAGCAGCGAGACTTCTGTCGGTTAGGGAATCCAAGAGCAAATGTGAAAAGAACTAGGAAGTGTGAAATAAATATGGCAAACAGTTTTTTTTTTTTTTAATTAATGACAAAGTGGGCCGAAAATAAGGGAAAATCCGCGAGACAGGAAAAGACCAAAAATGGGCAAGGGAGGAGAATTGGTTAAAAAATAAGGGAAATTCGGAGAATAGGGAAATGACCCTTAGGGAGGAGTTTCCAGGAAAAGGTGGGAAATAAGGGGAAATAGGAAGACCATGCAAATTACGGTAGGAGGAGTTAAACAGCCAAGGCAGAAAATAATGGGAATTTGCCGGAGCATATGCAAATTAAAAAGGGAGGCGCCATGCGGCACCTGGGATAAATAGCAGGGGATTTTCAGGGGATATTCACACTTGCATGCAACCACACTGAGAGGTGTCTTGTATTGTGGGTGCCCCTTTGAGCTCATTGGTATTGATGCGTTTGGACTGCAATAAAACAACGTCTGCTCTTTCTCATCCAAAGTCTGGTGAGTATTCTATTTAAGTTTATTACTTTGGTTTTAAAATATTGACCCAATAATTAACATTAGAAAAGTTTTGAAAGGACTCTCGGCATCACCCTGGATGTCTGGTTTCAGAGAAAGGCTCTGAGATTTCCAACACAACCCATTAGAGTAAACAGGTTCATCTCAAACATTAGAATATCGTGGAAAAGTTCTTTTTCCCCCCCCCTCGTAATTTAATTCAAAAAGTGGAACTTTCATATAGTCTAGATTCATTACACATTTACACTTTTTTTTTGTTTTAATCTTGATTACGGCTTACAGCTCATGGAAATCCAGTGTCTCAAAAATACTAGAATAAAGAATTTATAATACAGCAATGTGGACCTGAGAAGAGTCTAATCGGCTAATTAACTCAAAACACCTTTTTACTCAAAACACCGTCGCTCAGAGGTCCAAAGTCCTCTTTTCAGATGAAAGTAAATGTTGCATTTCATTTGGAAATCAAGGTCCCAGAGTCTGGAGGAAGAGTGGAGAGGCACAGAATCCAAGCTGCTTGAAGTCCAGTGTGAAGTTTCCACAGTCAGTGATGATTTGGGGTGCCATGTCATCTGCTGGTGTCGGTCCACTGTGTTTTCTCGAGTCGAGAGTCAATGCAGCGTCTACCAGGAGATTTTAGAGCACTTCATGCTTCCATCTGCTGACAAGCTTTATGGAGATGCTGATTTCCTTTTCCAGCAGGACTTGGCACCTGCCCACAGAGCCAAAACTACTAGTAACTGGTAAGCCGTAATCATCGAGATTAAAACAAAAAAAGGCTTGAAATATTTCACTTTGTGTAATGAATCTAGAATATATGAAAGTTCCACTTGTTGGATTAAATTACTGGAAAAAAATAACTTTTCCACGATATTAATTTTTTTTAGATGCACCTGTATAAAGCTTGTAAAGCTTGAACATCGCCGCACCTTGGGTGAAGACTGTCGCTCCGACAGCTGACGATTTTCAGGCTATTAATCTTAGATTATAAGCTCATAGTTTGATAAGTATTTTGTTAACCTTTTGCCTTTCAATAAAACGAATCCTCTTAGAAGTGATTCGCTAAAATTCAGATTCTGGTTTCTGGAGTTTTATTCCTCGGACCCCGCCTATAGCTGAAGGTAGGCCTGCCATCTCTTTTGCCTATAAGGGATAAGTTTAAAGAAAAACCTCTATTCACGCTAGATTGTCTTAACCAAAGGTTCAGTGAAGTGAATAGGTCAATTAACTAGGTATATTCCTAGCAAGGCAGGATAATATATAATTAACTATAGTAATATCGCATTTTAGTATATTATATTAAACATAACGTTTTAGCAATGATTTCAACAAGCTTTAAATACTTTCAGCGTGAAGGTGCATCATCTCAGTATTGCTGTGTCCTGTTGTGTAACACATCCTCAAGGTTTAATTCTGTGCTTATTAAAAAAAAAGTATGAACATGTTCAGGGTTGAGAAAAGCAACTCAGCACAGTAAATAAGAGCAAAGTGGTATTAGAAAACATTTTTATTCATTTAAGTAGCATTAGATTAAGGCAAGACGCTACATGTGAATATTGTGTTGTTTTTTTTAAATAAGAGATGTAACAATCAACTATAAAAACAGAATATCTAAAAATAAATAAATAATAATAAAAATAATAATAATAAATAAATAAATAAATAAAAGGTTTAGTAGATGAATTACATGGAGGGAATTACATCGTTCACAATAATTGGAAGATCTTGCATGCAGTAAGAGTAAAAAGCTGTTGTGCCAGGTACTGAGACTAAAAGCGGAAGCAACGGTGCATAGAGTCCAATGAGAACATGCTAAGGCGTTGACGTCATTGCATTGCCACTAACCAATGAGACTGCTTATGGGCGGAGCGACACATGCAGCCCCGCCCCATTCTGCAGGCTGCAGCCAGGACCTTCTCGCCAGGACCTACTTGATTGCATGTGCCAAAAAGACAAACAAAAAGACTTTACTATTTCCTAGTCCATCCACTTGATGGCGCCAAATAACCATCACATGTATGTTACAGAATTTAGGAATGTTTTCCTGAACGTAATTTTATTTTTAAATCATATATCTACTGTATAGTTTAAGTATTTTTCAGACAGCGTCCTTGAATTGAATGTCACTTCTATTCATATTAAACTTCTTCTGTGTTGCTGTGCATATTGTATACATCACACTGTGTTTATGCCAAAATATCAAGTAACAGAATAGGCATGTGCCTATGAAGGTTAATAGACGTAATATTATTAATACTACTAATAGTATAGAGTATTTTCTGATGAAAATTTGATTTGAGTGTGATTATTGTATAATCCATCAGGCTCAATCGAAATGTGAATTAATCAATAAGTTGTTTTGTATCAGGAACCTTGGGTGTGCTTAAGTCATGAAAATGTTAGTGCTGACAATATAAAAGACTAAAGCTGACAAAGTAATAGATTAAGAGTGTTTAATCAGCATTTAAGCACCTGATTAAATGCAACTGAATGATAAGTCAGCATTTAGATATTAAGATACGACGCTTAATAGATATTAAGCGTATGATTATGTATGATATATTTTAATCAGTTAATCAATTTAAAATCAATCAGCATTTAAAAGTAAGATAATGTTGTAACTTTTTTTTTTTTTTTTTAAATAAGCTGACAATTATAAATGACATATGACCAGAATGAATTAATTGTGGCAAAAGTTCAAGGTGTGATTAAAAGAGAAAGGGGGTAAACCCCACCTAAGTGAGATCATTGTCTCAGGATAGTATAAAAGCTTGTGCCATGATTGTATTCATTTAGACTATCTGCAGCGGTCTCAGCTTTAATGCCTTCAATAAAGTTTGATTTTTTAAGTTTGACTTTAACCCCTTGACTTTGGAAGTTTTTGTCTTTGATTGGAGAAATTTTCCACGACAGTAGGCATGTGCCTATGAAGGTTACTAGTACTGTTGTATTGTGCACAATTATGTTTGAAAGAAATCTAAAATGAGGAATTCACAAGTCACACTTTTTCCAGTTTTTTTCCCCCAGAGTTCTGTGTATTAGCTGTAATTACTCAGGGGTGCTCAAAAGTTTTGAAGACAGGGGCTCTTGTTAGTGTCTGAAAAAATATCAGGGTATCTTAGATTACGAACATTAATTATTACATTACTTATCATTATCAATCTTTATACCACAGTGCTGTTGGATTCTTGAATCTGATCAGTCAGAAGGTGTTGATTAATTTTCTATAACAGCGACTCTGACAGTAGTTCCAACTGTATAACAAATCACAGGTTTATATTAACGCACTTGCTGTAATATGTTATCATTTCTATAGTAACAACTAACACGACTTGTAGGTTGGATGCTCCACATAAACAAATAATTTAACAAACATGTATAATCACTGGCATGGTGAAGCTTTCTGTAAGGAAACGTTCATTTAACATGTATGGTAGGAGTCTCAAGAGGAGTCTCAAATGACTTTGCACGTTCCGTTTTTCTACTTATTTATTTATTTTTTAACATGACAAGCTGTGTGTGTTTTTTTTTTTGTTTGTTTGTTTGTTTGTTTTTTTGTTTTTTTTTGTCTTATTAACATTAATAGATGGTGAGGGAATGACTGTTGTCTCACAGACTTTCTACAACATTCTCACCAGCATTTTAATACGAACACCTGCACCAGTTAATGTTCAAACGTCAGAATTTACTCAAAATGGTGCAAAAAACAAAAAACATCCAGTGAGCAGCAGTTCTGACTGGCCATGTTGGTTCAAGCTGACAGGAAGTCTACGGTAAGTCATATAACCACTCCTGGTTATTGGTCATGGTGAGCAGAATGCACAAGACGTCAACACAGCATCTCAGAACGCACAACACGTTAACCCTTGAGGTGGGTGGTTTACAAACGCAGAAGGCCACACTGGCTTGGTAAGTAATTTAACCATGGCATTACAATCATGTGACCACAGTGACTAATAATCAGATACAGTATGAACATGGAGTTTCATGTGTGAGTTGATTAATCAGTTCATTAATCGGCAGTGTATCACTGTTTAACTGTTATCTAAGGAATACAACATAAGAAAAGAAATTATAAATTATATGAAAATAATCAATGATGGGATGGTGTGATGGTGCTGCCCGAAATGGAGCTAATTTATTGTTTCTATTCCAAAGCGGATTATTTTCATATAATAATAATAACAGCACGGTTCCAAATGTTTTATTTAACTTACACTGCAGCAATTTGCCAACAACAGCACAAAAAATATATCATTTTTAAAGTATCCATGAATTGCATTTCATGTTTTTCTTAAGCAATTCAAATTACATTTACTGTTGTGGAATGTCCACAAGACAAGCTAATTCCTGTTATCGTGTACATTTAAACAGCTATAACAGTCGTTCCCTCACCAGCCTCCATTTTGTTTTCTCTCTCATGAAGTTATTAAGACAAAAAAAAACAAAAAAAAAAACAGCTTGTCATGTTACTGAGAAACTGGAAAGTGCAAACGTCTCCATTCTGAAAACTTTCCGATGACGGGAAACCTACTGGCACTGGAGACTCCTTCCATAAATGTTAAACGTCTCAACATGTTTTTAATACAACATGTTTTTATTATTACTAGCCTTACACTAAATAAGTCCGTGTCAATTAGCCGTTACTGTAGAAGCAATAACATATTAGAAATATAGAAAATGACAACAAATATAAAATTAATCAACACCTTTTGACCTATCAGATTCAATAATTCCACAGTGCTGTGGAACAGGAACATTGCTGCATTGCGCTGTTTTGTTATATGAGGGTGTAAATATAGTATCCTGGAGGAAAAAAAGGGAGGCAGAGAGAGATTGAATGAGACAGACATGAATTTAATTTTTTTTAAAAAAGTTTTTGTTTGGGGTGGTGGTGTAATGTAACAGGAAGTGAAGGAGGTGAATGTGCACTATCAAATCAAAACGCTGAACAGATTCAGATTTGCTGACTCAGAGTGGGCTGAGAGAAAAGGGGGCGGGGTGTTTTCCTGCTTGGAGCAACTGCAGTAGTTTGCAGCTGGAATACTCATGAGCATGGTACACTAAAGCAGTGGTGCACATTCACACACACACACACACACACACACACACACACACACACACACACACACACACACACACTGAGATCACAGACCACCCTGCAGTAGGCCTATTGCAGGTGTCAGGTATGTAAAACAGGTTTGAAAGCTAAATGTGTCCTTTGTAGTACAAGCACGCCCTTGTCTTGTTTGTAGGGCATCCCGTCTCCCTTCTCAGAATAAAAGGCACAGTTCTCGCTGATATTTTTTTTATCCACCAGATGTAGCTAAAGTCTTTCATTCTGCCTTCATTTATGTCTTCATTCTCTCAGAGATCTCAGAGTAATTGAGCAGAATGATCAGTGCAGAGACATGGAGCGAGGTGGCAAAAGGGAATGAGATCACTCTAAGGAGTGGCGAAAGATCTGATTTGTTTCTTGATGCAAAATGAATGGTCACATAAAAACAATTCAATTTTATTTGCATAGTCTTTTGGCTATAGACATCGTAACCGAGCAACATTACAGAAATCTGGATGTAGATATAGATCCCTAACGAGCAACCCAGAGGCGACAGCGGCATTCATTACGGTATACAGGTGTAGAAGAGTAAAGACAGACTCAGTACTGAGCGTGTAGAAAGGATGTTCAGATTGTGAATAAGAGACCTGGGTAGTCTTTATAAATACAGCAGCAGCTCTTAAGTACAAATATGATTTAAATTAACCTGAGCTAGATATGGTTCATGAACTGATTTATGAGACTGCTAAGATGTGTGATTACAATTCATTTGTCTAATGTTGTGAATCATGATGGTGCAGTGGGTAGCGCTGCAACCTCACAGTGCCAGGGATCCCTGTTCAAGCCTGAATTCGAGTTACTGTCTCCCATATTGTCTCCTTGTGGGTTTCCTCTGGGTTTTCCAGTTTCCTCCCGAAAACATGCCAATATGTGGATTGGCGACTTAAGAAATGCCCCTGGATGTGAATGTGTGTTTGCATGGTGCCAATACCCACAATGCACTGCAATATGCGAGGTACAAAATACCCACAGTGCATTGCGATATGCACAGGTACAGAATACCCACAATGCACCTTGCCCTAGTAGGTCACCATGACATTTCGTACAATATTTAGTTTGCGCTGCAAAGGTCACGTGATGATCGTGACCGGTGTTTTGTGTTTTGGTGGCTCGTGCTGTTACATGCCAGCGTGCACTCGTTAACGTTTTGGCGCAGTGCGAATCATCAGTACCGTGTGTGACTGAATCTCCCTCATCGCCATAACAACCGCTGGCAAACCGTCAGGGCACGGTCGCGTGAACAATACGCTTAAAATACGTCCTCCCGTTTTCCGTTTTGTTAGGGGGGGGGAGGCTCGCGCTCCCGCTCCCTCTCTGTCTCTCCCGCTCGCTCGAACTCAAGAGAGCACGAGCGCGTTTTTTGCGTTAAAAGCTGCGCGTGCCTCGCGCTCGAATTAGAATTACGTCAAAGCGTTTAAGCCGCTGCAGGTGCAGCAAGGAGGGCACGAGCACGGGGGAAACACGCGCGTGCTTCTGTCTTCTCATCTCATTTCTCGCTCGCTCACACACACACGCGCGCGCTTACACGAAGGGGGGGGGGGGGAAAGAGTCGGGTAGCACAAACGACACACGAGAAAGAGAGCTCGCGCGTCACGGTTTTCATGCATGCGCGTGCTAGTGATCGACAGGCGTACGTGTAAACCGAAGCGTGGGAAAGCGCGGTTTTCTCCGGGGATCTCTCAGAGTCACAGGCAGCTGCTGTAGCAGACTCGTATCTGCGCTCTTCCCGGTTTCCGCCATGGCTCAGGAGAACGGAGAGACCGCCAAGGACTCTTGGAAAAAGCAAGTGGACGACATCAAGCAAATGTTTGAATTCAAAGAGGTCCTCGGCACGTGAGTAACTTTCTTTCTTTCTTTCAAGACAATACCTCTTAAAGACAGACAACACGAGCACGAGCTGCCTGTAAACGGCGTGAGACACACACACATCTGTATATAAAGCACCGGCAGCAGAGAGCTCTGACCACGCCAAGTTTGTTGGTGATGTTTGTAAAAACGACATGCACCACTGCTACTTGCAAAGCACGACTTGTGTGCTGGTAAACAAAGCACATATGACATGCTTCCGCTAGGCGTGATGGCAAGGGGCAAAATAAAAGCTGTACAGTAAACTGCTTTGTGATCTTCACTGTACTTCATTCACGTCGAGAAACGACTGCTAAATACTTACATCTTTATTCAGCCCAATGTCGTGTTTACCATAACTGAGGGAGGAAGGATATGGTGCAAGATATTATACCGCGATACTTCATCTTCACGATACACAATATTTATAGTATTGCTAATGTGTTACCTGACGGAGGAAGCAATGATGGATTTTACTGCACTGCAACCTGTATATTAAAATAATCATGAAATCTACACCATGTAAGAATTAAAACACGACAGAGGTGTACTGTTATAGGAAAATAACCAACACCTGAAATGTATTATTTTCCCATAACAGCACCCCATGAAGTGTTTTATTCCTCTTATACCGCAGCAGTTTGTCAACAGTTACAGTTTGTAATTCATTAATGAATGAAACATGATACTTTTTATCCTTTTATAGTTACTTTTAATGCTAACTTGTCTCATGATGCAACATTATCACTTATGTTATGTTATAACAGCTGGTCGTTCCCTCACCTTTTCTCTCTTGTAGTTAAAACACACCTCATGCTAATGAGAAACTGGAGAGAGACTTTCCCATGGTGGAAAATATAGCACCGACACTGGAGACTTCTTCCATAAATGTTAAATAAACGTTCGCTTGAACAAACCTCCACGATATCAACGATTATACGTTTCTCTTAAATAACACCACATTTTTTACATCTGTATATTATTAGCTTTAGCTTATGTAGATTTTTTTTGACATACATGTCCCTGTGAATGAGTGAATGAGTGTTAGTGTAGAAACGATAACGTATTAAAATAAGTGCATTAGTCGGAATCTGTGATTTGGATTACAGCAGGAACCTCTGTCAGAGCTGCTGTTGTAGCAAATTAATCAACACCAATCAGATTCCAGGCTTCAACAACGTTGTGGTGTAATCCGTCAATCTACCCATGCCTACACTACACATGCCAAAAAAGAGGTTTCTTGAAGGTTCTTAAGGAAACCCATTCGTTGTAAAGTTCTACATCAACCCTATTATTTGTTCATTCTTATCACATGCATACAAAGGTCATGTGCATGATGGTAAACAACCTATGGATGACAAAACTCATTCTCCTTGATGTGCCTGCTTTCGCTTTTGTTACATAAATAGCACCCAGATTGTTTTTTCCCCTCAGTTACTGCCTTGTAATGAACTGAAGCAGCAGTTTTGCATGAACACACGAGAGTCTGTGTGGCAAAATGAGAACTGAGTCTCTTCGGCTTGGTATTGATTCATGAGTCAGTGTGTTTATCATCTCGCTAAAGCAATCGTTCCTTGTCACAGGGGCTGCGGTATTTTTATAGCCTACTCCCTTCATGCACTTGATGGTTTTCTAGATTAACCATCCCGGATTATGGCATGAAAGTAATCCTGTTCTTTCCTCGTTGGGCAACAACAACAGCCTGGTTTATTAAATCATACATAAACCGTAATATAGGCTTCCGGTTTGATGGTTGACTGATGCCCTTGAGGTTCTGCCACTCGGCAGTGGTCATGATTTCTGTGTGTGTGTGTGTGTGTGTGTGTGTGTGTGCACGTGTGTATCCCAGAGCTCAGTTTATGACCACACATGGAAATCTCCTCCATAAATCTGATGAGGCGGATCTGAGCTTGGTGCTAGGACACTGCCGTCATAGCAACCTGTGAGCCAGGAGTCATGGCAACTTGGACAGGCCCTGCCAAGCAGTTGTCTGGTGGCCTTCTTGATCTACATCTACCACACACACACACACACACACACACACACACACACACACACACACATATATATGTACACTTCATTCTTTTCTCATTGATATTCAGCTGTTTGCTTGTTTCTGCTTTGTGAGATATTGTCTTTAAGTAGATATGAACTCAAAATGCACTTTTAATCGGTTAACTCTTATCAGATGGCTAAGTCAGATTATATAGATTGGTGTTTTGGGTAAAACTGTTTCAGGAAGCGTTACACAGGAACTCAGATATTTGGACGGGATTTAGAGATCATCATTCGCAGGTGCTACTCTGTGATTTTATGTCCATATAAATCAACCAAACTGTGTTTTTTTTTTTTTCCCCCCGTCTCATTCTGCAGGATACATCCTGGTTGTCGGTAGAAATAGTTTTTACTAGTTGAATAAATTAGATCGTACAGATAGTTGAATGTTTGGAAACAGTTATGAAATTGAGCAAAATACAGAACAGTACTGCGTAAGACACGGCCAGACTCAAATATTTTACATGTGCGTTGGGAGAAGAGAAAAATGCTGTTCATAGAAAAAAAAAAAAAGTTTGCCCAAGAGATTATCAGCATAGAATAAGAAATATGGTCACATTCCCTCCCTGCCATTTTAAGTACTCACTCATTTTTGTTAATGCACCTAAGTAGAAAACTAGCTCATCGTACTGGGAAACCAAAACATGGGACTGGGCAACACCATGGAGCTTTCAACTGCCCACCCATGAGGTAGAAAGACACCTTATATTGACATCCAATAATAACATGCAACTTTTACTAGAAATACTTGAATGAGCAGTTGTATCACTGTCAGCGTTTTTAGTCATCTAACAATAAATGCTGACAAATAAATAAATAAATATAAAGGTAAATGATCAAATAATACTCTTTATATTAAAACTGCCAGACCATGTGTCATGCAGACATCCTGGTCTTATGGAAAAACAAACGTGTGTTAATTTAATTGTTGCCTGGACACGAGTTTTATTAAATTTATTAAAAATGTTATTACAGATGTCACCCAGAGACAGTAATCCAATCTTTATTCTCTCACCACTTAGCTGTGTATAAACCATGCCTGTTTTACTTGAATTATTATTATTATTATTATTATTATTATTATTATTATTTGTTTTGTTTTTGTCTTCTGAATAATTCTACCCAAAGCCAGACAGCTCACCTTCTCACCCCAAGATACACTTTTTTTGTTGTTTAGACTGGCTTTCTTTTCTGACTGTGGCCCCGTTTGCTCTCAGGGTTCTGCCATTCATCTACTTCCCTACTCTGAGCCATCAAATACCAATTATGCACATGATATTGGACTTGTATTCGGCTTGAGTTGATTGCCGATGCTATCAGGAATCCCAGACAGACTTCCTTTATGAGCGATCGACATAAAGGATAATATTTTTTAAATGGCCGAATAATGTGCTGTGATTTTGAAGTTGAGGCTGTTATAAGGGTATAAGTACCCTTGAAACATGGCCATTTTAAACCATTAAAAATAATCTTTATAGAATAACTGTTTAGTGTGCCCTAGACTACACTACACTATCTCTACACCTGTACCTTAATTTAAAAAATGCCAGGATCTATAAATACACATGAGCATATGATTTGGAAACATGCTATGATCTTCTGCTGTCCATAATAGCCTAATATCACTAATGTTGTTGTTGGTGGTGGTGGTGTTGTTGGTGGTGTTGTTGTTGGTGGTGTTGTTGTTGTTGAACTAGCCGACTGCTAAGTGCTAGTAAACTACAGTGCCCTCCACTATTATTGGCAGCCTTGGTAAATATGAGCAAAGAAGGCTATGAAAAATTGTTAAATATGTGTTTTTTTGTTAAAAAAAAAAATCGCAAAAATACTCTGCTTTTATAGATATCAAACAGTTGCAAACAAAAACATTTTTGGCACAATTATTGGCACCCTTTTAGTCAATACTTTGTGCTACCTCCCTTTGCCAAGATAACAGCTCTGAGTCTTCCCCTATAAAGCCTGATGAGGTTGGAGAATACATGGCAAGGGATCTGAGACCATTCCTCCATACAGAATCTCTCCACATTTTTGTGTTGATTTTGATGTATGTTTTGGATCATTGTCCTGCTGGAAGATCCAACCACGGCCCATTTTAAGCTTCCTGGCAGAGGCAGTCAGGTTTTCATTTAATATCTGTTGATATTTGATAGTCCATGATGCCATGTATCCTAACAAAATGTCCAGGTCCTCTGGCAGAAAAACAGCCCCAAAACATTAAAGAGCCACCACCATATTTAACCGTGGGCATGAGGTACTTTTCCATATGGCTACCTCTCTGTGTGCATCAAAACCAGCTCTGGTGTTTATTGCTTTGGCGTTTATAGTTTTGGAGACTTTCTGACCCCAAGATGCAACTAACTTCTGCAATTCTCCAGCTGTGATCCTTGGAGATTTTTTGGTCACTCGAACCATCCTTTTCACAGTGCATTGAGATGCTATAGACACATGTCCAATTCCAGGTTGATTCATAACATTTCTAGTTGACTGGAACTTCTTAATTATTGCCCTGATGGTGGAAATGGGCATTTTCAATGCTTGTGCTATTTTCTTATAGCCACTTCCCATTTTGTGAAGCTCAACAACCTTTTGCTGCACATCACAGCTATACTCCTTGGTCTTACCCATTGTTATGAATGACTAAGGGAATTTGGCCTATGTGTTACCTCATATTTATACCCCTGTGAAACAGGAAGTCATGGTTGAACAATTTCCTGTTCCTAGTCACTCAGGTGTACTAAAAAAAAAATTTAATATATCAGTGGGAATATACTTCAGATATATTTTTCTCATATGGATTCATGGGGTGCCAATAATTGTTGCACACACATATTTAACAATTTTTTTTTTTTATAAACCTGTGTTGTATTGTTTGATATCCATGAGAGCAAAGTATTTTTGTGATTGTTTTGAACAAAAGATCAAAAGGTTAAACAATAAAGACAATTTTTCACAGCCTTTTTTGCTCATATTTACCAAGAGTGCCAATATTAGTGGAGGGTACTGTAGTGAGATTTCAGTATCCAAGTCTCAATTTGTATTTTCATTTTGTCTGTGACTTAGTTAAAACTTGAAATATATCATAATCAAAACAATCGCTAACTTTAGGTCATTTAGCTTGCTAGCTAGGTTAGCAAACTTCCGTGGAGTTTTTGGGTAGCTTAACCTTCTGTGCTCTTGGACGTGATTGGACCAAAGCTGTGTAGATTGAGTGGGAATATTATTATTATTATTATTTTTATTTATTTATTTATTTATTTATTTATTTTTAACAAATATAATGGATGTCTCTGTTTTAAATAAAAATGTGAATGTTTAAGCTTAACATCAATAATCAGAATTAGCTGCCCATGAGGAGCAGACACTAACCTGATGAAGGAAAAGATTTGATATTGTGCTTTCGTTTCTCCTGATGCCCTCCGTGATCTTTATTGAGCTTTCTGAATTTGTCTTTGGCTTGTACATGTTTTTCTTTCTGCTGCATTTTATCTAAAGAAATGTTTTCTACATCGCAAATGTTTCCTTCTCAGTATTAGTCATTAGTCAGTTCCTACCACTGTAGCAGTCTTCCCTGTTGGTGGTGTGGGTTATTGCTGCATCTCTCCAGCATGCCACCCACACACTGCCACGAAGCAGCTCAACACACAGCTCGGAGACATTCGTGCTCTGCTCAGTTCTGTCTGGGTGAACTATTGTACACAGTGAAATGGCCTCACTGCCTTTATTTTCATTAGTTTGGCAGGCTCGGCTGAACAGAATTATGGTTTTGGGAAAACTCAGGGTTTTAAAAAAAAAATTTATAACTGTTTGTATCATCCAATAATGAAATATCAGAATTAAAAAGTAAAAGTAAAATGGTTCGTGCCCCCTTGCAATAGATTGACACAATATACTGTACACACAACCAGAGTGTTATTGTATTTAACACAGAATATATGTACACATATTTATTAACACACATACAGATTAGCCTATCTGACACATATAATATATTGTCTTAAGTGCACCCTTTGTTCAAATAACAGAAGTCAAATATCAAGATTGAACCATTAAAATGAAATAAACTTAAAGATACTCAGGTTTGTGTCTTAGTTTGCTTAGCTAACATTTTTTATCTTGACATTTGGTATGTTACTAAAATCTTTTTAGTTATTAACAAGACAACCGTGATATAACGGAGAGTTACACACTGACAGCAACCAGGTGTGAAAGTTTTGTTCTTCACACTGTGTTTTGCCTAGCTAGTTAAGATTAGCTGGCTAAGAGAAACAAATCTACAGTAATTATTTCATATTTCAGACTTTGTTCTCTTCTTGTGGCCGGAGTTACATTAGCTCATGGAAACTTTTGGTTTGTGGATAACCGGTTATCTTAATTTGCTAAGTAGCTAGTTTGATCTATTTCTAGACTCTTTTTTGATGAAATGAAAAAGAAAACTACCATTTGCTAGAAAAAAAACCCTGTGTTTTGACAGAGTAATGTAGATTGGGCTACATGGCTAACTTTTCTTTTATGATCTTGCTAGCTAGTTTTGAAATGATTAGAAAGCTGTTTTATAAAGTTAGCCATCATAACTACAGTGGGGGAAAAAAAGTATTTGATCCCCTGCTGATTTTGTACGTTTGCCCACTGACAAAGAAATGATCAGTCTGTAATTTTAATGGTAGGTGTATTTTAACAGTGAGAGACAGAATAACAACAAAAAAATCCAGAAAAACGCATTTCAAAAAAAGTTATAAATTGATTTGCATTTTAATGAGGGAAATAAGTATTTGATCCCCTATCAATCAGAAAGATTTCTGGCTCCCAGGTGTCTTTTACACAGGTAATGAGCTGAGATTAGGAGCACTCTCTTAAAGGAGTTTGTTACCTGTAAAAAGACACCTGTCCACAGAAGCAATCAATCAATCAGATTCCAAACTCTCCACCATGGCCAAGACCATAGAGCTGTCCAAGGATGTCAGGGACAAGATTGTAGACCTACACAAGGCTGGAATGGGCTACAAGACCATCGCCAAGCAGCTTGGTGAGAAGGTGACAACAGTTGGTGCGATTATTCGCAAATGGAAGAAACTGTCAGTGTCCCTCGGTCTGGGGCTCCATGCAAGATCTCACCTTGTGGAGTTTCAATGATCATGAGAACAGTGAGGAATCAGCCCAGAACAACACAGGAGGATCTTGTTAATGATCTCAAGGCAGCTGGGACCATAGTCACCAAGAAAACAATTGGTAACACACTACGCCGTGAAGGACTGAAATCCTGCAGCGCCCGCAAGGTCCCCCTGCTCAAGAAAGCACATGTACAGGCCCATCTGAAGTTTGCCTGAGTGATTCAGAGGAGAACTTGGTGAAAGTGTTGTGGTCAGGTGTGGTCAGATCTCTTTGGCATCAACTCAACTCGCCGTGTTTGGAGGAAGAGGAATGCTGCCTATGACCCCATGTCATAACACCATCCCCACCGTCAGACATGGAGGTGGGAACATTATGCTTTGGGGGTGTTTTTCTGCTAAGGGGACAGGACAACTGCACCGCATCAAAGGGACGATGGACGGGGCCATGTACCGTCAAATCTTGGGTGAGAACCTCCTTCCCTCAGCCAGGGCACTGAAAATGACTTGGAGAGGATCTGCAAAGAGGAGTGGGACAAAATCCCTCCTGAGATGTGTGCAAAACTGCTGGCCAACTACAAGAAACGTCTGACCTCTGTGATTGTCAACAAGGGTTTTGCCACCAAGTACTAAGTCGAAGGGGTCAAATACTTATTTCCCTCATTAAAATGCAAATCAATTTATAACTTTTTTGAAATGCGTTTTTCTGGATTTTTTTGTTGTTATTCTGTCTCTCACTGTTCAAATACACCTACCATTAAAATTATAGACTGATCATTTCTTTGTCAGTGGGCAAACGTACAAAATCAGCAGGGGATCAAATACTTTTTTCCCCCACTGTAGCTAGCTAGTTTCAGTTTCAATATCGTCCCATATAGAGAAAACATTGGTCATTATTAAAAGTTACAGTAATGTGTAGTCGGTTATCCCTGATTTTAACACACATTTAACACAACACATTTTACAATGATGGTACAAAGAGTGTGTTCTGATTTGATGCATTTGAAATTACTTAAAATAATTAATAAATACAATATAATCAAGCAAACAATAAAACAGCTGGGTAATAAAGCACCCACATTACAATGCAATGAGGTGCATATATTATTTATACACGTACATCAGTCATATATCATTACATATCCTACATCTCTTCACCATAGTGTGACAGTTTTCATGATTTATTCTGAAATATTTCACAACATGATTTATAACTTATTCTGAAATATTTGAAAACTGTCACCATAAATTTCCAAATAATGAAATATTTCACTTTATTTTCACTCTCAGATGCATAGAGAAGGGGAAATAAACTTGGGTTATTCTGATTTAATCGAGGGCAAGCCATCTATAAATATAAAAGCATGATTTAGTAAATGTTTCTGGTTTCTTTCTTAGAACCCCAATTCCAAAAAAGTTGGGACGCTGTGTAAAATGTAAGTTAAATCAGAATGCAATAATTTGCAAATCTCATATGTTATTCACTGGAGTTGGGTTACTCGGTCCCGGACTCGGACTCGAGTCCAATTATGAACGAACTCGGACTTGTCAAGCACTCGGGTAAATTTGTACTCGAACTTGACACAGACTCGGCTTATTGGCTGACAGTTCTCAATTCTGTCAAACACTAGCTCACAGTCAGTGTGAGGGGGGAAAAATGGATAAAATGGAAACACTGATTTATTTATTTTTTAAACCAGTGAAGGGGTTGAAACTGAAACAGTAACATCCTCTCGTGCTGAGCAGGAAAACAAGGTGTGCAAATGTCTATATGAGTTCGTGAATATATATGTTATGTGAATATGATACAGTATGAGCAGAGCATAAGGACAGATAACGCACTCTGCGTGGCTCTGTAGCAGCTAAACTAAGCTACAGTGATAGATTAGCTGTGCCTCCCCTTGGTATAGCGACACCAAACTAGCCTAGTCTCGTGTTGGGTCGCCAAAAAGTTTTAGATTTTATCGGTCTGGTAGTCCTGCAAACAGTGATAACACCCGAGGCAAGTTTCATGATAAATCCAACTTTTTGTCCAATTTTCAATTAGCGCTTATAAGCAATAAAAAAAAGCATGCAGTCTATTTTGAAATACATTTTTAAAAGTTTTTTTTTTTTTTTTTTTTTTTATGGAGAAGAATCTGGGCTCAGCCCCGGATGATTAACAGTTCAGCTAACGCCCCTGGTCATGTGTAACATGAAAAGAAAGCTAAAAATTAAATAACATAAAATTAAGATGATAAGAAATTAATGAATGTCTCCCTGCCTGACCAGGGGGTGCACAGAAAGCCAACTCATCGTGCGAGTACCGAATTTAGTTCTCTTTAGCGGCTTATTCCGCTTGGACGGTCAAATAAATACACACACGTCAAAATGCAGGTCTGGTCGAGTATTCATGTAAACACAGTCGGTTATGTCTTAAGTGAATGTAAACAGCTGTGAAAAAATCGGAGGTGTGTCAGTACAGTATATTGGATCTGTGCATTAGGTCTTAAAGTGACAGCAGTCTAATAAACCTTCTGCTGTCTGTGTCATTAATGTTAATCACACAACAAAACACAGAGAAAATCACTCACTCACTCATTTGACTGAATAACTTCAGTAAATTTAATAAGACTCACTGTCATGTCATACAGTAAAGTTTATTTTATTTTACATTTAGTTGCTTTATTCAATTTCCGTAGTATTTCTTACTTGAATACTTGATAACATATCGTTATCATGGAATAAGATTGTAGTCATATCGCCCAGCCCTAAACATTAGCATTTGGTGATTCCAGTCTTGAATTTCACGTAAAATGTGAAATGTACTTCTTATTATTTTTTTCCATGTTAGGAATTAAAATAAAAATAGTTAGAAGAACAGAGCTGTGTTCAGAAATTAGTTTGTTGTCCTTCATAGACAGATTAAAAGCAGTAATAAAGCATGAAGCTTGTTGTTATGACATGCTGCTAAATGGAACTCTACTCTGTACTCTCTCTCTCTCTCTCTCTCTCTCTCTCTCTCTCTCTCTCTCTCTCTCTCTCTCTCTCTCTCTCTCTCTCAGCCTATATAACTGTGGAGGAGAGGCACCAAATCATTGAAATGTCAACTTGAACTTTAGGACACAATATAGTGTGATACCCTTGTAATAAAATAAAAGTTCTATGTATACCACTATATCCATTTTTTTTTTGTTGAAAAAGATGTCAAGAAAAAAAACAAGAAAAAAAACATTGTCAAGATGTAATAGTGGTATTTTTTGTTACATTTATGTTGCCATTGGTTTGTGAAGCTTAAAATATTAATTTAACAGCTCAGTATTGAGTTTACAATTGCAATTTCAAATCTTTTTTCAATTGAATTACTTTCTGGACTCAGCCTTTTGGACTCGGACTCGAATGGTTAAGGACTTGGTCTCGACTCGGACTCAACAAAGGTGGACTCGGACCCAACACTATTATTCACAATAGAATATAGAAAACATATCAAATGTTTAAACTGAGGAAAATTAAAATTTTAAGAAAAAAATAAGGTCATTTTGAATTTGATGGCAGCAACAGGTCTCAAAAAAGTTGGGACAGGGCCGTGCTGTGTAGCATCCCCTCTTCTTTTAACAACAGTCCGTATACGTCTGGGAACTGAGGAGACCAGTTGCTGGAGTGTTGGGAATGTTGGGACAGGAATGTTGTCCCATGCGTGTCTGATACAGGATTCTAGCGGGTCTTCTTTGTCATATTTTCCGTTTCATGATGCACCAAATGTTGCTGGCAGGCCAGTTCAGCACCCAAACTCTTCTACTGTGAAGCCATGCTGTTGTAATAGATGCAGTATGTGGTTTATCATAGTGTTGCTGAAATCTGCAAGGCCTTCCCTGAAAAAGAAGTCGTCTGGATGGAAGCATATGTTGCTCTAAAACCTGTATATACCTTTCCAGATGTGCAAGCTGCCCATTCCATAGGCACTAATGCACCCCATACCATCAGAGACGCAGGCTTTTGAACTGAGCGCTGATAACAAGCCAGATGGTCCCTCTCATCTTTAGTCCAGAGGACGTGGTGTCCATGGTTTCCAAAAAGAATTTCAAATTTTGATTAGTCTGACCACAGAACAGTTTTCCACTTTGCCTCAGTCCATTTTAAATGAGCTTTGGCCCAGAGAAGACGGTGGCGTTTCTGGATCATGTTCACATATAGCTTCTTCTTTGCATGATAGAGATTTAACCAGCATTTGTGGATGGCACGACAATGAGTTCTGGAGGTGTTACTGAGCTCATGCAGTGATTTCCATTACAGAATCAGGCCTGTTTTTAATGCAGTGCTGCCTGAAGGCCCGAAGATCACAGGCATGCAATATTGATTTTCACCCTTGTCTTTTGCACACAGAGATTTCTCTAGATTCTCGGAATCTTTTGATGATATTATGTACTGAAGATGATGAGATGTTCAAAGTCTTCGCAATTTTACATTGAGGAACATTTTTCTGATATTGTTCCACAATTTGTAGACACAGTTTTTCGCAGATTCGTGAACCTCTGCCCATCTTTACTTCTGAAAGACTCTGCTTCTATAAGATACTCTTTTTATACCCAATCATGTTACTGACCTCATGCCAATTAATTAGTTGCAAAATGTTCCTCCAGTTGTTTCTTTTTAGTAACACTTACTTTTCCAGCCTTTTGTTGCCCCGGTCCCAACTTTTTTTGAGATGTGTTGCGGCCATCAAATTCAAAATTACCTTCTTTTTTTGCATTCTGTTATTATTTACACTTTACACAGTGTCCCAACTTTTTTGGAATTGGGGTTTTACATGGTATCATATTTTCTCAAGAGTACTGTACGATGCACATTCATTTAGCTCCTTTGTAAAGACCTTTTTTTTCTTTCTGATTTCTAATTTACTAATGCACTTTTCTGGCAGCTGTGCTGGCTAAGAATATGAAATACTACTCATAACAGGAAGTGCTTATATCATCTTTGAGAGTGTGCATATTTTCTTATTTGAAAGGGTGAAGGAGGTGGCAGAGTAGCTGCCAAGAAGGATTCGGTATTGGTGTGCCTAATACATTCTTCCTGTTTTGCTTTCACCAGAAAATATTTTTTAGTGAGACTTGCACAACTTTCTGCAATTAGTTAGTCTGTCAATTTAAAAAAACGAACTCATTACATGGTGTGTTGCATGGTGATAGTAGTCACTGTCATGATGGTCCAAGTTTTCTTTTTCACTGGTGTGTGTGTGTGTGTGTGCGTGTGTGTGTGTGTGTGTGTGCGTGTGTGTGTGTGTGTGTGGGGCGCTTGTACTCGCTGGACAGTGTGAATTATTCAGCCACAAGCCAAAAGATCACATGATCATTCAACAGGTAAAAAAGAAAAAAAAAAAACACCCAGAGACATTAAACGGTTCACACTGTCTTACGCAAACACACAACCACACCGTGCGCACACACACTCGTTCACACATCTAGGCTTTTATTAGTAGAGAAAGGATGCCATGAGAGATTTGTATGAGAAGGGGAGAGAGGAGAGAGACAGGAGAGCCGGCATTTAGGGCCATGAAGCTCTTAATTGCCTGCTCCACTTTCACTTGTGCTCCTGGCCTTGTCCTCGTTTTCACCACCGCTCCCTTGCTGTAACTCTCTCCCTCTCTCTCCCTCTCTCTCTCTCTCTCTCTCTCCCTCTCTCTCTTACTAAAATGACACTTAAATGGTATGTCCAAGAGAATAAAATGTTTTTGTTTTACACACGTTATAATGGCACACTTTAGTGCAGATATGAGGTGCAGGGTTTGTTTAGAAACCCTTTTAGATTGTGGGTATTTTTTTTCCTTCTAAATATGAACCCAGTTTCTTAACGCTTCTCTAAATGCATGGCTGTTATTTAAGTGTGTGTGTGTGTGTGTGTGTGTGTGTGTGTGTGTGTGTGTGTGTGTGTGTGTGTGTGTGTGTGTGTGTGTGTGTGTGTTCTGCATTTTAACCTATCTGTCAAATGTGTGCTGAGCAAAGTCAGCACTTGTGTGTGTAATCTTTAGCTCGGGCTGTGTGGAATAGGCCACTTGGCTTAAGGGGGAAACCCTGTGGTTGTCAAAATCTCACACATGCACATTTACACTTGGGGCCTAGTTTCTACAGGAAGAAGAGAAAGGTTAAAGTTTAAAAGATGAAAATAATTGTGTGAAGCTAGAAGCGTTTCCTGGCATTTTGTCAGCGTCGTGGGCTGACAAAACAGACGTATGTTAAAGCTGCAAAAAATAAAATCCCACATTATTGAGTAGGACTGGACAATATAACGATATGATGTTGTGAAATAACATCATGACACACTTTTCTAAGTATCTTCTACTGTATATCATCAAGTGTCAGTGCTTTTATAACTCCTTTGCTAATATGTGTAAAATGTTGATCCAATCCAATGTTGTGCTCATGTACTCACACCTGTAAAAAAAAAAAAAAAAAAAATTCCTCCAATACCAACGTCTGATACCTCATTATGTGGCGTAAGCCTGTTGTATTTTGTCATACACAAAACTACAGAGATCTGGCTGTAATCCGGCCTTAACGAAGGCAATCAAAGCACAGCAGACTGCAAGCTGTACTCTGTGAAAAATGTCAAGAGAAAGAACTACAACATCTTCCTACAACACAAGAAACCTAATAAAACATCTTGAGCATAAAACTCGGCGCGAGGAGTTCATTGCTAGCAAATAAATGTCTAGAGTCAATGCTAAGTGAGTATGTTGTTCTTAAAGATCAGCTGCTAGTGGTCATTAACAACGAGGGATTCAGATGCAGTGAAAACAAAAACGTACTTCACTTCCAGCTGTACAGAAGCGCTTTTCCAAAGTACAACAAAACCCGCTCTTCTCCACTGCAGCCCTGCTCCATCCAAGCGAACTAATGTAGCTAGATAATGCACTCCATTTAAAATCAACTAGATAACGTTATAAAGAACAAGAGCATAAACACGTACGAGCATGTCATGGCCACTATTTCAACCAGGGAAATGGGGCTCGGCAATATGATATCACGATCATATCACGATACTTGAGGACTGTAGCAACTCATAATGTAATAACTGCACATAATGTAATAAGTATTACATGATTAATGTAATAAAATGTTCATTTTCTCAAACGTTCATAATTTTCTCAGAACGTAATAAAACCTTGAGAAATTTATTATGTTATAAACTCACCAAAAACATTGTCATGTTGCAATAATTGTAATGCCTTTTTAAACACAAATACATTGGTATTCCTTTACAGTACTTTTTATAAATCTAAATCTAGTTTTAATCGACCTACGAAATGCACCAGATTGAAATATTCATGCTATTATTATTATTATTATTATTATTATTATTATTATTATTATAGTACATTACTTCAAATATATATGGCTTCAGTTAAAAGAGGATATTGAATGTTTTTCAATTTGACAATGAAAAGGTACTGATAAATACTGATTAATGATATTGTGCAATAACAACTGTGTACAACACATAGCCTACATTGTAATAAAATAAAAAATAAAAACCCAAACACTGTATAAATATAGCAAAAGGGGGAAAAATCCATTTTTAAAACCAGAAACTTACAAATAATAATGGTAATAAAATAACTAAATAAATAACAATGGAACAGTTCAACCAGCTACCAATCAAAATCAAATAAATCCACAAATTTAGGAGGCATCTATGGTACAAGAGTGTACCCTAAAGGCTACAAACATTTCTGGGAGTGCTGAACAAAAACTATAACTATCACTATAACAGTCCAATCCTATATTCAAAGAGAAATAATACTGTATGTTGAAATGCAACACTGCGTAGTGTGTAGTTTATTTCTTCAAATAGATGTCCTTTATGGCAAACCATCCAAAGAACATGTCTTACTACAATCCACGCCCACGTCCATCGAATATGCTGACCAAAAAGCTTCTTCAGTTTTTCAGCAAGGCCACTTGTGCATCCGGTTCCTTTTTACAGTGTCATTATGCTAATGCAGCAGTCTTCGTCCTTCTCAAGTTGCAGAAGATCTGCCAAAGCTTCTCTGATGCATGTTCTTGCTTGTCACCAGCCCCCGTTCTGGCCATGATATTGGCTTTTCTCCTGACTCACACACTGGCCCTGGCCGTAGTCTTGTCTCAAACACTGACTGTGGTCCTATTCCCGACTCAAACATGGAGCATAGGTCTCATCCTGGCCCTAGCTCAGATGTACTTTGTACATTTTGTGTTGTTATTGCACACACTCATTTATCAGTATGTATACCTTTTTCATTGTCAAATTAAAAAAACATTTAATATCCTATTTTAACTGAAGCCATAATAATAAATATAGCTGCCAGCAGCAGTGGCGGATTCCTCCCCAAGATTGCGGCCATTTCAAAATTGACATGGTAGAGAAATGTATCCCACAGTTGCAACATTTCAATGCATTTGGATCAATGGCAGATTTTAAGTTAATTTTTGTAGTTTTCCCATCTAGCGGACGATAAAGATATTGTTAAACATAATATAACATTTTATCAAAGTTATTCCTTTTAATGTCATTGTTTTTGGAGATATGAGTTGGTAGGGTTCTCAAAAGTACTGGTACTTCAGTACCAAGTCGGTACTAAAAAAAAAAAAAAAAAAAGTTGACGGTACCAGATTTTCAGGTCAACCCTGTACTGAGGCGCTGTGTGACAGGTAGTCAGTTGGGAACTTTTCATAGGGGCACCGTGCAGTTATGGTAGCGGTTGCATTATGGATGTTGTAGCATAGTTTAATTCAAGTGTAGGATTGCAAAAAGCATCCTCGTTATTATTTACTTAATGGTTAGCATACGCGCATATAACGCTAATATGGTCATTTGTCCTTATTAACCATTTAAGTCTTTTAAAAACATCCACGGCCCACCGGTGGACTGCCGCATTAAGTGTAAAACTATGTCATGTACACAGCTGCTGTGTTTATGTAGATACTCATGCAATATATCTTTGGAAAGCTCAGATTCTTGTGCTTCGATTGATATAAACCAGCACTTACAAAACTGAGGCAACTCACCTATGAAGCCTCATATTATTCCACTGATCCATAAAATCCTGACAAAAACAGTCTTGTTACACTGGCAAAGGTCCAAATGATCCAATTAAGTAAAAATATTTAGTCCAGAACACATTATTACATCAATAAATACCCATGGACTATTGCTGAGTCATTTCAAATTATGGGCAGATGAGCCTAATCTTTCACCTTTTCTCTGTTTTCTCTGTACCAAAATTGGTACCGTGGAATTTTTCCTGGTATTGGTACCGACTACTGAAATTTTGGTACCGTGACAACCCTAGAGGTTGGCATTGCACATGGTAACATACTGTAGTGTCTTCTTAGTGTGTGGCACAGAACAGGTCCATAGGTTAATGTTCCATTGATTTATGGACACAAGAAATATGTGCAACAGTTGTCAATTCACCAATATGTAAATAGTCAGGCCAATTTTTTTTATTTGATTCCTTATTGCTTATGCACCCTATAGAAAGATATATATCCCACACATATATACCACAGGTCAAGTCAATCGGACCTACGGTTCATGAGGAGAAGATTTTTCTAGTTTTGGAAAAAAAATTGTACTGGAAAGTCTATCATGGTGGACTTTATGGGTCCCAATGGCTTTTTTGTTCCCCATGAAAAATACGGCATATATAACAATTTTCATATTTTTGACTTATGGGGTGGAGGGAAAATCATGTAGATTTTGGGTGTGGCTTGTAGCGCAACCTGTGGGCTCATGTGGGCCTTATGTGGTGTGGGAGTTACTTGTGGCCTGAAGTATCAATGTGCCAAATTTAAAAACATTTTACCATTCAGATCTTGAGTTATTGGGCACTTTAGGGAGATAAGGATAATAATAATACGAAGAAGAAGAAGAGGAAGAAGAATAAAATAACAAGTTTCCTCCTGACGGAGGAATCCTAATAATTGCATGAATATTTAAATCTGGTGCATTTCATAGGTAGATTAAAACTAGAAAACTAGAGATTTAGAAAAGGTACTGTAAAGGAATACCAGTGTATTTATGTTTTTAAAAAGGCATTACAGTATATGACAGTATATGTTTTTGGTGAGTTTATAATGTAATAAATTTCTCATCATGTAAAAATTATTATTACATTATGAGCTCAAGATTTTGTGTTTTGAGAATTATTACATTATGAACATTATCTTACAGTAATAACGTAATACTTATTATGTGCAGTTATTACATTATGCTTCATTACATTGAGTTGCTACAACATTTCTACAATACACGATGTGTATCACAATATATAATTTGGCTAACAAACTGTCTGCAAAACAGTGGTAAAATACAAAAAAAGTTAAATTGAGTTTGATGATACTTTCATTTTATAGTAACATTCAGTGAGTCTGTATCATTAAAAAAATGGAACTGGCTTGCTTTGCTCATAGTAGCAGCATTATCTGTGGATATGTACTTAGAGTTCAAAATCTCAGTGCAGTTTAAGGTTTCCACCTAAACACTTTTTGTTATAAAGCAGTTACATCCAGTACGTACAGGATTTTGCAGAGTTTTTTGTGATTGTTGCGGCCAAAAATACTTGCTTTTACTGCGGTTTTTTTATTTCTTTTTCAAAATTTGCGATGCAGTGTGCAGTTTTTTTATGCTTTTTTGTGGAAAACTACTTGAATTGGCGAAATTGCAATTGCACTAAATTGTTTTGCACGGTCTTTCACAGTGATGTTTGTTGGTAAATGAGACCTTTTAGCTGTACTCATGTTCGACGCACGTAAATAGAAGAAGGCTTTGACTGAATGTGCGTTGTGATGATGTCACATGATGCTTTTTGGCCCAAATCTGCGGTATTTTTGAAAAATTGCAAGCACCTTTGAATATTGCGGAGTTTGCTTGATTTGGTCTTAATTTCTGCGATCACAAAATCCTGGAGGGACTGTACATCATACAACCATTTTGGAGGTTTTCAGTTGTGCAGCTGGATGTATGTTACCACAGCAAATGGGTTTCATTCAACGACAGTTACGAGTTAGGACTTTGAGCCGTGATTACTAACTTTTTTAAAATGCATCACAACTGTTAAAATAGCTTTTTTAGGTTAGTTACGAAGACATTTTGTTCTTCTTTGCCATATTGTTGTAGTGTTGCTGTCTTTGCAGCAGTAGATCATTATGTCCATTTGCGAGCACACCTTGTTCTGAATCTTAATGCGATTATGATCATAATCCCATCTGCTGACAAGTTACAGAAGCATCATCTTTACAGCCATGTAAACACACTCATATTAACCTTGACATCATTAATGCAGGCAGTGAATACTGTGTTACACATAAACCTAACCCTAACCATAAACTCCTTAACCAAAAGGAATCATTTTGTCTTTTACTTTTGTAGATGAATGCAGTTGTGGGGACTAGCCAAGTTCAAAATGGTCAGATATTCCTATCCTTGTGGGGACATTTCAGAGACATAAAAACACACAAACACAGCCATGGTGTACTTTATGTATTTTCTACACTTCTTTTAAATTAACTATGGAATTGCTTCATATGTTGATGCATTTCCTTTTAAAACGGGGGCTTAGGGCGAAGGCGCATCGAAAGACCTGACTGAATTCCGCAACAGCCAATAGTGTTCAACATCACGGCGGCGTATCAAGCCGGCTAAATAAGTAGCCGAGAGTTCAGCGAGAGCTCGTTTTCATCTGTGTGAGAATTCCCACTGCAGTTTTGCAACTTGTTTGGTTTCCAACCTGATTGGCAGCAGTGAGAATATTAGGCTCCCTGGAGGGAAGAAGGAAAGGTTTAACATGAGGCAGTAAAATAAAACCGTGCCCATAAATAAGCTTTCTGGCCAACGCACAATTGAGCGTGCACACACACACACACACACATGCACTCTAAAGTGCCTCGATATCTCCAAATGCCATCTTGTACACACATTAGCTGTGCACGTCGTAGTTGCGTGGACGTACTGCATCCCGCTCAGTGTAGCCAGCAATGTTTGTGGAGTGAGGTCACACATTTGAGCCGAGATCAAGATTCTAGAGTGGGAATGAGTGCAAACACAAACACCAATCATATTTTCAACGAGGCATGGTTTAAAAAGAGAAAAACATGGTGGGAAACCAAAAACTACACATACTGCTCATGTGTGTTGCTAACTAGCTACTATTGTGGGTGCAATTAGACGAGTACAGGATGAATCATCAAACATTTTTCACCATTTTCCCACCCAATTAAAATAAGAATATGTGCAAAATACATTTTTGCAATTTTTTATTGTGATTATACACACCTATCAGCCATAACATTAAAATCACCTGCCAAAACATCTCTGACCCGTTGAGGCATGGACTCCACAAGACCTCTGAAGGTGTGCTGTGGTATCTGGCACAAATACATTAGCAGCAGATCCTTTAAGTCCACATGATGTACAGGAAATCATGATTGATCAGACCAGGCCACCTTCTTCCATTGCTCCATGGTCCACTTCTGATGCTCACATGCCCATTGTAGACACTTTCAGCGGTGGACAGGGGTCAGCATAGGCACTCTGACTGGTCTGCGGCTACGCAGCCCGATACACAGCAAGCTGTGATGTACTGTGTGTTCTGACACCTTTCTATCATAGCCAGCATGAACTTTTTCAGCAATTTGTGCTACAGTAGCTCTTCTGTGGGATCAGACCAGAGCCTTGGGTGCCCAAGACCCTGTTGCCGGTTCACCGGTTGTCCTTCCTTGGACCACTTTTGGTAAGTACTAACCACTGCAAACCGGGAACATCTCACAAGACCTGCTGTTTTGGAGATGCTCTGATCCAGTCGTCTAGCCATCACAATTTGGCCCTTGTCAAAATCACTCAGATCCTTATGCTTGCCCATTTTTTCTGCTTCCAACACATCAACTTTGTCTGCTCACTTGCTGCCTAATATATCCCACCCCATAATAGATGCCATTGTAACCGATAATGTTATTCACTTCACCTGTCGGTGGTTTTAATGTTATGGCTGATCAGTGTATACTGGTTTATTTGTGTCCTCAGAACCAAGAGACTTTAAAACACCAGTTTTGATTTCATGGTCACTTTAACAAAATGTGATAAGAAGCTTCCTCAGACACCTCTCAGACCCGTTACTCTGGCGACAGATGTCCCGTGTCGGCACACTTTCTGATTATTTTCTCTCCTTTTTAAAGGTGTTCATGCTGTGAGAATGATAGTGTGAATAGAGCTGTGTATGGTGTGATACTACATCAGGATTCTTCACAATATCAAATCATCTAAATGTTACTATAGTTCAGAAATTATGTAGAACAATAGGTTCTTTGTTTTTATGCACTTGGAAATACGCCAGTAGTCTGCAAACATCTACTTCCAAAATACCAAGATTTATGAGTATACATGAATAAGCTGTTTGGGAATAAGCCGAATTAGAATAAGCGTTAGGATAAAAATTTGAATAGGAATTAGGATGACCCCCATGTCCTTCTCCCATCCGTTATTGCTTAATGCTTCATTCATCTCAAATGGGAATAAGCTTAATTAACACAATTAACACATTTCAACTAGTAAAAATCACTCGCTCTGACATCTGAGTGGGAATTCAGTGGAAATTCTGGAACTTTCTGACATCCCAGATTGCTCTGGCCAGACCCTGAAATGTGCATGGTAATGGAAATGAACTTGGATAAGAATTTTTAAAGGAATTTATGCTAATGCTAGTTAACGTTAGATTAAAAGCTACAATCACCCTTTCTATCTATTAGACAAAAGGACAATGAGTGAATCGCAACTTTTGAATAACTGAAAGATTTCCTGTCCTGCTGATTTCTCCCACGTTATGTGAATACAGAATATTGTGGCTAACATTTTAGCCTACCTGCATGCTAGTTAACTAGCTTGTTTTAGTCAGACAAGTGGGGTATCAGTATCTGAGTCTCTGTGTACATTGTTATATTCTCAGTGATATATTTAATCTGCAAAATATAACATTACCATATCAACCATAATTTGTTCACCACGAACACTAGCTAAGTTAGCTAGCTAGCTAGCCAGCCAGATTAGCGCACAGGTTCTGCAGCTAATGTTTTCATGTAGCATGTTATCCTTTACTCTCAGACGTGACTGGACCTTGGAGTATTACTGAGAAAGTCTAAATTTTAAATGGGAACATGTGAATTTAGTGCTTTGCTAACAATCTTCAGCAAAACGCCAATCTATATAATCACAATCAACCATTCAAGAGGAGTTTAAAAAAAAAAAACATTATTATGTTCAAGGCTGGTTTAATGTATGAGTTAATAAGAGTTAAGCAGGTTGTTTAGTGTAATAATCCAATGCCAGTCCCTCCAGGATTTTGCAATTTTATTTTAAATTAATGCAATATCAAGCAAACTCCGCAACATTCAGAGGAGCTTGCAGTTTTTCAAAATTACTGCAGATTTTGGCCAAGACACGTCGTGTGATGTCATCACAACGCGCATTGAGTCTCATTTAAAAGGTCTCATTTACCAACAAGCATCACTGCGAAAGACCGTGCAAAAAAACTCCAAGATGCATCAGCAATTTTGAAAAAACCAAAAAGCACCATATCATCATACACCTCAGCAAGTCCTTTTCAACATTGTCTATATTTTTATTGTTCTGCATTTTAAACTCTGCCAGTGCTTTGTTTTGTTTTGTTTTGGTTTTGGCAGGAGACGATAGAAAAGAGGCTATAATGTCAATTCAGACTGTATATGCGTATACGTTTACATATTACCTGGGTTATTTGTACTGGTCATTTTATAGGAGGTAAAACACTACATTATCATTTCAGACAGGCAGTGGTGGCTCTCCGTGGTAAAGGCTCTAGGTTAATGATCCTTGGTGGTGCAGGAGTTCACCACCAAGCTGTTACTGATGGACCCTTGTGCAAGGTCCTTGACCCTTTCTGCTCTGGGGGTGGTGGATCATGGTTGACCCTGCACTCCTAACAAGCAGGGATATGTGAAGAAAATTATTTCCCTTGCATATGTGTAGGCATAGGCATGTTCTGTCCTTAACAATGACTAGTATGTCTGATTCAGATGGAACTAAAATCCCGGAGATATTCTGGTGATAATTGTGTCATCTCTCCTCCACGTGTAAAATTAATCCAATCGGAAAAGGACGTTAGAAAGATATTTTTTTGAGAACGAGTTTTGCGTAAAATCTTAAACATTTGTATTTATCACATTGTTCTTATAAAACAAAAGAGAGGGTGCCTATGGAAGCTTGTTTCCACCATGTATGAGCAAATATTTATATAGCAATCTTCTAGCAGATATATTTCGCAATTTTATGAGTATATGATTCAATTGCAACTTTTTTTAAACCTCGTAATTGAGTTATTTTCACACAACTTTTGCCAAGTTACACTGCAAGATAAGAGTTCCCTCATGCACTGTGAAATCGTGACACCATAACAACCCTAACACACACACTCACTACTGCCCCTGCCATTACATAAGGCTGAATCGTGAGAGCAATAAAGGCCCCAAAGTGAGGAAACCAGTAATTGCTAGTAAAATGAATCTGACGCTGGTGTGCTATCAGACACTGAAGATGAAACAACATATTAAATTGTTCCCCTCTCCCAAGATTATTCCTTCTGCTCTCATTTAATGAGAAAGTGGAAGGATGACGTGCCTGATTGTGGCATTTGTCTCAGGCGCTGGAGCCTAGAGGGAAGATGGAATTGATTTAAAAACGATGTGGTATTATTCATAAACAAGACAGCATTATAATTCAGCTGTGTGGTTTATAAAGCTGTAAGGAATTCCTATATGCATGTTTGGTAATGTAAAGGTAACGTGAATGATGTTGGGGTTTGGTGCGTAAATGAGTTGTGTGAATGAACTGTTCTGCTGTGTGATTTCTAAACTCCAATTTCGCAATCCACTGTGACATACGAGTATGACAGAGCAGTTCTTCACAAAGGTGTTGCAGTATTGTTTCTTTATTGATGAAACTTTAGTGGTCTATGGAACTTGTATGGAAGCACTGATGAAACGAAAGCTGTTTTTTATATATATATATATATATATATATATATATATATATATATATATATATATATATATATATATATATATATATATATATATATATATCCTGCTAGAATAACACAGTCACATCTCAGGATCAAGACAAATGTAAAGATGTTAGTCAGGCTTGATCTTTTATGAGTCATGCGAGGACAGAACGAAACAGCTCATAGAGGACTTTTTGCCCAACAACTTGCTGGCTTATTTATTTATTTATTTATTATTATTATTATTTCATGATGATAGCTACTACTTTTTAGTCTAGCTAAACAGTCCATACAGGATTTTGAGTTTTTTTGTGTTTGTTGCGGCCGAAAATGCTTGACTTTGCTGTGGCTTTTTTCAAAATTTGCGATGCACCTTGCAGAGTTTTTTGTGCTTTTTAATTTTCCGGAAAACTACTTGAATTGCGAAACTGCAATTGCACGAAATTGTTTTACATGGTCTTTCACAGTGATGTTTGTTGGTAAATGAGACCTTTTAGCTGTACTCATGTTCGACGCACGTGAATCGAAGAGGGCTTTGTCTGAATGCGCATTGTGATGATGTCACATGGTGTGTTGTGATGGCTCAAATCGACGGTAATTTTGAAAACTTGCAAGCTCCTCCAAATATTGCGGAGTTTCCTTGATTTTGCGTTCATTTCCGCAATTGCAAAATAGCAAAATCCTGGAGGGACTGGCTAAACCAAAACCTGGGGTTGGGCAGCACACTGGAGCTTCACCTTTCCCAGTAGGCTAGCTAATGAATTTATGATTTGTCCATTCCTTCTTCTCAGAGCCACTGTTATATTAGCAGTAGGCTTGATGTAGACATGCCATGTCAAGTCTTACAACAGAGATGATGCACTGATGGGTACTTGAGTACTCACAAGTGACAGCAATGACTGATCATGACAAATGCGATAAATACATAACTAAAGTTTTTTGTTTCATCATATTTATCTGTTTCATCATATTTATATTTCTTTGACAGTGCTCTCAACGTTCATTTATTGAGTCTGTATTGGACTGTCAGAAAGTCAGTCCATGGGGTGGAGTCGGATCTGATCTGGCTCCTGCTACCTGGGTTGAGTCGAGCCAAAATCCGGGCTGGCTGAGTGTGTTTAATGTGTTGCTTCATGTTGTACAGTATAGTGTGGGTTAGAGGCAGGCTTATAGTAGGAGTTGGAGCAGATTCACCCCCTGGACTATTTGTTCTGCCACAAGGTCTGTCTAAGATTATTATAATCTAGAGCGACAACAGCAGCTGAGGAGTGCATAAGCAAACCATATCTTTTAATGTATAGAAAATTAATCAACATCTTCTGACCAATCAGATTTAGAGAATTAAAAAGTGCTGTGGTATAATGCTTTATAAGCAATATTGTACAATTGCAGTGTGGACTTCAAATCTTTCGATACGAGGCTCTCAGTTTGATACAGTTGACGGACTACATTATAAAGTCAGCTATTCGTCATTAGATACTGCTCAGATTAGAAGTTGTGGTCACAGTGAACATGATAACCCTCACTATGTAGAAAAAAACAGGTTCATTCAAAGCCAACGTCTCAGTGTGTATGAGAATATTATGAAAGAAATGTAAAGTTGTCACTTTTTAATATATTGTTTTTTTGGGTTTTATGTTGCGTAGTGGAATTTTTAAGGCTTTAATCTAAATTGCAGCACTAGCATTTAAAAAAACTGCGCTTAATCATTTAGCTTTACCTCATGCATCAGCTGCATGGTCCTTCACCAGGACTTCATGTTCTCTGCTTACATCCTTGATCACTATCTGTGCTGCTAAATGAGGATCGGGTAAGTGCGTACTTTGTGCTGGATTGTGACGGACCGCTTGCCATTTGGAGAGCAGCCACCACTCTGGAGGTCTCTGGGCTTTCATTAGGTGACTCATATTACTGCCTCCTTTGTGCACCTTTGCTTCTTTCTTCATGAAGTGTGGACTGAAAGTGTGTTTGATTTGAAAGTGATGAAAAAAGTGGGGGAAAAGTAGGAAAAGTCAAAAAAGGTTTGAAGAATTATAAGACTTATTAAAATTATAACTGCCCTTACAAAAAATGCTTATGGAACAAGGCAGGGGACACCCTTGACAGGGTGCCAACCCATCGCAGGCCACAATCGCGCACACAAGGAAACCCCTCGAAGCACAGGGAGAAAATGCAAACTCCATACACACAGGGCGGTCACTCGAAAAGAGTTGCAGGACAACCTGAAAGCAGCAGGAACAACAGTTACACAGAGAACAATAAGCAATGAATTACACCTCAGTCATCAGTGAATGAGATATGATTCTTCAAATCCCACCAGAGATTTTCTATGGGGTTCAAGTCAGGTGAACCAAGCCTTGGTGGAATTTGAGTTATGCTTGGGATCATTCTCCTGTTGGAAGGTCCAATGATGTCCAAGTGTCAGCTTCCTCACAGACAGCATGACGTTTTCTCCTAGGATTTCCTGATACTTCAATGAATCCATCTTTCCTTCCACACGCTGCAGGTTTCCAGTGCCAGAGGATCACTGAGCCACCATGCTTGACTGTGGGCAGTGTTCTTTTCAGCGTATGCTTCATTCTTCTTCCTCCAGACATACCGCTGGTCTATTGTGCCGAAAAGTTCCAGTTTTGTTTCGTCACTCCACAGAACAGAATCCCAAAACTTCTGTGGCTTATTTATATGATTTTGAGCCGACATTTCTTGTGCTTTTGGGTCAGTAGTGGTGTACGTCTTGGAGTTTTGGCATGGAAACCTTCTGCGTTTAGTACGCGCGATACTGTGCTCACTGAAACCTCAGTGCCTGTTGCCACCAAGTCTTGCAGGTCTTTTGCAGTCACTCGAGGGTTCTACACAACCTGCCTTCTCAGAAATCTGGTTGCAGCCGTTGATAGCTTCCTTTTTATGCCCCGCCCAGGTAGTGTAACCACTGTTCCCTTAAATTTGAACTTGCGAACTATGCTTCCAACGGTGTCTCTAGGAACATTCAGTGCCTTTGCTATCTTTTTATATCCTGTTCCTTGTTTTTGAAGGGTGATGATCTCTTCTCTTAACTTTTTGGACCATTCTTTTGACCTAGCTATATTTCTAACATGCAGTCAAACATGACACTCAACAAAACCCCTGGCCAGCTCAGGTATTTCATGTGTTCCAGCTCAGGCACACCTGGTGCAACTAGTGAAGCCCTTGATTAGTTGCATCAGGGGTGCTTGGGACAACACCTGTTTTGCATATTTATGCTGTTGCGAGGGTTTCTATTCAGGATGTTGAATAATTTTGAAACTGGAGAAGTCATTATAAGTTGCATTTTCAGTTGAATTTGAAGCATTTCGTTGTGTTGAACTATTTCAATTGCTTTTGTTTGATTTGTTCATTGCAAACAGCTGAAAGTCTGTAAATTTTGACAATAAACCTGATTTGCAGTGGGGGTTGAATAATTTTGATTGTAATTGTAGCCTCAAACAATTAAATAGACAGTATGACTATGGTGTAAGTTAGAGGTTTTT
The DNA here is from genome assembly GCA_023630585.1 of Cranoglanis bouderius. Lineage (NCBI taxonomy): Eukaryota > Metazoa > Chordata > Actinopteri > Siluriformes > Cranoglanididae > Cranoglanis > Cranoglanis bouderius. The sequence continues at coordinate 28,046,405 of CM042538.1, forward strand.
CTATTAGTGTGGAAAGCTAATAGAAACTAATATTTTTCATCAAGAAGTAGCAGATTTCTTCACCCAGAAATTAGAAACTATAAGAGCTAAAATACAGCAGCTGGTTTTTTGTTGTTGTTTTTTTTTTTTTTCTTTTTTCAGTTAGGGACGTCAAAATGCAAGAACATGTTGTCGAATTTTATTCCAATTAGTTTGAATGATCTCCAACCCTGATGCTCTCATCTAAACCAGCAACTGGTGTACTAGACTCGATTTCATCTAAATTGCTCTCAGATTTATTATACCGAGGTTGATTTTCCTTCACTCCTTTTTGTCATGTTGAAATAAATTGTAAATGAAGATTTGCTCCACAGCAGCAGATGTTCATACACCATCCCACTTCCTCTCTTATAGCTTTAGTAATTGGAGGATCGTGGTTACAGACCCTGAATATCATGTCTATAATACTACAAATGCAGATGAATTCCAATTTGTGAGTCTAATGTTTGCAACGAGCGTCATCTTCTCCCTGATCATAATGATCCCAATCAAGTGACGCTGACGTGCATCATCTTGCTCCACGATGAGAGCACTCAGCTGTAATCTGCTGCTCGATATGTACCATTTCAGTGCAGCAGTATATCAGTCCGTTCTGATAATGGATATTCTGAGTGTTTATCTGGTCTATAATAATTTATACACATTAAAGTGGACACACAAAATTGAAAACTGGACAAAGAGTAAAATAAAAAGAGAGCAAAGCTTACTAGATACACTAGGATGGATTTTCTGACTTGTAGAAACCTCCTAAGGGAGAGGTGACGAGTTCTTTCAGGAGCTCTTACAGTAGTACAGTAGTTACAGTAGGAACTACTTACACATGAACTTTGATGGTGGCTGCATGTAAATGTAATAAAACGTGTAATTCTCGATACGGTAATGTGCTGTTATAGAAAATAAGCCACTTCAGGGTGGTAATAGTAACTCTATTTGGCATTGGACCCCATCACACTTCCCTGGTATTGGTTATTTTCCTATAACAGCACACCCTCCAGTGTTTTATAGTTTCCTTAGATAACAGCTACCTAGTAATACACCAGCTAGTTCGGTAATATAGTACTGTTGGTATTTTGTGTGAGAAGAATATTAAAAGGTAAATGTATTACAAGGTAAATATTTTTTTAATCGGTTACAATACTATAGATCCATTTGAACAAGGTCATAGAGTATACACTATACTAGACAACTTCCTATAAGCACTAGTAATGGAGAGGACAAAGCATTTGCATAGCTCTTTTAAAAATTTAACTCAATTTTTTGTATTGCGCTTCCAACAGTAAACACTGTTTTAAAGCAACTTTATAGAAAATCGTGAGTAGATTTAGATGCCTAATGAGCAAGCCACAGCAAGCTCTTTTTCTTCTTCTTTCTCGCTCACTTGTTTCACTTGTTTATTGTTTGCAAACTCTGCAGTGTTCCTGGCTCTGTCAGATGTCCAGCAGTGGCTTGCTTGTTTAATCCGTGTCCTGAGCTCCAGTTTGAGTTTTCTTTGTAGGAAGCCATGTTGAATGATGCCCAGGGAAACGGCTCGCTGTGATGTTTCTGCATGGATTCTGAATTTAATACAAGACCCGTGAATGTGTGAAATGAAAGTCTTACGGTTGGATTAATATTGTTTCACTTTTTAAAAAGGACACTGAACATTCGTGCTTTAGTTTGACTTCTGCTTCTCTCTGTTTATTATTTTATTAGTTTAGTCAAATTGAATTTTATGGAAAGGGATACTGCTACGGTTTGAACTAGGGGTGGGTGATGGGACGATAAAATCATATGACTGTTCTCAATGCCAATTCTAGGATATACAATATGTATCAGGATATATAGTTTGCTAACAATTTAGTTGTTCTGCATTTAAAAAGTTCCGTATTTTATTTAATGTCTACCAAAAATATATTTTTTAAATTTAAAATAAAATATTTTTATTTCTTAAAAATCAATAACAAATATTTAACCAGTCCCTCCAGGATTTAGCAATTAATTAATGCAAAATCAAGGAAGCGCTGTAATATTCAGAGTTGCTTGCAGTGTTTCAAAATTACTGCAGATTTTCTGCAGATTTGGGCCAAGACGCGTCATGTGACGTCATCACAATGTGCATTCAGTCAAAACCCTCTTCGATTCACGTGCAACAAACATGAGTATGGCTAAAAGGTCTCATTTACCAACAAACATCACTGCAATAGACCTTGCAAAACAGTTTTGTGCAATTGCAAAGTAGTTTTCTGCAAAAAAATCACAACAAACTCAGCAAGTTGCCTCGCAAATTTTGAAAAAAGCCACAGCAAAATTGAGCATTTTTGGCCGCAACAATCACAAAAAACTCTGCGAAATCCTGTATGGACTGTTTCACACTGAAACGCTGTTTTTAAAAAAAAAATAAAATAAAAAATTATTGTAACATTTTAGCATACATTTTTTAATCAGTTTGTAATTATTTTAAAAAAAACATTTACATATTTATATAAAGCTATCACATTGTCCATGAAAGTGTATTGTGACATGATGCATTACAATTGTGATATTATATCATCATATAGCCATACCATTACGCCTCTGAGAAACTTGTTTTATGCTGTTGATACTTTTGAAAAGGTTTTTAACCAAGTAAACCCAAATGCAGTTTTAAGATTTTTAGAAAAAATAAATCTTAAACACCATATTTAGTTTTACCTCTGTATAACTAAACCTGGCTTTCGCCATGAATATAGCCATATAAGCTGGCATGGCATTAAACAAACAAACAAACAAATCATCATGTGGCCCAGCTCTAGATTTACCTGTATGAAGTGATCCACTTAAGACATACTATTATCATTTTCTGTATTGTTCTGCACTTAAAGAATTGTATCTACAAAAACATACAGACTTTGTATGAATCATATGGTCTACACGATGAGGCATGTAGCAAGAAATCCGCTTTTCTTTTTTTCTGGTTTCACCAGTTCTGGATTGGCAGTTGAAATTGCCCCAGGCTGTTTTCATGCTGTTTTTCTTGACCTGAATTCATTTGCACTGAGAGTTCAATATGTTCACTCTTGTATGTGAAGGTTCTTTGAATGGTTAAGGCTTCTAGCTTTTTTCCTTCTTTTTCTTCTCCTTCTTTTTTTTTTTTTTTTTTTTTTTTAAACCTCCATTTCCTGCAAGTTGGGTCATCTTTCGATTCCCAGCCACTAGCTGTGCGTGAAAACGATCTCTGAAACCTGTGATGATGCCTTTTCCCAAATAAGCCTAGAATCAGGCTGAGGTGTAGGCTTGAGTTAATCGTGTGAGAAAATGCCCTTACAGGGGAAAAAAGAAATCTCTGATTGACACTTTAGATTGCTCACGGTTTGGTACACTGACAGTTTATCATTTGTGCACACCCTTTTCTCTTCCCTCTAATTGATTGACGTTTTTTCCCGGCAACAGCTTTGATTTCACACCTGTTAGAAAGATGCAGTTTACTCAGTGTGTGCTTGCTAAAATAGAGACATAGGCCTATCTCAGCATAAGGCTTAACGTCATAGAACTTAATCACGTGTATTTATTATTCAATCAGTTAGCTAATGATTGACAGGGTATCCAAAGGTTTTTGGTCTAAAGATATATAGTGCCTATAGAAAATCATCATGTCACTTTTTTTGTCTTACAGCCTGAAATCAAAACCCATTAAAAATATATTTTTTCTTTGTTCCAGCCGTATTTACACATTCTGCCTTACAACATTCAAGTAACATAAAAAGGCAACAGTTCAGAAACATACAAAAAAAAGAGGAAACTAGAATAAAAGAGTTGGAAAAGTGATCAGTCCCATGATTTAATACTTTGTAGAGCCACCTTTTGCTTTAATTACAGCCATCAGTCTGTTTGGATATGTCTCTATTATCTTTGCGCACCTAGAGTTGGGAATATTTGCCCATTCTGCCTTGCACAATTGTTCGAGTTCATTCACATTCCGTGTTGAGCAGCGATTGACTGCTGTCTTCGAGTCCATCCACAGATTTTCAATTGGATTTAGGTCAGGGCTCTGACTTGGCAACTCAAGGACATTCACCTTCCTATCCTTAAGCCACTGAGTAGTTTTTTTGGTGGTGTGTTTAGGGTTGATGTCGTGCTGGAAGATGAACCACCTGCCCATCTTCAGCTGCAGGTTTTCCTCAAGAATTTGGGTGCACTTGGCAGCATCCATTTTCCCTTCAATCCTGACCAACTGCCCAGTCCCCGCTGAAGAGAAACACCCCCACAACATAATGTTGCCACCACCATGCTTCACAGTAGGTATGGTGTGTTTTGGGTGGTGTGCTGTGTTTGGTTTTCACCAAACATAATGCTTGCAGTTCAGTCCAAAAAGTTCAGTCTTGGTCTCGTCTGACCATAAAACCTTTTGCCACATGGCATTAGAATATTCCAAGTGGTTTTCTGCAAAGCGCAAACGAAGAGGCTTCTTTCTTGCCACCCTACCATACAGGCCAGCTTCTTGTAAAGCTTGTGAGATTGTTGTCACATGCACAGACCAACCAATCTCAGCCATAAGGACTTGTAAGTCCTTCAAAGTTGCCATTGGCCTCTTGGTAGCTTCCCTGATCAATATCCTCCTGGTTCGGTCATCCAGTTTGGAGGGACTGCCCAATCTAGGTAAGGTGTTAGTGGTGCCATACACTTTCCACTTCTTAATAATACTCTGAACGGTACTCAGAGGGATAGCTTGTACCTTTCCACAACTTTGTCCGAGAGCCCTTTTGAAAGCATCTTTCCAACCATGGTGTATTCTTTGTGTTGCCATGCAACTAGTAATGGAATCATAATGGAACAGCCGGTTTTCTTATGAAGTAATCAAAACCACTGCAATTGATGTCAGGTGGGGGGCAGTTAACATGGTGTGTGATCTGGGAAGTGACTGGTTGTACCTGAGCAAGTTTATAATGGTTACTCTAAGGGGCTGATCACTTATCCAAACCAGGTATTTCACTAATTAAATTTTAATAATTGTTCAGAATTTAAAAAAAAAAAAAGTTATTTCCACTTAGATGTCGAGGGTTATAATGTGTAAATACAACTGGCAAAAGTTAAATTTAATTTATTTTAATTTCCAGGGTGTAATATGACAAAAGTTAAGGATTTTGACAGGGTATGATGATTTTAGGCACTGTGCACATCTGATTCAAATACATCTTATGTTGAAGTCCGATTTGGACGTGATTGGATTTACATGGGTGTGTGGGGTTAAGCCATCTTTTACAAGTGCCACTCTGTGATTTTATTTCCATCCGGATCTGCAGTGTCAGTATTTTTCGCCTTCCTTCCACCCTTCAGACAGTTCCAAAGGAAATGACCTACCATTTTCAATAATTTGCAGGTAGCTGATTTTAATCTGGTCCAGATAGACGTCATAGCAAGTTGGATGTTTTTGGACTGCTGTTTTTGGCTGTATTATGTCACTTGTAGTTGCTGGGTGTCTCATAACTGTCTCTACGTATTGTCTTCGCTAAGAGTTTCCATACATCCATCCATTTTCCATACCGCTTATCCTACACAGGGTTGCGGAGAACCTGGAGCCTATCCCAGGGAACTCTGTGCACAAGGCGGGGGACACCCTGGCCGTGATGCCAACCAATCGCAGGGCACAATCACACACACATTCACACACTACGGACAATTTGGAAATGTCAGCCTACACCTCGTTTTTGGACTGGGGGAGGAAACCGGAGTACCCGGAGGAAGCCCCCTGATGCACAGGGAGAACATGCAAGCTCCATGCACACAGGGCGGAGGCAGGATTCAAACCCCCAACCACGGAGGTGTGAGGTAAATGTGCTAACCACAAAGCCACCATGCCCCCACTAAGAGTTTTTTAGAAGGAAATACATGCTGGTTTAATAAATTGCCAATAAGGACAACTACAGCCTCACTTTCTATAAATGAATTCACAATTGTAGTTTTCTATAAATGAATTCACAATCCAGTAATGTGATTATTTCATGTTGTGTGATGGGAAACTCCAGGTTCATTAGAAATAAAGCTGCTAAAAGCTTCACACACCTCATTGCCATCAGGAGCTGCCAGCACGTTTGATGCCGGAAAATCAGATTTACATTATCTTCAGCTAGTTTTGTTTGCAGCAATTTCTGTCCGTGTTTCAGCAGCTTATCTTCATTTACCCTCACGTTTCCCTTCTGCTGTCCTTCCTCTCTCACTGCAACTCTTTAGAGACCTACTTTGAGAAAGTTCTGCTGCATGACCTTCTCTCAGAAGGGATCTCTAATGTGACTTTTAGTGCGAATGTCTTGTATGTCCCAGTTGATGGGGAAATTAGTGCAGTGAGTTTGATGTCTTTGTCCTTGTAGTGGACATAAAGAACTTTTGACTAGAGATGGGTGCGGAAACTTCGCCTGAGTCGAGAACAAGATTCATGGCACTTATTTAGGAAAGTAAATGCTCTTTATCCCCTAAATTAAATTATTTCAAGTGGCATTTGATTATTTCATAACGTCATTTCGGAAGTTAAACATGATCTAGATGTATATCGTGTAATTTAGGGAAAAGACCATTAACTTCATCATGAGTAGAGAATGAGAGAGATGGGAATTAATAGGAACTTAATTACAAAGTTAATGGAATTCATTTCACTTTATCCCAGAATTCATTATTTCAAATATTCTTCATTTAGAAAATATTTATATCACAGTCTGAAAATGATGCTCATGGTATAGATCTCTGCATCCACCAGTGTGGGCAAAATAATCCAATTTGGTTGCCATTGAAGCTGCTGTTTAGGGCTGGACGAGATGATGATCGTCATCATATAATATAGATACTGTGATTTTAAATTTTGATAATTTTTTTTTTATAGTATCATGGTTATCATTATTACTTTTAATACATTTGTATGGGTTGTCTGAGTGTTCGTGTTAAGGGGTGGTCACACTACACCTTTCATTCCACTGACTTCCATTCATACGCGTGCGAATGCTGGAGACCGGAAACGCAAGCTCATGCGAAGACATATCACGTTTCTCTGCCTTCCAAAGTTCAAGTTTGGTGAACTCTGACCTGCGAATTCGTATCACGTGAACACTTGTGACCAATAGAAGCTCTACATGTCACGGCGTGTCCTGTTCAGAAAATCCAAGATGGTGGAAGGACTGATTATAGCGGTGTCGCACCATCCCGTTTAAATACAGCACAGCTTTAAAAGAATATAAAATCAACATCAAAAGAGAAGCTGCACCGATTGCGGTGTCACTGCAAACAGAAACAGATGATATATTTTAACATTTGAAACAAATATTTGTAAAATTATTGATGCCATGAGTGCATTCATCTGAGATTATGATTATTATCTCAATAACGAGTGGTTGAATGTTTGTAGGAGTTATATGGAATTATCATCATAACCAGCAGATGAACTGATTACAATTTGGAATTTGAAATAGTTCTTCTGTGATAGCTTCCTTCCTGTTTGAAGAATACTTTATACTTTAATACTAATACTCTTACATTTTGGTTTCTTGTCATGATTCAGAATAAACCCACATTTCATTTTTAACATCTTTGAACTTTATTTTTTGTAGATAGATAATTACTTACTACACACGTGTGTGTGTGTGTGTGTGTCAGCTATTTTGTAGTAATTTACAAATTCTTAATGGACAAATCATGTTCACAACTGATGCACCCTACTTTCTCACTAAACTACTATAAATGATGATTTCTTTTAGCTCAAAATTTATGTTAGGATGGATACCAGACCTTTTATAGAAATATACAAAATGTTGTTTGCCGCCACTTACAGTAATATGAAAGTTTTATATGAAAGTAATATGAAAGCTCCCATCCTGATTTCTTCTGTTTTTGTGTACATCTCATACTAAACTGTTTCAGAAATTAAAACAAAGGCATCCTGAGTAAACACAAAATATAGTTTTAAATGATAACTTTATTTATTGAAGCAAAAAACATTATCCAATACCAACTGGGCCTGTGTGAAAATATGTTTGCCCCCCATAGTTACTAATTCCCCAAACCTATGAAACTGCATTCATAATGGGGTTCAGCTGGACTAGACACAACCAGACCTGATTACTGCAAACCCTGTTCAATCAAATCAACACTTAAATAGAACTTTTTCAACAGCATGAAGTTGGTTAAAAGGTCTTACCCAGTAACACACTATGCCAAAGTTGAAAGAAATTCCAGAAATGATGAAGGAGGAAGATTGAAATACATCAGTCTGGGAAGGGTTACAAAGCTATTTCAAAGGCTCTGGGACTCCAAAGGACCACAGTGAGAGCCATTATCTCCAAATGGAAAAACCCGGCACAGTAGTGTACCTTCCCAGAAGTGTCCGACCTTCAAACTTCCTCCAAGAGCACAGCAACTACTCTTCCAGCAAGTCACAAAAGAGCCAAGGACAACATCAAAGGAACTACAGGCCTCTCTTGCATCAATAAAGGTCACTGTTCATGACTCCACTATCAGAAAGACACTGGGCAAAAATGGCATCCATGGAAGAGTGGAGAGGTGAAAACCACTGATAACCCAAAAGAACATTAAGGCTCATCTGTATTTTGCCAAAACACACCTTGATCCTCAAATCTTTTGGGAGAATGATCTGTGGACTGAGGAGTCAAAAGTGGAACTGTTTGGAAGACAGGGGTCCCGTTACATCTGGTGTAAACCAAACACAGAATTCCACAAAAAGAACATCATACCTACTGTAAAGAATGGTGGTGGCAGTGTGATGGTGTGGGGATGCTTTGCTGCTTCAGGGCCTGGGCAACTTGCAATAATTGAGGGGAATCATAAATTCTTGCTCTCTACCAGAAAATCCTAAAGGAGAATGTCCGGTCTTCGGTCCGTAAGTTGAAACTCAAGCGCAGCCGGATTATGCAGCAAGACAATGATACAAAGTTCAAGTTTTTTTGCAGGCAGAGACCCATTTAAAGTGTAAAATAAATTTCACAGACCCCCTTAATACAGATTTATTTCATGAACATTATTTTAATATGTACAATAATCTTTTGGTAATTAATATGTAATTTTATATACATATTTTCTATATCTAATATCTAATTTTTACTTCATTAGTATGGATTTACATATTTTTGTATATAATTTTTTTGTTTTATATGGTATTATATTATATAGATATTTTTTTTCTAAAGCAACAATGTTACGCTCCATAATTCTCTTTGAATAACTAGTTGTCTGTTTCCAACACATGTTCGCAAACACACACACACACACTGTGTATGGTATAAGCTCGTATTGTCTGTTCCAGCTTTAGCACTTTGTTCTTGTCTGTCAGATGAATCTCTTATCGTTTTTCCACACTATGAAATATGAGAGCTGAATTGTCTAAACAAAGATGAAACTGATAACATGCATGCACACACGCACGCACACACACACACACACACACACACACACACACACACACACACACCATTTATGTCACTAAATGAGTATAAAATGATCTGCATTGCCTCTGAGAGAAAGAGAAAGTGTCACGGTTATTATTGTACTTCTCTCTTTAACGGTTTTTATAATTGCAGAATTTGCATAATTGCCCACAGTTGCGTTGATGCAGTTTGTGCGACTTTAATTGGAATCATTTTGTTGTACTTTGTGGAGCAGAGTGTCTGTACCTCGCCTCTCGTTTTATGAACACTCTCAGGTGGCATCACTTCAGCAAATCAACAGAAATGCTGGACTGAACTCGTGTGTGTGTGTGTGTGTGTGTGTGTGTGTGTGTGTGTATGTGTGTGTGTGTGTGTGTGTGTGCGCGCCACAATCAATTTCCTCCATTTTCACCATAGATACGTTTTGGCTAAATGTATAATTTGACGACCGTATGATGAAAAAAATCGCACATATCCTGGTGTAACTTCTGCATTCAGAAATATTCAGTACAGACAGAAATAATGAAGTATATATTATTTATTATTATTCAGCATTTATTATTTATTATAATGCATAAATTATTACGCAATTACAGTGAAGTGCACGCATCTCAGTGCTGCTGTATTAAACCGCAGTGAGAGCTGTTGAATAGCTGATGCTGTACAAATACATGACAAAAGAAGTTGTGAAGATGTATTGTGTGTCACTGATCATCCAGAACACTTTACTTTACTTTTGGGGGGGGGTTTCATTTTTTCCACTAAATTTTTTTGTTATATCATAGTATCCATGGTAAAACCATAGTAGCCTTAATAACAAATATGAGAAACCAATAACCAATATTTGAAAAATAATTCTGTTTTTTGTTGTTGTTGTTTTTCTGGCACAAAATGTTTTTTGTACAAAAAAAACCTCCAAAAAAAACAGCAGCAGTGGATGAATTTTTTCGAACGGACACAGGGAAGTGACGCACTTGTATATGGATGTAAAGACTGTAGGGCTAAAATATATAAAGTTAATTACTTAGCCCACTGCTCTCCTATAACCAACGACGGAAATAGGTGCAGCGAAGGTTAATGCGTGTTTTGATGTATGATTTAAATATCTGACTCCATTTAATTGATTATCTGACTCCAATAGAATAATCTTCTAGTTAGTGCTAGAAGTGTTAGCACTCAGTGTTCTACTAATATTTACTCCTAAGCAGCTTTAAGCGAAGCTTTCATTAAAATGACGTTCCTACGTCAGAGACTTTCATGTAGCTTCTTTATTAAACCATTATGTTGTTAGCTCAGAGGTTTCTATCAACCTGCAAGCCTAGGCCTTTCCTATCTTACTTGTCAGAGGTTCTGTTTAAACTTGCAAGTATTAGCCTTTACTTTTGGCTTGTCAGAGGTTGACTTTAAACGTGTCTAACGTATTATACACCTTTAGCTTAACAAACTATTCTTATTAAGAATACCAAACATAAACACAGAGTATTTAGAAATAGAATAACAAATGGATTTAATACAAAATCACAATTAAAGAGATACATAAAATAGAGACAGAGGTAACTTACAGGATTATAGTCAGCGTCACGGACATAGGATGCGTAATGGAAAAAGCATCTATGGCAAAAGGCCCTTTGGATGTTACAAGGCAGGCTCTGATGTTGCAAGCCCTTCTGATGTTATAAGAAGTGTTTTGATGTGTTTTATGGCAGGGTTATCTCACTTTAAGGAACTGTATGTTAATTAAGTTCCTGAGAATGAGTTGGTGCAAACCAGGGGGTGCCTGTGTGTGTGTGTGTGTGTGTGTGTGTGTGTGTGTGTGTGTGTGTGTGTGTGTGTGTGTGGAGAAAGAGCACATATTGCAACATATATTGTGAATGTTATTTCTTAAACTATATGATATTTATATCACCACATCGTTCCCCATGAACTACGGATACAAATGATACCAAACATGCCCTGAGGAATACTGTAATTAAACGCAGTTTAGATGACCAGTTTTAGTTCACCTGGTATCTCTGAAACACATTCCTGATCATTTTAACCTTAATCACATTACTGCCACAATTTTAGAAATCTACTACAAGACGTCACAGTTGCATGCTTGCATTTAAAGAAAAAGAACATGTACTAAGCTTGTGCAGTATTGATTTTTTTTTTTTTCCCTGCTTGCGATTTTCCATTAAAAAAAAATTGTGATAAAAGATTGAATCGTCCAGCTCCGTTAGCCTGAAACAAGACAGGAACATGAGCATGTCTGGCATTTCAGGTTGAAGGAGAGTAGGGTGGTGTAATTACATTACCAACTGTGCAGTCAGGAACTGCGTGATTACAGAAACTATGCTGGATGGTGGATTTTTAAGTGATTCTACAGTAATGTGCAATTTAGAGTAGAAAAGCACCATGTTTAGTCACAACCCAAAGGGTGGCTGTAGCTCAGGTGGTAGAGCAGGTTGTCCACTAACCATAGGGTTGGCGGTTCAATTCCTGGCCCACATGTCTGAACAGGACCCTGAACCCAAATTTGATCTTTTTCTTTAAATGCAAGCATGCAACTGCGCCTAGTGTGTGTGTGTGTGTGTGTGTGTGTGTGTGTGTGTGTGTGTGAATGGGTGAATGAGAAACAGCGTAAAGCGCTCTGTCGAACTGCTAAGGTTGAAAAAGTGCTCTATAAGTGCAGACCATTTTTCATCCTTTTGTCTTTCAGACGAACAAAACAAAAGCTGACCATTTTGATTTTTCGATGGCATCGCTAAAAAAAACAAACAAAAAAAAAACCTAAACTGATGTTGATGGCGTGTTTTTAACTGATAACTCATACCAGCATACACCAGTGTACAGTTGTGGAGATTCTACACAAAAGGTTGGTAGGTCTGGTAATTTAATATATTTGGAATAAACATCACCGGTGATTGTGACGGTGTAATGTCATTTAGTGACGATGAAATCATTATATCGCCTACGGGTTACTATAGTCCAAGCTTTCCCCATTTTTCTACCAGAAGCGCTTTTATCTCACATTGCCTATATAATCAACAATATACACTCAAGAACTGAAAGCACGAGTATACATTTAAGAAGCGTGTGGCTTTGAGTTCACGTCCTGTTGTTCAGGTCATATTTAAATCCGCTAGCTGAGAAGGATCCCTTAGTAAGTAATTGTACAATACGTTAAACATTATGCTGGAGATCTGCTTTGTCGTGATGGAAACCAAACACTGTGATGTGTGAATAAGTCATGAATACGAGGAGGAAAAATAAAGAGAACATTGTTTTAGCAACCAGCTTCCAAAACAAGCATCGCGGTGTGATGATTTGAATTCGCTGTCCCATTACCACTGACTTTATTATGATATTATACTACACAGCACATTAATGACCCATTTCATTACTGAAACTTAAGAGAGTGTGTGATGTCAGAATGTTTCAGGTGATTAAAAGGTTTGTCTGAATTTGTACAACTTATACAAAGACTGTAATATAAATCTCAAATTGTTAAGTTTACATGGGCTTAAGTGTTTTTAAAATATTTGTTAAGGCTTTTTATTTAGGTGTTTGTGGGCTATTTGAAATATAGTGTTTTTTTATTTATTTTCAAGTAAATGATTTTGTATACTACATCCCTCTCTTATTCCTTCCTTCCTTCCTTCCGTTCTCCCCCCCATTGCTCAATCACTTCCTTCCTTTCTTCCTTCACTACATCACTTCACTTTCTTCGTTTGTTCCTTATTTATTTCTTTACTTATCGCATTACTGATTGCATCCATCTCTTCCTCCCTCCCCTTTCTTCCTCCCCTCCTCCTCTTTCTCCCACTTCTTTTCTTTTCTACTTCCTTATTTTTGTACTTACTTAATCCATCCCTTCCTCCCTTCCATCATTTTGTCCTTTCTTCCTTAATTCCTTCCTTTCTCCATTCCTGCCTTCTTTTCGTCTGTCCTACATCCATTCTTTCCTTCCTTCCTATCGCCCCTCTTCCTCTCCGCTTTCTTTCCTCCCACTCTTCCTTCCTCCTTCCCATCCTTTCCTCCCTTAATTCCCTTCCTTTCTTCCTTCCTAATTACCCTTTGTCCTCTCTTCCTTTCTCTTCCTTCTTCACATCCTCCCTCCCTTCCTTCCTTTCTTCATATATCCCTTAATTCCTTCCCTCTTTCCTTCCTTATTACCTTCCTTCCTTCCACCCTTCCTTCCTTCCCTACTGTAATATCCCTAATCTGATTTTACAGTACATTAGCAGTGACACTGGAGACGTCTTAAATGGGATTAAATGAAACTTCAGGAAGGCTGCAGATGCTCTGGATGTGTATAAAGCTGAATGTGTAAATCCTAGTTGAAGTGGAAGGTCAGAGTGTGTGTCTATAAGAGCTATAGTGTGTGTGTGTGTGTGTGTGGTGTGTGTGTGTGTGTGTGTGTGTGTGTGTGTGTGTTATGCAGGGGGAGTTGCTGCTGCTCTGTTGTAGAGTGAAAGTGTTGACTAAAAAAAGCAGACAGGAGGAAATGTGTGAGAGGTGCACTGCCTCCTTTGCTTTAGAAATATAGATGAAGGGTGAAAGGTACAGTAATGTGTGTGTGTGTGTGTCTGTGTGTGTGTGTGTGAGAGACAGAGAGAGACACTACATGTTTGTTTAATGCTGAGAGCAGCAGGAGCATTCAGTCTGACTCTGATTTGATTGCATGTTAATAGAGTTACCATGGAGCTTCATCCTGTGTATTCATTGATGCCCCCCTGCAAGAACACACACACACACACACAGAGAAATATGTATGCACCTGCGGACACAATGATATAAGCGTTGTCTGTTCCTGTTTTATCTGTAACATCCGACTTTACCTCATTTGTTCTTGTCGATCAGATAAACCTCGCACACACACACATACACCACAGTTTGTGTATTCAACTGCTGAAACCTGATGCTATGCTCTTTTTACTCATTTTTATTCTGTATTTGTGCGTGCATGCATGTGTGCGCGTGTGTGTGTGTGTGTGTGTGTGTGTGTGTGTGTGTGTGTGTGTGTGAGCACAATATATAGTACATTGTAAAAGCCACAGGAAGTTTGCTCACTCGCTTTAACAGTGCACCTGCAGCCGGGAGAGAGAAAGAGAGCACAACAGCAAGTGTGCAAGCGTGTGCGTGTGTGTGTGTGTGTGTGTGTGTGTGTGTGTGTGTGTGTGAGGTTTATCTGATCGACAAGAACAAATGAGGTAAAGTCGGATGTTACAGATAAAACAGGAACAGACAACGCTTATATCATCGTGTCCGCAGGCGCATACATATTTCTGCGTGTGTGTGTGTGTGTGTGTGTGTGTTTGAAGTACTGGCTGCTGAATCACTGTCAATCCTGCTGCTGCTCTGCCATGTGTGCCATCAAAGCCAGCAGCCTGTAACACACTCGTCATCTCTAATCCAACCACACATCCACACTCCCACCTGAATTATTCACAAAGTCTCTGACTTTCTAGTTTTGGCGCGTTCGGGTTAAAGTGTGTATTTGCTTTGTAAAATAACACACCAGCGTTTTAAAACGACTGTATTTAACACACAGGGTGGACATTTTTAGGGTGTTTTCACACCTATTGGTCTGTTTGCTGAGCTCGGATTGTTTGCTGTTGGCAATCGTCTGAGGAACGTGTACGGCTGAAAACATAGTCTCAAAACTCTTTCATGGGGTGGGAGATATAATAGAAACACCGTATCACCACGATACTTGAAGACATTGTGATGATGCATGATATGTATCACGAGATATATATATATATATATATATATATATATATATATATATATATATATATATATATATATATATATATATATATATATATATATATATATACAGGTGCATCTCAATAAATTAGAATGTCATGGAAAAGTTCATTTATTTCAGTAATTCAACTCAAATTGTGTAACTCGTGTATTAAATAAGTTCAATGCACACAGACTGAAGTAGTTTAAGTCTTTGGTTCTTTTAATTGTGATAATTTTGGCTCACATTTAACAAAAACCCACCAATTCACTATCTCAACAAATTAGAATATGGTGACATGCCAATCAGCTAATCAACTCAAAACACCTGCAAAGGTTTCCTGAGCCTTCAAAATGGTCTCTCAGTTTGGTTCACTAGGTAAGCCACAAACATTCACTGCCAAAGAAGCTGGCTGTTCACAGAGTGCTGTATCCAAGCATGTTAACAGAAAGTTGAGTGGAAGGAAAAAGTGTGGAAGAAAAAGATGCACAACCAAACGGGAGAACCGCAGCCTTATGAGGATTATCAATCAAAATCGATTCAAGAATTTGAGTGAACTTCACAAGGAATGGACTGAGGCTGGGGTCAAGGCATCAAGAGCCACCACACACAGACGTGCCAAGGAATTTGGCTACAGTTGTCGTATTCCTCTTGTTAAGCCACTCCTGAACCAAAGACAACGTCAGAGGCGTCTTACCTGGGCTAAGGAGAAGAAGAACTGGACTGTTGCCCAGTGGTCCAAAGTCCTCTTTTCAGATGAGAGCAAGTTTTGTATTTCATTTGGAAACCAAGGTCCTAGAGTCTGGAGGAAGGGTGGAGAAGCTCATAGCTCAAGTTGCTTGAAGTCCAGTGTTAAGTTGCCACATTCTGTGATGATTTGGGGTGCAATGTCATCTGCTGGTGTTGGTCCATTGTGTTTTTTGAAAACCGAAGTCACTGCACCCGTTTACCAAGAAATTTTGGAGCACTTCATGCTTCCTTCTGCTGACCAGCTTTTTGAAGATGCTGATTTCATTTTCCAGCAGGATTTGGCACCTGCCCACACTGCCAAAAGCACCAAAAGTTGGTTAAATGACCATGGTGTTGGTGTGCTTGACTGGCCAGCAAACTCACCAGACCTGAACCCCAAAGAGAATCTATGGGGTATTGTCAAGAAGAAAATGAGAAACAAGAGACCAAAAAATTCAGATGAGCTAAAGGCCACTGTCAAAGAAACCTGTGCTTCCATACCACCTCAGCAGTGCCACAAACTGATCACCTCCATGCCACGCCGAATTGAGGCAGTAATTAAAGCAGAAGGAGCCCCTACCAAGTATTGGGTACATGTACAGTAAATGAACATACTTTCCAGAAGGCCAACAATTCACTAAAAATGTTTTTTTTATTGGTCTTATGAAGTATTCTAATTTGTTGAGATAGTGAATTGGTGGGTTTTTGTTAAATGTGAGCCAAAATCATCACAATTAAAAGAACCAAAGACTTAAACTACTTCAGTCTGTGTGCACTGAATTTATTTAATACACGAGTTTCACAATTTGAGTTGAATTACTGAAATAAATGAACTTTTCCATGACATTCTAATTTATTGAGATGCACCTGTGTGTGTGTGTGTATATATATATATATATATGCGCGCTTGGAAGCTCAACTGCCAGCAAAGTGGTAGTGTTAAAAGTTATTCCAGTGTTTTTCTATGACTACAAATCTAGATTAAATAAATGATTGAAAAGGATAAAAGAAATAGTCCTATCCTACACAGGGTTGTGGGGGAGCTTGGAGATTGTCCCAGGGAACTCTGGGCACAAGGCAGGGGACACCCTGTACCTGGACGGGGTGCCAACCCATTAAAGAAAAACATTTGACATTTGCTGTGCCCTTGAACCCGTTTGGATCTAATCAGTTCGTCTGCTGGTTACGATGATAATTCCACATAGATCCTACAAATGTTCACCACTTGTTCTTGAGATATCGCACAAGAATGTCAGATGGACAACACACCTATTTGCAATAAACAATGCAAAAAAAAAAAAAAAAAAGGTTTTGACTCAACCTCATAAATGTAAAAAATACATTTTACAAATGAAAGGTTCATTACAGAATTTTAACATCAAATGAGCTGCTTCTAATTAGAGTTTGCAATTAGTTTTAAACAATCACGGTATAATTTATCACAATATCAATATTATGTAATTTGTTTATATTATATCATCATCATCATCATCATCATCATATTGCCCAGCACTACTCTTTCATTCACTGCTCAGAAATATAGCAACGGTGTGCGTCACAATCATGAAAGTCACCCGAGCAGGGAGACGGTGCTACATAAATGATTCAATTAAAATATTATAAGTAAATATTTTTTAAATGTTTTGTGTATCGAACCCAGCGTTTGTTGTGTCGTGATGTTCGTCGAGCCAAATCTCCAGAACACGTGGCATTTCTGCAGTGCTACAGCTTTATGCTTTGGCACATCATAAAAAATAACCAAAAACGCTACAGCCCAAAGCACATGGCATGTTTGATTCACTTCCTGCAGTGAGTCGAATCGCTTTCTCACTGCAGACTGAAATCACCTCGCTCAGTTCCGGTTGTTTTGGTTCGCACCTGCTTTAAAGAACCACATCGAGTGGAGAACGTACCAGGAAACACTGGTCGTTTATGCATCATGTTTTTGGGTTTATTGTGTGTGATGCTGCAACATTTAAATGATCAAATGCCTAATACACATATATTATATTATATTATAGTATAGTATAGTGTAGTATAGTAGGCCATGCATTATTATTAGAGAATAAAGGATGAAGAGAAAGGACAGTGTGTGAGAGCTGTGTTGTAAGTGCGAGTGATTTGGGATTTAGTCTGATCCCCATGCTCCACATCCTGGATTTTCTCCGGGAGTGAGGTCCAGTGAAGGAGTTTAAAAGGACAAGCTTGCCGTGTGCATACGTGCTCCTCGTGCTGTCACAAGGTTATCGCGTCCCTAATCTGCTGCTCTGGTCTCCTCTCCTCTCGTTACCATAGTAACGATGGCTCCAAAGCCAATAATCAGAGAGCGGTGTCATGGGACCCAACAAGAATATGACACCATAGACGTAGTAATTACCCATGATCCTGTTTAGTCTCTGAAAGCCCTGTGCTGCTTTTAACACCCAGTCCAATTAACACACACGTACAAATGTGCACACAGACACACACAAACATGCACACAGGCACTTAAACGTACGCACCAAACTACAAACACCAAAAAAGCATAGAGGTTTGCACACACAGCAACACTCACAAACGTGCACGCACACACACACTCACTGACAGACACGCATGTAGGTGCACTCACACCCGTACAAACACACACACACAAACATGATCACACACACACACACAGGCAAGCATGCACAAACACCCAGGCACTCATGCACAGGAAAGCATACACAAACGTGTGCATATATGCATGCACAAACCCACAGACAGACAGACAGACAGACAGACAGACAGACAGACAGACAGACAGACACACACACACACACACACACACACACACACACACACACACACACACACACACACACACACAAATATAGTGGGCAAAAACCTTTTACTTAACCACCAGTACATAAAGAAGCATCACATAAATATGTAAATTAAATAATAGCAAATCTAACATCTATCACATAATGACCTGGATCTTAAAGAGGGTGGAAAAGTTCATGCATTTTGATGCTTATTCATGTAAATTTGTCAGTTTTCACTTCGCCCTTCATTTTACTTGATTTTTTTTCAGTGTAATTACTTGCCGTGTGTTGCGATGGCATGTCCATGTTTTTTTAAACTTCTTTATTTTGCTTGAGGTATCCAGGGAAGTCTCCAGGAGAAGTGCTCACACACACACCCATGCCAGCGGCCATCTAGCCTCTGAACTCTTCATATTAGGTGTTGATATGAATCACGCTCGATTATACACCAGTACACGAGCTCATGTTTATCTAAATCCCTAACATCAGATGTGCGGTGGTGTAGCTACTCGGGGGAAATTACAGTAATCTGTCTGTATCAAAAGCCTGTTTCAGACAGTGTCGCGGTCCACATAGAGCCGTGTGTTTTCAGGCTCAGCTATTACGAAAGCCAATGCAATACTTTATTTTGACAGTTAGATCAATAGGGCAAGCAACAGTTACTGCTGCAGGGTTCCCTAGCAACAGACGGAAGGGGCGGCTTTGAAAAGGTGTGCAGGGAAACATGGCCCTGTTTTCAGCTCAGTGTGTGTGTGTGTGTGTGTGTGTGTGTGTGTGTGTGTGTGTGTGTGTGTGTGTGTGTGTGTGTGTGAAGCAGACTGATTTTAAATAGAGACTTGAAGATCTCAGATGCCAGTTTGTCGAATAGATCCTTTGAGCTATTGCAACACACACACACACACACACACACACACACACACCCATATACAGTACTGTGCAAAAGTTTTGGGCAGGTGTGAAAAAATGCTGTAAAGTAAGAATGCTTTCAAAAATAGACGTGTTAATAGTTTATATTTATCAATTAACAAAAATTTAAAGTGAATAGAAGAAAAATCTTCATCAAATCAATATTTGGTGTGACCACCCTTTGCCTTCAAAACATCATCAATTCTTCTAGGTACACTTGCACAAATTCAGGGATTTTGTAGGCATATAGTCAGGTGTATGATTAAACAATTATACCAAACGGGTGCTAATGATCATCAATTCAGTATGTAGGTTGAACACATCAAGCTTACTTCCCTTCGCAATCGGAAGATGCCCGGCAGTGCCATCAGCTCAAACCTGGCAGAAACCAGTGGGACCCTGATACACCCATCTACTGTCCGGAGAAGTCTGGTCAGAAGTGGCCTTCATGGAAGACTTGTGGCCAAAAGGCCATACCTCCGACGTGGAAGGCCAAGCGACTCAACTATGCACAAAAACACTGGAACTGAGGTGCAGAAAAATGGCTGCAGCTGCTCTGGACTAAGGAGTCAAAATGTGAAATATTGGGCTGTAGCAGAAGGCAGTTTGTTTGCCGAAAGTCTGGAGAGCGGTACACGAATGAGTGTCTGCAGGCAACAGTGATGCATGGTGGAGGTTCCTTGCGAGTTTGGGGCTGCATTTCTGCAAATGGAGTTGGGGATTTGATCAGAATTAATGGTCTCCTCAATGCTGAGAAGTTCAGGCAGATACTTTTCCATCATGCAATACCATCAGGGAGGCATCTGATTGGCCCCAAATTTATTCTGCAGCATAACAAGCATACACCGAAAGTCTTTAAGAACTATCTTCAGTGTAAAGAAGAACAAGGAGCCCTGGAAGTGATGGTATGGCCCCCACAGAGCCCTGATCTCAACATCATCGAGTCTGTCTGGGATTACATGAAGAGAGAGAAGCAACTGAGGCTGCATAAATCCACAGAAGAACTGTGGTTAGTTATCCAAGATGTTTGGGCCAACCTACATGCAGCGTTCCTTCAAAAACTGTGTGCAAGTGTACCTAGAGGAATTGATGAATTGATGCTGTTTTGAAGGAAAAAGGTGGTCACACCAAATATTGATCTGATGTAGATTTTTCTTCTGTTTACTCACTTTGCATTTTGTTAATTGATAAATATAAACTATTTTTACATACCTGCCTAAAACTTTTGCACAGTACTGTATCTCTGAAGGATAGTTTATTTCCTCAGAGAAATGATAAACAAATCTGGGTTTGGGGTTATGCTGCATTCAGTAAAACACATAATTCTGAATTTCTGACCACCCTCTCAACTCATAATTCTTACTCAAAGTCAGGGTGGTCTCCTAAACCCCGAGTTCAGCACGTGACATCAAATCAACATGGCGGCTCACAGCATCAACAGTAAACAAAGTAGCACTTTTTTAAAATTTTGCTTTTAAACAAGTTATACTGTGTATACTAGTATTTGCTTTAGATAAATCAACATACAGACATTCATTTGATAAATCTGAAACACTGACTGTACAGTTCGCTGTTATGAGGTGGTAAATATACTTATTACACATCACTTATTACAGTTAGCTGGCTATATTTTTGCTAACAGAAAGCACATGGAGGCATCCATGGGTTTTCCCACTTTATAACTCATGAAGGTAAAAAATGACACATGACAAATGATTCCGCTTTCCGACTTCCCACATCCAAATTAAGTCGAACGCAGCGCTCGTTTTCTTGCTCGAGGGCTCAGTGGTGGTCACTCTACGGCTTATTTGTACCATTGCTGATCTTTCCCTTGATCTCTAGTTTTAGCTTTTAGTTGCACTGTAAATGTTCGACTTGCTGAAGTTACCACTGATTTTATCCGAGTTGCTTCAAGTTAAAATGCAATCTACTTCCAGACATTCACCGCTCCTCAGATCTGCTTGCTTTCATGACTCTTTATCAGATGATGCATGAGTGTTATCATGCTCCGTAAAGCTGCACAGGGCATCCATACTTCCTGTGTGAAAGAAACTGTGGACAGTAAATATGGCTGTTGATTATTTCTGCCTTAATTTCTGCCCCTGTCTTATGTTCATGCTGTGTCACACAGTTCACATGCGTTCGTATCGTAATGATCAGGGTATCAGCGTGGCAGTGTGAGTCAGAGTGTAGCTGCTGTGTCATGTAGAAACACGTCTCGGATACAGCTGGTACACCTGCGTCACTTTGCGCTCAGGTCAGTCCTAGCAAATCAGCATACATGTTTAATGTACTGTTTTATTCAGCTGTGGATTTAATGTTTGGTAAAAAAATAATTCATTTACCTCAGATAAATCTAATTCATTGCTATAACGACGTCATTTTTAAAAGGGTAAATGTAAACAAAATTGAATTTCCTAATGCTAAATTTCTCTGTTCTCCTGCATGTTTACAGTCAACGAGAATTATTGGCACCCTTTTTTTAAAAAGGACAAAATAAACGTGGGCAAATTTTCAACTATTCCAGTGTTTAGAATCTTGTGCCTGAGATTGTACCCAGATATGGTACTTTTATCTGCTTTTACTGGTAGATGCTGTTTGCACGCAAGTATATAAAGTTGAATGCAAATGTTTGCACCCCTCACACTTTCTGGATGAAAGATGCATGTACCTTCATTATAAAATTTGTCTGCCGCATGCCTTCTCAGGACATTGAGCGAAGAAATCACTAGAAACACAAAAATTCGAATTATAATTAGGCAGTTTCAACTTATAGCTTTTGCTTTGTGTTGAAATAATCACCAGTTTTCAATAATTTGTCACGTTAGAGAGCAGATCAGAGTTTCAAGGTAAGAAACACTTACCTCTTGGAGGGGTGTGTGTGTGTGTGTGTGTGTGTGTGTGTGAGTGAGAGAGAGATCTGGATTATTTTGTGCTCTACCCCAGGTATAACATAATCGCCTACATGTCATTTGCATGTCATTTGATAAACAGAGCTGAATGTAAAACGTTAAAGGTACATCTCTGTTTAAATATTTCCCTGAGTAAGATTTAAAAGTAACCACACTTAAAAGTACAGTTTATTTAAAAAGCCACTGCTGCGTGCCAACTTACTTGGGGCTGAGGTTAAAACATTGAAAAAGATGAGTGCTGTTAGGTTGAGTTTTGTAAAAAAAAAAAAAATAATAAATAAAAAACACTGAGGAGAGAGAATGTAAGTGAGAACTGAAAACATTTCTGCCAGCACATCAGTTTTAAGTCTAATAGCTAACAGTTGCATTATTTTATTTTATTTTATTTTTTATTTTTTTTGGATGTTCACATGAGGATGTTACTGTAGTGATGTCACCGAAACACACTCCAGTACAAGAACATGGATTTACCTTTTTAAATGTATTCTACATCATTTATATAACTGGGAAAAAGTGTTCGTAGAGAGATTTCGCTGGTCCTTGTGTTTATACAAAATGTACAGCTTTAAAAAAAAAAAAAAAAAAAAAGAATTGTTATTGAGATCTATGTATATTTTTAAGATGGGGGAAATGTAATGAAACTCTCAAATTTAGTATTAGTTTTTAAAATCCTAAACAGTCTTGCTCCTTCAGTGCTTAAATAATTTGTATGTAAATTCACAAATGGGCCGACTAGGGCAGTTACAAGACGTGACTGTGTAAAAAGGACAAAGTGTTTTTGGTCGATTTGCGTTTTGTTTTTGCGCGTCACATGTTACGTTCCCGCAGGAGGCTACGGTCTAGGGTGAGTATGAGAATAGTAACAGTCATGATTACAGGTTGGATGGATGACAGTAGTGATGGTGGATGGTGGTGGATACGAGACGGACAGGAGGTTGGAATATAACTGAAGATTTTATTACAGATAGGCTTGTATTCACAGAAAACAAAAATACTTTGGAAGACCATAAACGGTACCAAAGAAATTAACCTAAAATACAGCCTATTGCTGGCCTTTTTTTTTTTTTTTTTTTGTTAAGTAGCTAACCTGACAGCCAAAACATACTACTTTAGGCTAAACTAACCAAAAATACAAGCCCTCTAACCTAATGTGTCTAAACATTCACTAGTACCTACCTGATATGTCAGTGTACAATACTGTTCTCAAACCAGCAGAGCTAGCATAGAAGGGGAAGAAACTAGCACACATTCAACAAACAACAAAATACAAACAAGCTGTTGGTGCTAGCCACAACGAGTTAACAATTAGCAAAGGAAACATTGAGATCCACGCAGTTTAACAATAGCAAGCCCTAGCACTAACAATAAAACAAGCTAGCAAGCTAGCCAACAGGAAGTGAGCCGATTAGAATGAACTTCCAGACGATTTAAGAGATTTGAAAACCATTGGTTTATTCTCCAAAAAGAAGTTAAATATGGTTGCTAGAAATTCAGGAGTGCTATCATGTTATCATGACTATTACTTGTATAGCATGTTTATAATGCTTACATAAATTACATTAGTTTTACTGCTGTTTTTTTTTGTTTTTTTTTTTTTTTGTCCCATCTGTTTTTCTTTCATTAGTAGATGAAAATAAGCCCTTTGGCTAAATCTGACAGATTTACACAATAAATGCTGATGCCAATGAATGTGTATTGTTCCTGTCAAAACAAAATAAAAGTAGACACCGCATTAGTCAGCCACAGTTCTGACATTTGCACAGAATGAAGGTATCTAGTGACCATTTAAAGGTGGCGAGAATTAGTTTTTTTTGTTTGTTTGTTTGTTTGTTTTTTTGCCAAGTCACGAAGTGAATAGGCCAAGGCTATGCGTGCTGTAGAAAAAGAGTTATGTCATGATTTTCTGATGAATTTGTAGGTCATAAATAAAAGTTAGAATGCAAGTAGTATCTCACAAATGTGTGTGTGTGTGTCACTGTGTCTCACTGCTTGACTCCCACAGCTCCATTCAGGTTTGTTCTCACACTGTGTGTTAATAAAGCAGAGCTGTAAATATGTCCTATAGTCTGAGAGCTTTTTCTACAATGCACTTCTGTGTCTTTGTCCTACACTGGGAGACACACACACGCACGCGCACACACACACACACACACACACACACACTCTTACATGCAGCGATTGTGGAAACCACAATGTGTTTCATTTTCAGTACCAACACAAAGACAGCAGATAACATCTAAGATAATAAGCTTTTGCACGCATACCATCCTGTACACACACATCTTTTGTTCTACTATCCCCTGTCATGAGAAAAACGTGTGTGTGTGTGTGTGTGTGTGTGTGTGTGTGTGTGTGTGTGTGTGTGTGTGTATATATATATATACACATTCCTCAACTTTATTAAGGTGGTGTCTGTCAACTGTCCTTGCTGAAACATACAACTGTGTGTCATCAGCATAACAGTGGAAGCTAATACCATGTTTAGGAATAGTTTTACCCAGAGGTAGCATATATAGAGAAAATAGATGTGGGCCTAAAACAGAACCTTGTGGAACACCATGTATAGAAAAGTCACCATTTACATCTACAAACTGATAAGTGACCCAGGAGAGGGCCGTTCCCTTAACTCCAACAATGTGTTCTAGTCTATCAAGGAGAATGGTATGATCAGTGGTGTCAAAAGCTGCAGGCAGGCAACACAAGCAAGGAGATCCAACCCTGATCAGAGGCCAGTAGTAGGTCATTTACCACTTTAACCAGCGCTGTCTTTGTGCTACGATGAGGCCTAAATGCTGACTGATAGATTAATGAATATTATTCCGATATAGGTATGAGCATAACTGCTGTGCTTCAACATTTCTAGGATCTTGGAGATAAAGGGGAAGTTTGATATTTGCCTATATTTGGACAGCTGACAGGGGTCAAGGTCAAGTTTTGATAACCAGTAAGGTTAGGGGTTAGGTACATAGCCAGTGCTATGTTTTTAGAAGAGGTTTGATTACTTCTGGTAGTTTGAAGAAATGTGTTGGTAAGGGATTGAGTACACAAGCTGATAATTTTGATGAGAAAATTTGTGAAATTCTTTACCTGATAATTTCAATTTTGTCATTGAAAAAATTAATGAAGTTATCACTACTACATATTGATTGTGTGCATGTTTCTGTGGTGGTCTTATTCTTAATTAATTTAGCTACTGTATTAAATAAGAATCTAGGATTATTTTGTTGTCTTCTATTAGGGTGGAGAGAGATACACTGATCTAGTAGCACGAAGAGATTTTCTATAGCTCAGGAGGCTCTTTGAAATACTAACAATTTAGTTTGATGTCATTTATGTTCTAATTTTCAAAAAGTCTGTTTTAAGGTGCTTGTGTGAACGTTATACCAGGGTGCTAGTTTTTTCTCTCTAATTATTTTCTTTTTAAGTGGAGCTACATTATCTAGAGTATAGCGGAACGTTGACTCCAAGCATTCGGTCGCCTGATCAAGTTCTGTGGCGTCAGATGGTGATCCAGTCATAATTGATAACTCTGGGAGATTATTGATACAACTATGTGCAGTAGCTGATGTGAATGTACGTTTGACACAGTAGAGTGGCAAGGTGCATACATTATGACTAAGACACATTTTAAATAAGATGAGATAATGATCTGTGATCGTTTCAGACTGAGGAAATGTGACTGGCCCCCTGGATCGTCACCAATTAACTACGCCTGTTCTAAGACTATGTGCTTTGCTGCAAGAAATGAGAGCAGCACCTTCCCGAATAGGGTGGATACCGTCCTGCCCTAACGGGCCAGCCTTGCCCTCAGAACTGCTCCAATTATCAATAAAAACAACACTGTTTTCGGAGCACCACCTTGAGATCCAGCAGTTCAGTGACCTTAACTTGCTGTAAGCTACATCGCCACACAACATTGGGATGGGGCCAGAGCATATTACTGCATATTACTATAAATAAAATTATTATTATTATAAATAAAATATATTATTCAGCATATACTATATATTTAAGCTGCACTACACAGAAATGAAGCTAAAATACAGCTAACCTAAATGCCTTCTGGTACTCAAATTCAAAGTTGAACTAATACAGTTTTATTAAAATAAGACTAACTAAATATTTCATAATGGGTTTCTCTTCTCAGTGAATAAATACATAGTGATATAAATACATATAAACTATAGTTTATAGTTTAATAATGATAGTTTAAAAATGGTATGACTATTTAAGTGTGTGGTATGGAATTTAAGTGTGACTTTCTAACATGACTGAACTATTGAGCTGGTATCATTTTTACAAAAAGCCAAGCCTTTTGTTTTTGGTTTATTTTGGTCGTAAAAAGAGGGGTAAGACCCCCACAACCCCCCAAAACATGGTGTCTCCATGTCATGTATGGGAACGTCTGGCCGAGTGGATTCAGCTGTTCTTCCTTCATGCGCTTCATTCATATCTCCAGTGTTCGCCCCCTCACCCTGTCTCCTTTTGTCTCTTCATTTTCATTCAACATTATTGAATCATGGTAGCCCCCCCTTCTCTCTCTCTGCATGTGTGTATGAAGGAACTATGGGAGTTTTAGTTTCTACAACAATTTAGATTAATTCATTTTGGTGGTCATGTGTCCTTTGACAGTGGTGGCTTAAAAAATATGATGATGTGTGGGCTGTTCATGAGTCTTTTAATGATCATCTGGAACATGAATGAGTCTATGGAGCATGGCCATCTTAATGAGCACTGTGTGTGTGTGTGTGTGTGTGTGTGTGTGTGTGTGTGTGTGTGTGTGGTGTATCAGTCAGGTGCACATAAACCACCGAAGTAAGCATTGCAGACTTTTAAAAATTTCCCGTCTGTGATCGAGCAGCTTTCATGCATTTTCATTTTTCAACTGAGGAGCCGGTTTCAAAGCGCTCACCCACGCACGCACATAAACCCGTACGTGCATAAGAGACAGAACGCAATGGAGGAGGCATTTTAGCATTTTAATGAGGATTTCAGGAGAGAATTTGTCACTAGTCCAATAGTCGGTCTTTATGGTTTGTTTGACGTGTGTGCGTGTGCGTGTGCGTGTGCGTGTGCGTGTGCGTGTGTGTGTGTGTAAAATGTATTCGCAAGAGCCTTTATGCATCCAGCCATGTTAGTGTGTTTTGTGTGTCACAGTGCATGTAGCATAGCAACAACCACAGATTGCCCAGACAAATATTCACTTAAAGTCCAGACTGAATTCTGGACTGAATGTTTGTTTTGTTTTTTTGTTTTTTGTTTTTAAAAGCTTTTACGTGGCATGGCAGATGGTTGATGAGGCCATGCTTTCCCCCCCCCTCTAAAGCTTCATCAGCAAATGGGTGTTTATAAATGTCACCATGGCAGTTTCAACCCAGATGCATAATCTCACTCTGGCATTTTATCCCTGTGATATATTTTCTACAATAGACTGAAGTGATTTAACAAGAGCCAGTTCCAGGGGTGGAAAATACTTGAGTGATTGTACTTCATTACTATACTTGACTATTATTTATACTTTACCTGAGTATTACTGAAATTATAGTATGCTTGTACTCTCACTTAATTGCATTACCAAGAATAAGCTTACTTTTTACTCTGTTTTTATTTAGACTTTCAAAGTAACAAGTACAAGTCTCAGATCTCTTTTTGTCTCATTCAGCCAATGAGTGTATGCTATATATATATATATATATATATATATATATATATATATATATATATATATATATATATATATATATATATATATATATATATATATATTATATATAATGTGTGTGTATATATATACATATATATATATATATATATATATATATATATATATATATATATATATATATATGTATATATGTATATGTATATATATATATATATATATATATATATGTATATGTATATATATATATATATATATATGTATATATGTATATGTATATGTGTGTATATATATATATATGTATATATGTATGTGTGTGTGTCAAATAGGATCAGTTTAGCATCCAATCATTTCAGTTTAGCGAAGAAGACGTATAAAATGAGGCTAGAGGTCGACTGATAAAGGATTTTACCGATAACTAAGTTGGGCAGTAGCTGCCGATACATGATTAATCAACCGATAGTTTTTAAAATTGATATTGAATGAAAACAACATTCAAAGTAAAATATTGCTGAACTTTATTACAAAAATAAACAGTACTGACTGTACCATGAAAATGTACTGTACTTTTTACAAATTAAATAAAGATATAAATATTTATATATATATTAACTATGAATAAATATTAAAGTAGATACGAGATATACATCCAAACTGAACCAAAAAGTAACACTCCAAATAACAAATAAAAATAGAGACATCCAAAATGGAAAAAAAAAAAAAAAAACACTTCAAATAACACAACAAAATTAGTCAGTGATAGTTTTTATTTTGCCTCTAGAGGCCGCTCTCATACTCTGACCCTTCTCAGTCGCTCCCACAATGGATGCAACTGGGAAAAACTATCGGTGTGGATTTTTGCCGATAACCGATAGTTCCAGCAATTGGTTATCGGTGCCGATTAATCGGTAAAACTGATCAATCAGTTGACCTCTAAATGAAGCGTCTTATTTACCTCCCTAGAAGGCATGAACTCCATCTAATTAATAATAAGCATGTTGAGGCACATTTTGCTAATTTGCTAACATTAACTAGCTATAATTTAACCTATAAGTTTTCCTGTTTTCTTTGCTAATGCCAGGTTAGACTAGCGTCAATTCCAGTAGTGTGCAGCAAGTCATTACTAGTTAATGGTAAATATTGGTTATTCACAGGATTTTTTACTTGTTAATTCATTAGCAAACTACCTAGTGTTAGTCATGCATACGAGCAGAGATTGAATGTTTTCAGGCAGAACGATGTAGTTGCTTTAATCTGAAAATAGTCTTCTAACAGATTTAGACAATAAGTTTCTTTTCACATGACATTAATTAATTTTATCAGTTAAAATTTGCTTTCTCTTGTAATGCTTGAGTACTTTTAAAAGTAGCAACTTTTTTTCTTTCTCTTGAGTATATTTCTGGCTGGATATGTCCAATTTTAAGACATTATCTATACTTTCATCTATACAAGTATCATTTCTCAGTACTTTTTCCCGCTCATGGCCACTACAACAAAAAAAAGTAACCATATTAATAGTATTAAACTCCTTTTTTGTCAGTAAAGTCAAATAGAACCTTATAATTCCAAGGTCTTGATTTAAGCTTTCAGCTGTCAAACTGGAAATAATGCAGTCCTGCATAAAAGGTGCATACAGTGGTGGTATTTTGAATGTCTGAGTCATTTCTCTTACTTCAGAAACATCCATTGAGGATGGTAGCCTGAAACAGAGCTGCCACTGGAATCAGACAAAGAGATGGAGATAAACAGCAGGTCTGGATTTGAGCATACATTTAGGAAGTCAGGATGGAGATTGAAGAATCTGTTCGGGTAAAATAGCAGTGTGTGGATGATGACTTTTGTGTAAACAACTCCATCTTACTCACAGCTGGTGATAGAAAAGTCTTGTCCATTAATTTGTTTGCGTGGGTGTGAGAGGCAGAAAGAGTGCGTCCATTCATCTTCCAATGATCAGATAAACCACTCCAACATGAAATGACATCTCGTAGATCTCCTCACACAGAAAACATGCTGATGGTTAAAGCTGTTGAAAAAGGTGATCTATTTTATGTTCTTGCTCTGTTTTAATGAATAACACAAATCTATTTTATTTCTCTCTCTTTGTTTTAGGGGAGCGTTCTCAGAGGTGGTCCTGGCTCAGGAGAGGGCCACGGGGAAGATGTTTGCCGTTAAGTGCATCCCTAAAAAGGCCTTGAAGGGGAAGGAGAGCAGCATCGAGAACGAGATCGCCGTGCTACGCAAGTGAGTCTTACACCACGTTACCTCGATTACACTGATGCGAGATTGCTTACCTGAAGTTTACCTCTGTTGCTGTGGTTCCTCTGGCAGCCATGTCCAGTTTAGCAAGGAAACCGCAGCAGAGTAATGGGGATGTCGGCAAAAATTATAGCTTCCTTCAAGGAATATCTCTGTACATCTGAAAGTCTGTGTGCTTTTGTTTTATTGCATTGTTCATCTCCGAGCTATTCAAACTGAAGAGTTAAATTAAAATATACAAATTTTTATTACTCAGGGACATCTTTAAATATCTTCAACAAACCGAATCAATGTAGGAACGTTACGTCCAGATGATGTAAATTTAGGGCCTAACAGATTATAAGCATGGACTGTCAACATTTGTGTGATTTGTGCCAAATATACATATTGTTTTCTGTGCTTGGGTTAAATTTTGCACTATTAGGGAGAGGTGGTATTTGTTTTGGGGGGTTTTTCGGGTGGAGGCTTATGCAAACTTGCCATATACACTGATCAGCCATAACAATAAAACCACTGACAGGTGAAGTGAATAACTTTATCTCATTACAATGGCACCTGTCAGAATACACAGTGCATCACAGCTTGCCGTGTATGGAGCTGCGTAGCTACAGACCAGTCAGAGAGCCCATGCTGACCCCTGTCCACCACCGAAAGCACCTACAATGGGAACCTGAGCATCAGAACTGGACCATAGAGCAATGGAAGAAGGTGGCCTGGTCTGATGAATCACGTTTTCATTTACATCATGTGGATAGCCGGTTGTGTGAGCGTCACTTACCTGGAGAAGAGATGGCACTAGGATGCATTTTGAATAGAAGGCAAGCCGGCGGAGGCAGTGTGATTCTCTGGGCAATGTTCTGCTGGGAAACCTTGGGTCCTGGCATTCATGTGGACATTAGTTTTACACGTACCACCTACCTAAACATTGTTGCAGACCAGGTACACCCCTTCATGGCAACGGTATTCCCTAATGGCAGTGGCCTCTTTCAGCAGGATAATGCTCCCTGTCACACTGCAATGGCAGAAATTGTTCAGGAATGGTTTGAGGAACATGACAAAGAGTTCAAGGTGTTGACTCGGCCTCCAAATTCCCCAGATTTCAATCCGATTGAGCATCTGTGGGATGTGCTGGACAAACACGTCCGATCCATGGAGGCCCCACCTCACAACTTACAGGACTTAAAGGATCTGCCACTAATGTCTTGGTGCCAGATACCACAGCACACCTTCAGAGGTCTTGTGAAGTCCATGACTCAACGGTTTAGAGCTGTTTTGGCAGCACAAGGGGAACCTACATAATATTAGGCAGGTGGTTTTAATGTTGTGGCTGATTGGTGTATATAGGAGGCTCTGACAACAAAAAGCACAACTGTTTATTTTTTACTAATTAACCCAGCGATTCCAAAAAAAGTAGTCGACTAGTCGTCTTCTCCATGGTTAAAGCAAAAGCTGATTCAGGACATCATTATTTTTGCCTGGTTTATTACTGCATCAAACTGCACTTCAAATAAGAGTTATACACAGGGTGCAAATTAAATTTCCAGCATCAGTGCTTTTTTCACAGTGGAAATAAATGTCAGTGCAATAAATATGCAAAATAATACGTTTGTGTATCATGTTAAACTATTTAAACGCGTACCAATTCTTAAAACGCACTCGTGTGGACGAGCTAGTGGCTCAGCTGAAAGTGTTTATTCTGACACTGTGCACAGCTCATGTCCATCATTAGTCTGTGTATACCTCTCCACTTCAGACAACGTGATAACGTTCCATTAAAAAAAAAAAACCCTTGTGTAGTCTTACACAGTGTGCAGTTGACTTTCGAAGTCATCTAGTCTGAAATATGTACAGACTAACAAAGTATATTTGGCATGCTTTCTTTACCGTCTGGCTCACTATTTTTCCACCGCCTGAATACTCAACATCCTCACAGTCTAGAGAATGTATTAGTCTATACTACCCCTACTGCTATGTGAGACCAAAGCTCTGTCTCAGATAGCTCACTGGAGGTCTTAAGTTCCTCACTTGCGCTTTCCACTGAGGTCTGTGAGACCATAGGATGTCCCATTTCACATTTGAGGCTTCAAAAAGGTTCTCACAAGCACCAGCTGTGTGCTCTTTGTGTACCATTAATGCAGCAACTTGACAACCGCATAGTTCGGAATGGTTTTCCACCCCATAGGTTGCTGCTGGAAGTGGTATGAGGGAGGCCAGCAGGTGGTGCTCTTCCTATGGTCTGTGTGGGTCCTAATGCCCCGGTATAATGACGGGGACACTATACTGTAAAAAGAGTATACTGTCTTTCGGATGAGACGATAAACCGAGGTCCTGACTCTCTGTGGTCATCATTAAAAATCCCAGGACACTTCTCGTAAAGAGTAGGGGTATAACCCCGGTGTCCCGGCGAAATTCCCCCATTGGCCCTTATCTATCATGGCCCCCTAATAATGTCCATGCCTGAATTGGCTATATCTCTCCTCTCCACCAGTAGCTGGTGTGTGGTGGGCGTTCTGGCGCACTATGGCTGCCGTCACATCATCCAGGTGGATGCTACACACTGGTGGTGTTTGAGGAGATTTCCCCCCCATACTATGTAAAGCACTTTGAGTGTCTAGAAAAGTGTTATATAAATGTAATGAATTATTATTATTATTATTATTATTATTATTATTATTATTATTATTATTATAACCCTAACAGATATTACCTAGCATTAGTAATAGCAGTTGGGTTTGTTGTTGGCAAGGATCAGCATGATGAATCAAACAATCTGAAGAACACAAATCTATTGAAATAAAGCTAAAGTATTTACGTGTCCTTAATTTATCTTGTCATTGAGCAGCATTAGGTTTCCATAAACGGCTTATCATCCCTTAGCCATTATGTGTTTCCCATGGTGACAGCATTGGTTGGGTAGGGGGTTGTTGCTTCTTGCTTTTTACTGGTTTCTGGAGTTTCTAGATTTTCTATTTCTCCCATTGTTATCTGACCCCTCTATTGACTGTGACCATTATTTTTTGATTTCCCAAAAGAAAACCCACACACACACTCCTGTCCTATCTCTGTCAATTACCTAATTACAGCTTTGACCTCTTTCAAGCGTTATCCGCGCTCTCCTGCATACATGAGCTCACAGAGGCCTACGATTGGCTAACATCACTGTGATTGACAGGGGAGAGAGTAATACGAGCCCAACCTCCCAGAAAGCATGGCCAAATTTGTTCTCTTGACTCCTGTCCACAGATGGCTATGGCATTGTCATGATTCAACCTCACGACCTCCTGACAATAGGTTGAACATTTTTTTCTGTTGCGTCACTCGGGAACCCCAATAATGACTCCATTACCTAAATGAAGAAACACAAACACATTTATACAAACATTTTGAGTGGCTTGTCGCATTTCTTCTAGTATAATGGCAAGCCACCATGCCAAACATGACAATAAACAACACTGAATATTGTAAAGGCTTGAAAACGCTACCAAATGCTTGTTTTTACACCCCCAGTCCCTGTAGGTCCTTGACAACATTACCAAAGTGCCAATTTGGAGGATTTTTGTGCTCTGTTTTTTTTTTTTAAGCCAGAGCCAGGAAATTCATTTTACATGTAGTGTACATGAAGGTGAAGTTGTTAGTGGGATGTGACATGCACATGATTTACGATGCCATTTTTCTTCCCCCGTGAAAGCTCATCAAACATGGCTTCATGTGGTGTTTGATGTGGTGTCAAGCCCTGGAGACTGATGATGTCCTTTGTCCTTCGTCTCTGTCGCCCATCACTCATATCATAGCAACGGGCTGGGTGATGGACAGATGATGGGCATCTCCCCGGCAACGCTGTAGGCCTGTAATTAGATAGACGTGAAAGACAGGCAGTGAGGATACATATCTTGTGTGTGTGTGTCTTGGTATCTTGGTGAAATATGCTTATGGACTATAATAATTGTAAATAAACAAAATAATTACAATAACTGTGTACCCCAGTATGTGTTATCACTCAAAAATACACCAAAAGAGAAGCCGTCTAATTTTCCCGAATAAAAACGGCAGAATCGACATATGAATCTGGAATGAGTGACCGATGTTTTGAAATCTCCGATATTATTAACCCCATGGAAGCCCCGCCCCTCCTCCACATTTTCCCGATGCTCTCGTCTCCACGTGATATTTCTGCTCGAACAGTTAACAATTCAACGAGCCACCCTCACACTGAGAATGTTTTGAGTTAACATTAAGATTAAATAAAATTCATTAATGTATGTTTGACTTGGCTAACTTGGTCAGAGAGGCTACCAAGAGGCCTACAGCAACTCTGAAGCAGTTGCAGGAATTTCTGACAAAGAGTGGTCATTGTGTGCATGTGACAACAATATTACAAATTCTCCACAAATGTGGCTTGTATGGGAGGGTTGCAAGAAAAAAGGTGTTATGGTCAGATGAGAATAAAATTGAATTATTTGGCCTCAACACCAAACCATATGTCTGGCAGAAATCCAATACAGCTCACCATCCAAATAACACCATTCCTACAGTAAAGCATGGAGGTGGTAATATCCTTTTATGGGGTGTTTCTCTGCAGCAGGGACTGGAGCACTTGTCAGGATAGAAGGAAAACGGATGGGGCAAAATACCTTCAAATTCTTGAGGAAAATCTGCTGTCCTCTGCCAGAAAGTTGTCAATGGGAAGAAGGTTTACCTTCCAACATGACAATGACCCAAAGCACACAGCAAAACTGACCACACAGTGGTTGAAGGAGAAAAAGGTGAATGTCCTTGCATGGCCTAGTCAGAGCCCAGACTTAAACCCCATTGAAAATCTGTGGAATGACTTGAAGACTGCAGTCCACAAACAGTCACCATCAATTTAACTGAACTTGAGCAATTCTGCAAAGAAGAGTGGGCAAATATTGCAAAGTCTAGATGTGCAAAGTTAGTAGAGACATATCCCAACAGACTAAAGGCTGTAATTAAAGCAAAAGGTGGTTCAACAAAATACTGACACAAGGGGGTGATCCTTTTTCCAACTCAGTGATTCTGTTTTTTTATTTTTTATTTTTTTTCTGACATGTTGGTGTTATATCTTTCACTTGGATGTTATAAGTTGCACTGAGTAAATATAGCTGGATAAAACAAAAGCTGTGTCCGTCTTCATTTCAGGCTGAAAAGCAACAAAATGTGGTTATTTTTAAGGACGGTGATTCTTTTCTATACCCACTGTATATGCTAGAAAATAGCCAGTGAGTGAAAAATTCCAATTAAATATAATGAATCCAAAATACCAGTATACTGTACGTGTTATTGGAAATGTTGACATGGAAATGATCTGCGTCGGGCCGGGAACACCGATGCGTCCTCAGGATCCGCATGGCAAACAGCTCTCCTCATTATACAGCGATTTAGGACTCAGGTGTGTGAACACTAATTACTGCTCTATCCCAAGACCCAATTAACCCGTCTGTCTGCCCTTGCGTGTTTGGACTGTTTGTCTCCCTCTCGTCTTTATATCAGACAACTTTCTATTAGACTTTCCATGATGACTCCTAACCACTGAGTCATGTATTCACACATGCAGCCACAGGTGTCGAGTTTATTTGAG
Source organism: Cranoglanis bouderius (assembly GCA_023630585.1). Lineage (NCBI taxonomy): Eukaryota > Metazoa > Chordata > Actinopteri > Siluriformes > Cranoglanididae > Cranoglanis > Cranoglanis bouderius. Next base: position 28,082,405 of record CM042538.1, read on the forward strand.
ACACAGACTACAGAACAATATCGTGGAAGACTTACAGTTTACTTTGTGTCATGATCTCTTCTTTTAAAATAGTTTCTTTTGTTTCTCATGAATAAAGGGTGTCTGTCTGTCTTTTTCTCCCTTTCTTCATCTCCCCCTCTCTGTCTTTTCTCTGAGTTTCCCTCTATAATTAAAGGAAAGGCTTTCAGAAGCACTAGATGAGTCACGCTGCAGTTTTGTGCCCACTCTTTCTTAAGGGAGGGAGGAGATGTGGAGAAAGAGAGAGGCTGGAACTAAATGAGTTTAGGATTAATCCTTTGAAGTTGAGTACTTCTGTGATTAGTTTCGAGCAACACAAAAAAAGAATCAGTATGTCAAAGAGGAAACGTTGCTGCTGCTGATTTCTGAGTAACGTAGAAATGATTACTGTGTGGTCAGATGTTAGTTGACCATCCCTTGATGTACCCATCTATTTATTTCCCCGTGTATCATACTGGGTGTTTGTTTTTTATTTCACGGAAGCAGTACTGGCCTTTTGTGCTCATATAAATAAATAAAAAATCGCTCAAACACGCACACTGTATCCATAACAACACTGCTCCCCCTTCTGTCTTCGATCAGCTAATTAGCTAGCTTATTTATCTAGACTTTCCACTGTGATGCAGAAATAAAAGCCAGTGGCAGCACATTTTAAAAGCTTCCCATAAGATTCTTAAGGCTGGTTAATACGGTATACACCTATCAACCACTGACAGGTGAAGTGAATAACATTGATTATATTGTTACAGTGGCACCTTTCGAGGGGTGTTATATATTAGGCAGCAAGTGAACAGTCAGTTCTCCAAGTTGATGTGTTGGAAGCAGGAAAAATGTGCAAGCATAAGGATCTGAGTGATGTTAACAAGGACAAAATTGTGATGGCTAGATGACTGGGTCAGAGAATCTCCAAAACAGCAGGTCTTTTGGGGTGTTCCCGCTATGTAGTGGTTGGTACCTACCAAAAGTAGTCCAAGGAAGGACAACCAGTGAACCGGCAACAGGGTCATGGGCACCCAAGGCTCACTGATGTTGTGTGAGGAGCGAAGGCTAGCCCGTCTGGTCCGATCCCACAGAAGAGCTACTGTAGCACAAATTGCTGAAAAATTCATGCTGGCTATGCTAGAAAAGGTGTCAGAATACACAGTGCATCACAGCTTGCTGCGTATGGAGCTGCGTAGCCGCAGACCGGTCAGAGTGCCCATGTTGACTCCTGTCCACCGCCGAAAGCACCAACAATGGACACATGAGTATCAGAACTGGACCATGGAGCAATGGAAGAAGGTGGCCCGGTCTGATGAATCACGTTTTCTTTTACATCATGTAGACGGCCGTGTGTGTGTGTGTGTGTGCGTCACTTACCTGGAGAAGAGATGGCACCAGGATGCACTATGGGAAGAAGGCCGGTGGAGGCAGTGTGATGCTCTGGGCAATGTTCTGCTGAGAAACCTTGGGTCCTGGCATTCATGTGGATGTTAATATTTGATCAAGCATCTGTGGGAGGTGCTGGGCATGGAGTCTGATCCATGGAGGCCCCACCTCGCAAATTACAGGACTTCAAGGATCTGGTGCTAACAACTTGGTACCAAATACCACAACACACCTGCAGAGGTCTTGTGGAGTCCATGCCTGGATGGGTGGGACCTACACAATATTAGTCAGGTGGTTTTAATGTTATGGCTGATCGATGTAAAGTTCATTACTATAATAAGATCCGTACATGTACACTCTGTGACAGTTAAAACTTTCATGATGTTTATATTTGAGCTGATTCCCAAGCACATGTTGCTGAAACATGGATAAATGCTTAGATTATAAGCACTGCAGTGCACAATATGTAAAGTATAGTACACTTAAGGTATAGCACGTTCTGGAGTGTTGAATTTGCCAATGATTACATTTTTAAAATTTATTAATGAACAACACATTGTACTTTTTATCCGTTTATAGTAACTTTTTCTTTTTAATGTTGTGGAACATCTGCGAGACAAATTGGTTCCTGTCATCACTTTACACATACATAGCAACTATGAACAGTAATTCCTTCAACAGCATCTCCATTTTTTTTCTCTCTTCAACTTTATGAAGCAACAATTACATTTTTCTTTGATGAAATGATGCATTTAACAAAAATCTCCTACTAGGGGAACAGTAATGTATTAAAAATGTGCACATTAATATAAACCTGTGATTTGCAGATACACTACCGTCAGAGCTGCTGTTATGGAAAATTAATCAACAACAGTCTGCAGTGTTGTGTTGTATAAAGCATCATTATTACAGTTCCGTATTGTTTCTGACTAGAACCCACCCCCTGCTATGTGCGTCACATGGCAGAAACTCTTAGCAAGTAAAAAATATCTTGAATATGGGCAAGTTTATCTTATACGTTTTATTACGGGATTATTATAAATCAAATGTATGTTTCAGCTTGTTTTTAGATGCTTTTACTAATTTGTATTCTACTGAAAAGATCATTTTGCTTCTTTTTATAAATAAACGCTTCAAAGTGGAAAATTATGTAGAAAATGATACGCTTGAAATTAGAAAGATGTGTTTAGAAGTAGGTTTAAAATAATGATAATATGATCAGGTATTTCCTATTTTCACTTTTAATAATTTCACTTTTAATAATTTTTTTTGCAGCGAGTAATTTCCCAGTCAGTTTAATGCATTTTAATATTGAGTGGAATCAATTGATATGAAACAGTTTGTGTATTTTTGTTTTTTTGTCTTTTTTTATGACAAGTCTAATATTCTGTTTATTTTCCAGGATCAAACATGAGAATATCGTGGCCCTGGAAGACATTTACGAAAGCTCTGATCACCTGTACCTCATAATGCAACTGTGAGTATGCATCACGGACACTTCACGCAGTGTATTACTCAGTGTGTGTGTATGTGTGTGTATGTGTGTATGTGTGTGTGTGTGTGTGTGTGTGTGTGTGTGTGTGTGTGTGTGTGTGTGTGTCATAAGGCACTTTTGCTCAGTGAAACACACATACATGAGAGTTGCGCAGGGGGGAAAAATTCCCGAGTGAAAAAGATTATCATGGCAGCGATAAAGAAGCAACAAGGAAAAAGTAAAATAAAATAATACGAAATATAATAATTTGACATCATCATCCATGCTGTCTTATTTTGATCTTAATATTTTTGTCATTCATCTATGAATGCCTTTATTTTAGTCTTAATTATGCCTAAATTTAAGGGAAGATAAAGATTGTTAGGTTGATTTTGTATACATTTTTATTTATAGTCTGATGCTTAAATAATTTCATCAGGAATGCATTTTCTTATATTTTCAAAACTCAGTTGGATGTGAGGAAATATACAGTACTGTGCAAAAGTTTCAGGCACCCTAATTTTTTTTTTTTTTTTTTGTACAAACTTTATAGATTTTTTTATTTTATGACGTCTACATTATGAAGTCAGTACAGAAAACATTTTAGATTCCCAAACATTAGTTTTCTAGCACAAAATGAAATGTTACAGAAAAATGTTTGTATGTCATTAAAGAAAGCAGCATATTACATAAGAGACACTTTTCAGACAAAAAACACAATGAAGGCTGCTGGGTTTTGCTGCAAAATTAAGAAGCGAGTGCGAAAGTCAAAGTGTCCAGAAGAACTGTGTCTGGTTCTGCAAGATGCTCAATAAAACTTACCAGCTCATTTCCTTATAAAACTGCACTAATTGTACCGGAGACTACTATTTTTATTTTATTATTTTTTTGTCACACCAAATATTGACTTTGTTTCATTTACTACTGTTTACTGCTCTTTACGATATATTTTTTTAAATGTAGAAACATTTAATTTCATTATTTTGAAGGCATCTTTGCTCTACAGCATTTCTTTGCATGTGCCTAAAACTTTATCTTTGTATATCTAATGCAACCTTGTGAAAGTGTAGGCAAACTTTTGTGGTATCAAAACTGCCAAAGCTCCAAACGTCAGAAATCCAAAAAATCCCGACTGATCCTGATGGCTTGATGACAAAAGTTAAAATCGTTACACAAATAAAAGTGAACTGAAAAATTGAATTGAATGTGCACTGATTGTTGGTGTTACTTAAACAAGTAAAGGTGTAACCAAGTATCAAGGGGGGGAAATGAAACATTTTATCCCGAGAGCTTATTTCAGTGTTATTTGTGGTAATAATAATGATAAAGATATTGACCCGTGCTTTTTCGCTTGGAAAGAAAATCTCCACGTCATCAGTTTATGAGCTTGAAATGTCACTTCAGTAACTCACATAGCACTTAGCGATTTAATGTTTCACTCTTCTTTAATCTTTCACGATGTGCTGTGTGTCATGTCCCAGCTCTCCCCCGCAATACACAAACGCGCGCGCGCACACAGGCACAGAATCGGTTGTGGGTGAGTGTGACCTTTACCTGAGTGTAATGGAGGATCAGGAGGTTGATGTGGGCAGAAAGACACAACGCCTTCAGAGATCAGAGGAGCAGAAAACAAACTGATCGTCACCCTGTGCATGTCCTCATTCTAGTATCTGAGTGGTGTGTGTGTGTGTGTGTGTGTGTGTGTGTGTGTGTGTGTGTGTGTGTGTGAGAGAGAGTGTGAGAGAGTGTGAGTGAATAAGTGAGCAAATGAGAGTGAGTGTGTGTGCAAGGGTGAATCTTTGAGTGCGAGTCTGTGGGGTTAGTGTGGGTTAATGTGTGTGAATGATAGTGCAAGTGTCTATGTGCGAGTGTGTGTGTCTGAGTGTTGGTGTGAGTTGATGAGTGTCTGTGCGAGTGTGTGTGTCTGAGTGTTGGTGTGAGTTGATGAGTGTTTATGTGCGAGTGTGTGTGTCTGAGTGTTGGTGTGAGTTGATGAGTGTCTATGTGCGAGTGTGTGTGTCTGAGTGTTGGTGTGAGTTGATGAGTGTCTAGGTGCGAGTGTGTGTGTCTGAGGGGTGGTGGGTGTTGTTGAGTGTCTATGTGCGAGTGTGTGTGTCTGAGTGTTGGTGTGAGTTGATGAGTGTCTATGTGCGAGTATGTAGGTGGGGGAAATGCATGTGCACGCAAATGTCAGTGCGTGTGTGTGTGATGGGAATGAAAGCATAATGATGCTGAGAGAAGAAAGGAAATCAGTGCGTGATGAAAAGCTTCATCTCAGGTAAAGCAGAAACACAAAGAGCTGTGATTGTCACCATAGGTGGGTGTGTATGTATGTGTGTGTGTGAGAGAGACTTGTTTAGTGTGTGTTTAGTGCGTGTTGTTCTGCAAACAGGATGCTTTCAGCAGCAGGTGCTTGACTTGGCTCAGAGACAGCAGTGCACTGAAGCACGGTTTGCAGCGGTGCAACATCAGTACGCTTAGATTTTATCCTTTTCTCAGATGTAATGATGAAACAGGGAGTGTGTAATGTGAGACCATAACGATGAGCTTCTTCATACATAATCAGTGATTCAGTGGATGAAATTAAACATAAAACTGCATCAAAATATTGTCAAAACCTTACGCAAAATAAAACCCCTCTTACTATAATTTTTTTTTTAACGACAATATTTTGACTCACGCATTGTTTTAAACATTTAAATGTTTTTAAATCTCAAGGCAGTGGTAGCTCAGTGGTTAAGACGTTGGACTACTGATCAGAAGGTGTTGAGTTCAAACCCCAGCACTGCCAAGCTGCCACTGTGGGCTCTTGAGCAAGGCCCTTAACCCTCAACTGCTCAGTTGTATAAATGACATAAATGTAAGTCGCTCTGGATAAGGGCGTCTGCCAAGTGCCATAAATGTAAATGTAGATTTTCCCCCCCTAAAAATACTAAAGTATTAATGAAAATCACATTTTGTTTCCACATTAGAAAGACATACTAGCAAGTGAATATTCTAGGGGGGAAAAAAATCTTAATGTAGATTATAGAAATAAATATCGATTATCGACAACGTTTGTTCAGACTGAGTATGGGTACATTTCTTGGGCATGGAACATTTAGCTCTGTTTAAGATGTTTTCGTGTTTAACAGTATCTTTAATAGCGAACAAATAAGAGCACAGTGCTCTGCCTCCGTGCTCAGTGCTCGCTGAACCGAACTGCTCTCTCACATGCGACAGTTTCTCTGCACACGATCATGTCACTGCTCAACGCTCGGGAATACCTTTCGTGTGTTCATGGCACCTTAAGCTCATTTTTAATGACCATCAATAATTTATCTTTCATTTCACTTTGTTCTGAACAGAAACGATATTTTTATGTTCCTGCTCTAGCGTTCCACGGCACCCTGTTTAGCTGGAAACTGGTCAAATTTAATTAAATAAATGGTTACTCAAGTCCTTACGTCCTGTAGAATAGCCTACTCTGCTTATAGGACAGAAATGAAACCAAACACTGCATTTAACCAGAAACCTGTGCATTTATTTTTAACATTAGCATCGTTATATTTTGCAGTGTGATTCGTTGCTTGCAGAATCATAGGAGAAACACTTTCTGCACTTTCCTGTCTTTGAAAACCCACCTATAGCAGCTATCTAAAGTCATATCTGTGTGTAGCTGAGCGCGCAGGAATTGACGAATTCTGGACAGGAATTCATTGGGAAAATGTTTAGGTTAAGGCTGTAGTTCATTGAAATCACACTGGAACGATAAGAATTTAGAGTGACTCTGGTCCCGTGTTTGATTATGTTCAGTGAAAAAATTTTCTGTTTTAATTTTTGTTCCCTGTAACGCTTCCAATCCCTGCCTGCTTACTACTTAGAAATAAAATCAGCCTGATTGTTAATGAGATTCATAAAGAAGAAGGGGAATTGCTGATTGAGATCTCATCCTTGCGGTTGATAGAGGTGTATTGAGAGAGCAGGAGTGAGAAGTGAGAGGTCAGGGAATGGAGGGTGGACTACAGACAGAGCCAGCTGGACAGGCCACTTGGCTGAGCAGCACACTGACGCAGGAGAGCAATGTAACCTTGGTGATGGGTGGCAGATTGTCCCTGTCATTACACCACTCTAATCTCAGTGTGTCCCTGTATATGTGTGGGTCTGAATATTATCTCTCTCTCTCTCTCTCTCTCTCTCTCACACACACTCACACACTCACACACACACACACACCTTAGACAATCTGGGGCAGCCTAGTCTTTATTTTTTTTTATGTTTTAGATGTAGTTAAGTGTGTTGTATCATACCACAGTGCTGTGCAGTTCTTATTTGGCCAGAAGACGTTGATTAGTTTTCTATAACAGCAGCTGACAGTAGTTTTGTCTGCAAGGTTTCTGTAGTAGAAACGTACATAGGGACTTGTATAGCGTATAGCGATAGACTGCACATGTAAACATGTATAGTTGTTGATATGGTGAAGTTTTCTTTGAGGATACGTCTACTGTATTTAAGATTTATGGAAGGAGTCTCGGGGCACTGTGGTGTAGTGGTTAACACATTTGCCAGGGTTGGGGGTTCGAGTCTCACCTCTGCCCTGTGTGTGCGGGGTTTCTCTGTTCTCCCCGTGTTTCATGGGTTTCCTCCAGGTACTTTGGTTTCCTCCCCCAGTCCAAAGACATGCGTTGTAGGCTGAATGCCATCTCTGTATTGTCTGGTGTGTGTGTGTGAGATTGTGCCCTGCAGTGGGTTGGCACCCCATCCAGGCTGTCCTCCTCCTTGAGTTCAGTGGGATATGCTCCAGGCTTCCCCCCCCAGACCCTGCGTAGGATAAGCGGTATGGAAAATGGATGGATGGATTTCTTCAAACTAGCGTTACTTTACTTAACAGTACAACTGGAGATCCCCAGCATCACGAGTGTATTTAGAAAAAGTCATACAGAAGGTACATAAAACTATACCAGACAAACACCCTGCAGCAGTCAATATCTGTTAAATGTTTTCACCTGAAGGTGCAGTGTATGAAACATGCACATCTGCTGAGAGTGTGAGAAAAGAGCCGGCCGTTCAGGGAGATGAAGCCCAATTCATTTTCTGTCTACTGTCCTCCCCTTAGAAACCTCATTAGGATTTAAATTCCCGAATGTGAGGCTGTTCAACTCTCCTCTGTTAATGGACTGCAGTGAGAGAGTGTGAGAGAGTGTGAGAGAGTGTGAGAGAGTGTGAGAATTTAGAATTTGGCTGAAAATATTAGAATTGGTAATTGAGCCGATTGCCCTGCCGATTGCAGTGAGGTGTGGGGTCCACTAACAAATCAACACACAACAAACAACGCGTGCAGGGCAGAATTAGGCAAATATCCGCCAATTATAAAAATACAGAAACGGGCGATCAAATTCTGGAAACACCTAAAACTCAGTGACCCCCCCAATCATATCATTACAACACCCTGCAATACCAAGAGCTGAGCAAAGCAAACAGCCCTCTCTCTCTCAGCTGGTCTGAAGGACCACCATCACCTACTAACCCCAACTACACTAACACTTCAGACCAGAACAACAAAGTCGAACAAATCAGATTAGACCAAATTACAACACAAATGAAACAAAACTACATCACCTATTGGGAAACGCAAACACAACAACAGAGTAAAATGCAGTGCTATTTGGCCCTGAAAAGACACCGTGGAAGACGATCTGTACACAGTGACAGATAAAAAAACTGAGAAGACCAGGTACAGCCTGGCAGACACAGGAAAACATGGCTCCTACAGGAAGAAAGATCGTGCCTACACTGCAACCAAAACACAACTGAGACAGAGCGGCACTTCCTAACAGAACGCACAAAATACACACGCATCCGAGAAAAATTCTTCCCCAGAATTAAACACACACACACACCAATCTATCGAACAGTGAAAAACTCCCCCTCCTACTAGGAGAAGATACAGACTGCTGTATATTAGCAGCACAATATGTCTCAGCCTGCCACAATATTAGGGACAGTGAGTGATCTGCCTCGCCCTTGTGTTTCCTCTAACTGTTGTGATTTCTCTTCTTTATTATTATTATTATTTTATATTTTTTTCTTACCTTTATTAGTAAATTCACTTTTATCCTGTAATTTTACACATTTTATCCTTCTTTTTTCAATTATTCTGTATATAGTGAATTTATTTTGTCCTTAATTTGTACATTTATGTACACTCTTTGCACTTTAAAAATAATAATAATAATAATCTATTAGTATTTTATTCAGTTTTATTTTGTTTTGTCTTTTATTTTATTTCTCTTGTTTTTACACTACCCTTCCCTTGTACTTGCTTTGGCAATACAATAAAGCACATGAAAACTGAGAGAGAGAGAGAGAGAGAGAGAGAGAGAGAGAGAGAGAGTGTATGTGTGTGTGTGTGTGTGTGTGGTAGAAGTTAGTGACAGGGTCAGGGACAGTCCTCCATGGGGTCAAACCCATGACTACAGGCTTTTACGGTACCATCTGTGGTTATAACAGAAAACACACACACTGTTAGGTGGTGTAGACATTTGTGTCTTCTCCCAGAAGGGGGCAGAGAGAGAGAGAGAGAGAGAGAGATTCCGTCCTCTTGACCAACAGTCCTCTAGTTTTCAAATTTTCTCACTTTATCTCTAGCTGTGTTATGTTAATAGTTCCAATAGAGAAACTGGAAGAAATATTTTATTTTTATATTAAAGTAAAATCGCTTCTCTGTATTAAACTACTGAAATGTTCATTTCTAGCTTCAGTTCAAACTTTAAGAGAAAATAAAATGCCACAGGACTTCTGATTATAAATGGTTATTAATAGGTTTGAAAGAATGTTTGTCTTTATAGGACTGAAGTTTTCTCTTTTTTTTTTTTTTTTTCTTTTTTTTTTTTTACGTTCTTACCCCCTCTGGTGGTGGGTTTATACATTTATAAAGATTTACATTAGTGGTTCTCTACTCAACAAAATTTGGGTGTCTGGATGTAAATATTGGCACCCACCATTCAGCCAAATAATCACTACATACATTTTGGTTACTTGTGGATGTATTTTTACTCATGGATGGAATAAATATCAGAATATTAGAAATGATGATACATGGTCTACAGAAAGCCCCTCTCTCTCTCTCTCTCTCTCAATCTCTCTCTCTCTCTCTGTAGTCAGAGCTGTTGGGTTCTGTTTGCTAAGAGTTTGCAGACGCATACGTCCTATATCTTCATGTCCGGACGCCCCGACCTTGCATAATACATAATTCAGATAAAAGCCATCTGACTCACACATGCACTGAGAGCTCATTAACGTACATTAAAGTACACTAATGTGCACAATAAACTTTTTATTCTCAAAAATGTTTTGGCAATAATGAGATGAAGACAATGACTGCAGCACACAGTTACATCGTGTGTGTGTGATGTGTTTAGGGTTTCAGGAGGAGAGCTGTTTGACCGGATCGTGGAGAAGGGGTTCTACACAGAGAAAGATGCCAGCACACTCATCAGACAAGTACTGGATGCGGTCAACTACCTTCACAGTATGGGCATCGTACACCGAGACCTGAAGGTGATTGAGCAGAAACAAACACACACACACGAGGGGTGGACAAATCAGTAACCCGATTAGTAATTAGTTTTTTTTTTTGTTTTTTTGTTTTTTTTTTGGGTTGTCTGGTGGATAAATAGGTTCAACAACATGGGATTGGGGGTTCGATTCCCGCCTCCACCCTGTGTGTACGGAGCTGGCATGTTCTCCCCATGCTTCAAGGGTTTCCTGCCCCAGTCCAAAGACATGTATAGGCTGATCGGCATTTCCAAATTGTCAGTAGTGTATGAGTGTGTGTGTGTGTGATTTGTGCCTCGAGTTCCCTGGGATAGGCTCCAGGCTCCCTGCGACCCTGTGGTAGGATAAATGGTATTGAAAATGGATGGACGGATGCTTTACAGTGGTGTGATGTGCCTCGATCCTGTAACTATCACTATTCCGAATCCCACCTCCTGCTGCAATACACACATTAGCCAAGTTTTTACTAGGTATATTAATTAGCACAAACAAAAAATGTAACGAAATGGCATTTCGATTTGGTACGTCAGTGTATTGAGCAACATAATCAACACACTCCATAGGACATTAGGATATTGGTCATAAAATTACGCTTATATTACTTGAGGTGTAATAAACATTTAAGGCCATCAAGCCCACGCTCAGTACTCTGAAAAAATAACTTCCTCTTTTCTCCAATCGAGAGAGGCTACAGGGGGTTAAAAAGGGGGTCACGCTTCTCATAATCATGCTGCTTTTTTTCCACAAGCCAATAACATATTACCTGGCACACAAGCAAAAAAAAAAAAAGAGAGAGAAAAGAAGAAGAAGAAAATGTAACTTCTTTCCACTGTTCCAAATTATTTTGGGACTTTTTGTGCAGGTTTGGAGATGTAGTTTTGAGTGGAAATGTTGCTAAGATCTGGCAACCCTGCACACCAGTGAAAGTTTGCCCAGAGAGCTAATGTTTATTTTCCCATGTTTCAGCTTTTGCTGCTAGGAATTTCCATTTATCACCCAAACACTGTCATTTATGTCATGTCATTACTGTATGTTTAAATTATTGTGCTTTTATAATGTTGAATGTTTTATTAATTGAAAACAGAAACCAAGGGCTCGTATTCAGACGACGCGTATTTTTGATGTATTGAGAATTTATCCTATGGAGACACCACCGTGTATCGGATTTGAATCTTGCGTATCGGGACATTCTTAAAGTCAGCCGATGCCGTCAGAAGCAGGAACACACAGGAATATGTTAATAAAATGTCAATAATAAATATGTTAATTTTAATGTCAAATAAAGCTTGACATTAAAAAAAAAAAACTCCTGTTTGAAGGAACAGTTACCTAGATAAACATATCAAGAGAAAATAAAGATGCTAGGCAGACTTAAATAATATATTTTGCGAGGGATGTCAGGACAGAAGATCACCGCTCGTAGCTTGGCCAATGACTTGCTGACATTTTGTTGAGGGCACAGACTCCATGTGCTACATTAGAAAGGAGAGAATAATCATTAACCCATTCATTTCTTGTAGGCTGTAATAATGTACTTGACTAGCAAACTTGTTAATACATTATATTTGCTAGCACTTTTTAGCTTAGTCAATTTCCGGCCAACCAAAACATAGAACTAAACAGGAGTTAGATAACACATTTCTGATTTCTCACACATATTTTCACTCACTTCCTATTTCTGATGTTTCAGATTTTTTTAAAAATTCCTTCTTTTTAAAAGTCTGCACGTCTTTTCTCCCTTTTCAGCCCGAGAATCTTCTTTACTTCAACCCTCAAGACGGCTCAAAGATCATGATCAGTGACTTCGGCCTTTCGAAGATGGAGGGCACGGGTGATGTTATGTCCACTGCCTGTGGCACACCAGGATACGTTGGTAAGAGTTAATAAAATATATATATATTTGCATATTATATATATATATATATATATATATATATATATATATATATATATATATATATATATATATATATATATATAATTTTTTTTTTTTTTACATTACAATCCTACTTATTGAAAGATAATGTTAACACCATACAGCACATGCGTTATTCCGTACATATGTACAACTCAGCTCGTCTGTGTCCATCCTGTGTCTGAGCCTGGAGCTGCTTCTTATCACACAGTGCCAGAGCTGCTGTTGCTCTGATCCAGCATAACCAGATATGGCATAGCATACCAAAACCATGCTATTATTCCTCTCTCTCTCTCTCTCTCTCTCTCTCTCTCTCTCTCTCTCTCTCTCTCTCTCACATACACACACACACACACACACACACACACACACACCACTGAACACGGTTCATTCTTATATCCCCATGTCGTCCTGTAGCACCGGAATGTCAGTGAGAAGGGCACACACTCTCGAACACACCACCTTCTCTCTCTCAGTATATGGAATTGAATTATTTTAAATGTTAATAGAGTTAGCCGCATGGGTTGCTGCATTTAATCACACTTAATCACCCGTAAGGATGTGATCAAACTTCGCCCTCCATTTAACAAGCGGTGTATTAGGTTGTGTTGTGCGTTTTAATTAGACCTGTCAAAAAGGGAAGAACTAGTTCATCACAGGATTTCTTTTGTCACTGAAACTCACACCACAGGGTTGGTTTGCATAATTAATGCACTGTTTTGATTTTATTTTATTTTTTAAACAAATTTCGGGAGAAGTTGGTGTTTGATTAGAAGACAACCCAACCGTAACCGCGATAATATTTCATACTAATACGTGCTTCAGTCAGAGAAATACCTGATAGGGGCCTGATAGATGCCAGTCACACATTCGGAAACAAAATGGTCTGAGGTTTCTGAGGTTTTAGGTTTGCTTAAGTCAGGGTTCCCAAGCATGTGATCACTTGATTTACATTTTTTTATTATTCATTTATATTACAAACTAATATGCTGAATATCGCTCTATCGATTAAGATGGATTTTGGGTCTTACTATTTAGCAAAGTCACTGTGAGTCTCATTCAAACAAACACTTTTTAAAAAATAAAAAATATATATATTTTTTTTTACGTTGAGTGTACGTCCCATTTTAGTCTTTTTCACCAGCAATAAAAACGGACAGATTTCTTCATCCATGTAACTCCACTCGTTCCTCAACAACATCGAGTTGAAAAAAAAATCTTGATATCTAGTGACGCTGTCTCTGCAGAACAGGAGTCAAGAAAACGAACAGGAAAATATGCTAAACATTTTATTGAGTAAATAAATAAGTAAATAATGAGGGGAAACCAAAATGCCAAATTCATAATGTCAATTTCAGATCATTGGCCTAATATCTTTCAAGAACCATTTGTCCATAGGGTGGAGTCAGACCTGATCCAGCTCCTCCTACCTGAGTAGAGTCAAAAGTCCAGGGGATAGAAACAACTGTGTGCTTCAGACTGGATCAGTGTGTTGTACAGCATTGTGTAGGTTAGTGTTAAGCTTATAGTAGGAGTTGATCCAGATCTAGATCCAGATCCAGCTCCACCCTCTGGACTTTTGGTTCTGCAACAGGAACCATTTCAAGAGGTTTGGGAGCTCCTGACTTAAGGCCTGGCATCCTTGTCCTGTTCTATAGAATATTTTAAACAAAAATTGTTTCTCTGTTGTATTTCTTGGTTATTGTTTGTCTCAAAGTTAGTTTGCACCTGGTTACCATGGTAGCAATTTTTCTTTAAGAAATTAACCCGGCCTACTCCATCATTTATGCACATTTCAGCTTGTTAAGCTGATTAAGTCCTAACATTCCTCTTTATTATTTTTATTTTTTAGCTATTACAAAAAACATGATCAAGTTCAACCATTATTCTGCTTAGAAACTAATTCTCCTGATTCTAGAGTTAATATTACCAGGTTGTTGTCTTTCATTCGGTTAGGTCCATGCTTCCAAACAGGGTGGAATAAACACATAACATCTAAATGTTCTTTTCACGTCACTAAATACGGTATGTAGTATATACATATAGGTATATGTGATATATACTGAGGTTAGATGCTTACACACCGTAAAGGTCCAAACGGCAGTGCATTAGAAGGAAAAAGCTAGCTTGGTAATTGTAATTCAGGTGTGTGTGTGTGTGTGTGTGGGAGTGAGGGAGAGGGGGGTCAGGGATGTAGGGGATTTAGTGTTGGTGTGATGGAGTACCATGATGCATTAGAATGACATGAGTGCACAGGCATGTGCTCAGTATTCCTGACTCGTCTAGTCCCCGTCTCTTTGCCTTTAAATGGTAACACACTCTCTTTCTTACTTTCTCCCTCACATGTGTTTTTTGGATTTCACTTTGACTGTTCCAGCAGTTACACTATCTGCATCTGTCTCTCTAACTCTGTCTTCCTCTCACTCTCTCTCACTCTCTCTCTCTCTCTCTCTCTCTCTCTCTCTCTCTCTCTCTCTCTCACATTCTGTCTGTGCGTTTCTCTCTCTTCATCTGTCTCTCGCTCTTTCTCTCTCTGTATGTTTGGATATCTCTCTCTCTCTCTCCATCTGTCTCTCCTTGTCTGCCTTTCTGTATCTCTATCTGTTGATCTGTCTCTGTGTCTCTCTCTGTCTCATCTATCTGTTGTTCAGTCATTCTTTCTCTTTCCCTGTCTCTCTTTCCATCTTTGTCTTTCTCGGTATCCGTCTTGCCCTTTAGATATACATTGCTGTGAAAAAGTATTTGCCCCCATCCTGAGTTCTTCTGTTTTTGTGTACATCACATACTAAATAGTTTTAGATCTTCAAACAAAATACAACATGAGTAAACACACAATACAGTTTTTATTTCATTTTATTTTTTATTTAAGCAAAAAAGTTATAAAACACCTGTCACCAATGTGAAAAACTAATTGCCCCCATAAACTTAAAATCTGTTTGTGCCACCTTTAGGAGCAATAACTGCAACCAAATGCTTCTAATAACTGGAGATCAGTCTTTCCCATCCATCCATCCATCCAATTTTTTTTTATCTCTCTTTCTCTCTCCCTGCCTGTCTGTCTCTCTCTATCTGTCTCACTCTATCTTTCTATCTTTGTCTCTCTCTCTCTCTCTCTAATGGAGAGTGTGTAAATGTGATGTTACAGTCCTATAAATAAATGGCTTAGGGAATAGACCCTTATTCAACATTCCTTTGATTAGACTGAAAAACAGACCCAGAAGAGATAAAAATAGATTGTGTACTACGCTCATTCTTTGTGTGTGTGTGTGTGTGTGTGTGCGTGCATTTGCACACAGTTTAGGAAGTCACATGTCTCCTTCCAGATTTTGATGGCAGTTTGCCTCAGTGCTTTTTATTTTGATGGGTCAGAATCGCTTTCATAAGCGACACCATGCTTGAGCACACAATCTTTCTTTCTCTAGCAAACACAATAGCCCTGAAAGAAAGAAAGAAAGAAAGAAAGAAAGAAAAGGGAGTGAAGAGAAGGAAAAAGAGAGTGAAGTGTCAGATATATTTAGAGTTGCTTCTAGAGCTCAGTTATCCCTCTGTGTCATGTAGCGAGCAGCAGGATTGACAGGTGTGTGTTACAGCTCTTTCTTATTCTAAAAAAAACCCAGTTCCAATATCAGGCTTAATACTTAAGTGGGATTTGAGGGTCATAACTGCTCAATTGTTGCATCAAGTACTTTGCTGCTGAAATGTAATAATTTAATAATTACATCAGCCTGCTGCTGGAAATGTATTATTGTTGTGGTTAAAGGCAAAATAATTTTTTTTTTTTTTTAAATATCACACAGCAAAATCCACACATTTAAAGAATATTTCAGAGAGCAAAACTGGCCGGGCTCTCGGGAAGGGGTATAATCTATCTCCCCTATTAATCACAGCCACATTAGTCATGGGTGTCTGTGAGCTCAAGTATGCGGAAGTGGGTGGATAGCGCTTTCCTCTGAGTGTGTTACACTGCCCCCGATGTTGCATGAGTAGCAGTTCGATAAAGATGTGGTCGACTAGCTTCACAGAGGAAGCCATAGCTGTCTTGTGAGAGGGGAGAGATGGGGAGAGATGGGTGAGGACGAAACACTGTTGTTTTACCGGTTCAATAAGCATAAGTGAAACAGGAATTTAAAAAATAATTAATTTTTAATTATTGAATGGAATCTCATCTAATAAAAAAAAACTAGAATGGAATCACTCAAATAAGGCACTTGTAGTACCACACATTATTGTTCTGCAGTTATTACTAGCACTGTGCAAGTTTGTCTGATCTAGCCCTCATTTAGAGTCGCAATAGGATCTGAGAGCGAGCAGTTAAGTTCAGATTTTTCCTTATAAACTTATCTCTGTTTCTTCATTCCTCTCGTCAGCTCCTGAGGTGCTCGCTCAGAAGCCATACAGTAAAGCTGTAGATTGCTGGTCGATTGGAGTCATTGCATACATCCTGTAAGTACTGCCTTTTCCCTTGTTTTAGTATTTATATTCATGTATCCAAAAACCACTTAGAACTGAGATAATGACTTGCTCAATGACTCAAAAGTGTCAGTTTGGCTGAGATTTGAACTCACAACCTTCCAATCATTATTCATGTATATACATTTATATACAGGGATCTTTAAACCCTAGGTGCAAATCAATTGCGCTTTTTCCGATTTGTGTTAAAGCGCAAAAGTTCAAATTCACTGTTGAGCAGGAACAGCAGAAGACAGTTTCTCCTCCAGCTTCAGATCAAAACGTGCATGCATTTCTTCTTGTTTCCTCCCAAAATACTTTATCTTGGTATGCTAGAGTTTGCAGTTCTTTCTCTCTGTCTAATTCGTATAGGGCCGTATCCAGAGTGGAGCTGAACACACACAGTGATGAGTTTATACTGAAATTGTGCAAATTGTGCAAATCGGTATTCAGACGTAAATACAGACTTAAGCACTGTTCAGAGAGTTATGCAATATTAGTTAGGCAATATTAAATACATAAACATCCATCCATCCATTTTCTGTACCACTAATCGTGCACAAGGTCACAGGGAGCGTGGAGTCTATCCCAGGGGACTCTGGGCACAAGGCGGGGGACACCCTGGACGGGGGCCCACTCATCGCTGGGCACAATGCATGTTTTTGGACTGAGGGAGGAAACCCCTGAAACACGGGGGAGAACATGCAAACTCTGCACACATACATAAACATGACACAATGCATTATTTAATTAATAATACCACAATATGCCCACAAGGTCACATTCACAGAGGACGACTCAAGTCTGAGTTTGTTCATCTTCAAATCTGCTTGTGGGCATTTATTTATTATTATTATTATTATTATTATTATTATTATTATTATACTTGCTTCACACTTTGTTTGAACTGTTTTGTGGCTTTTCATAAAATATAAAGAATTAAAAAAAATCTCAAGAGAGACCCGAGATGCATCTACAGTGCCCTCCACTTGGTAAATTTGAGCAAAGAAGGCTGTGACAAACTGTCTTTATTTTTTAACCTTTTGATCTTTTGTTCAAAAAATTCACAAAAATACTCTGCTTTCATGGATATCAAACAATTGCAAACAAAACACAGGTTTATAAAAAAATAAAATAAAATAAAAATCTTGGTTAAATATAGGTGTGCAACAGTTATTGGCACCCTTTTAGTCAATACTTTGTGCTACCTCCCTTTGCCAAGATAACAGCTCTGAGTCTTCTCCTATAATGCCTGATGAGGTTGGAGAATACATGGCAAGGGATCTGAGACCATTCCTCCATACAGAATCCCTCCAGATCCTTCAAATTTCGAGGTCCATACTGGTGGTCTCTCCTCTTCAGTTCACCCCACAGGTTTTCTATGGGTTTCAAGTCAGGGGACTGGGATGGCCATGGCAGGACCTTGATTTTGTGGTCAGTAAACCATTTTTGTGTTGATATTGATGTATGTTTTGGATCATTGTCCTGCTGGAAGATCCAAGCACAGCCCATTTTAAGCTTTCTGGCAGAGGCAGTCAGGTTTTCATTTAATATCTGTTGATATTTGATAGAGTCCATGATGCCATGTATCCTAACAAAATGTCCAGGTCCTCTGGCAGAAAAACAGCCCCAAAACATTAAAGAGCCACCACCATATTTAACCGTGGGCATGAGGTACTTTTCCATATGGCTACCTCTTTGTGTGCTCCAAAACCACCTCTGGTGTTTATTGACAAAAAGCTCTATTTTGGTTTCATCTGACCATAGAACCTGATCCCATTTGAAGTTCCAGTAGTGTCTGGCAAACTGAAGACGCTTGAGTTTCTTTTGGATGAGAGTAGAGGCTTTTTTCTTGAGACCCTTCCAAACAACTTATGGTGATGTAGGTGACTTCAGATTGTAGTTTTGGAGACTTTCTGACCCCAAGATGCAGCTAACTTCTGCAATTCTCCAGCTGTGATCCTTGGAGATTTTTTGGCCACTTGAACCATCCTCTCCACAGTGTGTTGAAACAATATAGATACACGTCCAATTCCAGGTTGATTCATAACATTTCCAGTTAACTGGAACTTCTTAATTATTGCCCCGATGGTGGAAATGGGCATTTTCAATGCTTGTGCTATTTTCTTATAGCCACTTCCCATTTTGTGAAGCTCAACAACCTTTTGCCACACATCACAGCTATATTCCTTGGTCTTACCTGTTGTTATGAATGACTAAGGGAATTTGGCCTATGTGTTACCTTATATTTATACCCCTGTGAAACAAGCAGTCATGGTTGAACAATTTTCTGTTCCTAGTCTCCCAGGTGTACTAAAAAAATATTAAAATATCAATGGGAATATACTTCAAATATATTTTTCTCATATGAATTGATGGGGTGCCAATAATTGTAAAGTAATGTAACAATATTTTTTTTGTATAAACCTGTGTTGTGTTTGCAATTTGTTTGCTATCCATGAGAGCAGAGTATTTTTGTGAATTTTTTGAACAAAATATCAAAAGGTTAAACAATAAAGACAATTTTTCACAGCCTTATTTGCTCATATTTACCAAGAGTGCCAATATTAGTGGAGGGCACTGTATGAATTGTATTTTTTTTTTTGTCTCACCTTTACTGGACAGTTTATTTCCGTCCTTAGTTTAGACTCAAATATTTAAATGCAGATTACAAATTCTGTCTAAATTCTTAACATTTGTTAGATTAATTGTCCAAGGGCAACAGTCAATAAGCTGTACTGCAGACACACACACACACACACACACTCGTCCTGATCAGTTACTGATGTTGTTTTCCATCACTATCTCCTTAGATGGTGGTTTTATTTTAGTGCTGTTGTAGTGTTTGTGTCTGACTCATAAAAACAAGGTTTTAACATACATTTACAAAATTGTGTGCGCGCGTGCGCAGTTCAGGCCATGCAATCGCACATTGTCATTTCCCGTCTTAACTCCGCCCACCATTTCTATTTTTCTTTTTTATTGGTATTCCCATTTCCCCAGTGAACAGCTTTTTTTTTCTATTTTTGTGTTATTTAATCTGTAGTGCTTATCTGAACAACTGGACTACACATACTCACAAAGTGTCCTCACTATAACAGAAAAAACAAACAAAAAGAATCTTTCAGCCCCCACAGCACTGATCTAAAAAAAATGCAATGCAGCTTTCTTATAAAAAAAAAAATGTCTTGAATTCATTTGTTGTTTGATTTAAAATGAGATTTTCACACATCTGTAAGATCCACGCATATGATGAGAATAACTACGTGACACATAATACCCTACGTTTACACACAAGTGTGTGTGCGCATGTGGTGTGTGTGTGTGTGTGTGTGCGCGTGCACGCATGTAAGAATGGGTCCCCTCTGAAAGTATTGGAACGGCAAGGCCAATTCTGTTGTTTGTGCGATACAGGTGCATCTAAAAAAATTTTAATATAGTGGAAAAGTTCATTTTTTTCCATAATTTAATTCAAAAAGTGGAACTTTCACATATTCTAGATTCATTACACATAAAGTGAAATATTTCAATCCTTTTCTGTTTTAATCTTGATGATTACAGTTCATGGAAATCAAAAATCCAGTATCTCAAAATATTAGAATAAACAATTATTAATACAGAAATGTCAACCTTCTGAAAAGTATGTTAATTTATGCACTCAATACTTGGTCAGGGCTCCATTTGCATGAATTACTGTATCAATGTGACGTGGCATGGAGGCAATCAACCTGTGGCACTGCTGAGGTGTTATGGAAGTCCAGGTTGCTTTGATAGCGGCCTTCAGCTCGTCTGTATCGTTGGGTCTGGTGTCTCTCATCTTCCTCTTGATAAAATTCATGTCAGGCGAGTCGGCTGGCCAATCAAGCACAGTAATACCATGGTCAGCAAACCAGTTACTAGTAGTTTTGGCTCTGTGGGCAGGTGCCAAGTCCTGCTGGAAAAGGAAATCAGCATCTCCATAAAGCTTGTCAGCAGATGGAAGCATGAAGTGCTGTAAAATCTCCTGGCATTTACATCTCGACTTGAGAAAACACAGTGGACCGACACCAGCAGATGACATGGCACCCCAAATCATCACTGACTGTGGAAACTTCACACTGGACTTCAAGCAGCTTGGATTCTGTGCCTCTCCACTCTTCCTCCAGACTCTGGGACCTTGATTGCCAAATGAAATGCAAAATTTACTTTCATCTGAAAAGAGGAAAACACGACGGTGTTTTGAGTTAATTAGCTGATTAGAGCTCTTCTCAACATTGCTGTATTATTCTAAAAATCTAGTATCTCATTTCCATGAGCTTGAAATATTTCACTTTATGTGTAATGAATCTAGAATATATGAAAGTTCCACTTTTTGAATTAAATTACAGAAAAAATGAACTTTTCCATGATATTCTAATGTTTTGAGATGCACCTGTACACTGAAGACATTTGGGTTTGAGATTAAAAGATGAATATGAGATGGCAGATCAGAATTTCAACGTTCATTTCCTGATATTTACATCTAGATGTGTTGAACAACTTAGATCATGCCACCTTTTGTATGAATCCACAAGTTTTTCAAGTGAACATGTGACTGACACAATTAATAGCTCTGAATGTCTACCTTGGGATTCACCTGTGGAGACTGCATTTGTTGTTAAAAAGAATAAACCAACAGGAAGACCAGAAAGCTGTCTGTGGGTGAAAAACAAGCCATTTTGAAGCCGAGGAAAAGATGAAAAATCTAAAGCCATTACACAAGCTATAGTTATGCTCAGCTAGAAACTGGCTACTCTGCCACCAAAGGTGCCATGTTCTAAGCTGTTTAACACATCTAGGTGTAAAATCAGGAAATGAAAGCTGAAATTCTGGTCCATCATCTCATATTGATCTTTTGATCTAAAACCCAAATGTGTTCAGTGTATAGCACAAACAAAAAAGAATTGGTCTTGCCGTTCCAATGCTTTCGCACGGTCAGCTTGTGTGTGTTTGTGTGTGTATGTGTATTAGTATGTGCACTATGTGATTTAGTAGACTGAGATAGAGATGTGTGTTAAATTGCCGGTTGTCTGCACTCCTCCATTAACCAGCTCATCAGTGTCGAATCCCAGCCAGTCAGGTTCACTCTGAAACGCTTGCTCACAGCTGATTGGTCTCCTCTCAGGTGTGAACATTACATTAGCAACAGGGTAAAACCAGCACTAATTCGCTAAGCGTCTGCATAGCAATCCTGACGTCAAGAGAGGAAAACACAAAGCTAATCGGGTGGGAATCAGGCAGAAAATTACCACCCATACTTCCACTTTAGCACTGTTAGCCTGTGTAGCCAAGGGGAAAGGCATTTTAACAAGTTTGATGACGAAAAGGGAAGGGCTGGGGGGTTGGGGGTTGGGGGGTGGGACGGGTTAAATTCCAGGAAATGCATTTTTGTCATTTATTCTTCCATCGTGCACAGGCTTAATCCACTTAATCAGCTGTCTTCTTGCCTAGCAGGCTGTACGCTACAGGCCTCTGGTGGAGAGATGAGTGTTTAGTGTGGATCGTATCGCTTTATAATGCGATTTCCTCTAACGTCCTGACTGCAGAAATAACGTTAGACAATTCACACACAGGCACAGTGTTTTTAGGGTGTACTTCCTGGTCGAAACTGATTTGGCTCATAAATAGCCTTTTTGTTGTTTATCCCAAGTTTAATGCCTTGTAAAGGACCACAACAGTGTTGTTAGAACTATTTGGTTCTATTTCACACAATATAAACAAGTATTTATAATAAATACTATGAATGAAGAAACATGGTTAACACATCGCACACAAGCAATCCACTGAGCCCAGTGCACTCCTGTGCTATGAGTGTAGCTTTTCTTTGTCCTGTGAGGTTCATATCTGACGGTCCACATGCCAATAGCAGCAGATATTCCTGTTAACTGTAACGCTAAACTTTTTGCAAATTTCCAGCCGGTTATTATTTTTGTATCTGCTGCTGTCTGTATCTGTGTTACTAGTAGGGGTTTTTGACGATACCACTGAATCTGCTACTACCAGGGTTTTCCCTAGATTTTCAATGGGCTTGGGTGCTGTCTGGGTTTCGGGGGGTGGTGGTGGTTGGGGAGTTCGAAATTAAATAACTTAAAATTTTCTTCAAATAAAGTTTTTTTTTTTTTTTTTTCCATGTTGTTTTCGACCAGTATCCTTACCATATTTGTGAAAGAAAGCTGGCAACACGTATTGTACTTACCTTCAAAAGTCTATTCATTTCACCAGTTAACATGTTTGAGATTTAATGAAAATATATGTGGATTACATTAACTTGAACACACAGGAAGAATAGACATGTTGAAATATGTTGACATATTTAATTATGTAAAAATGCAACCAAAGGACATAAAGGAGACAGACAGAATTTCTTCACACGTAATGTCTTTTTTTGGAAGCGCTCATCACCTGTTTTCCATAATAATTTTATGGAGTAGGATGTGTTTTCAGAAACGCCCTGAGCTTCTTTTGAGATGCCCTCAACTGCATTTTGAAACAGAGTTATATGAAAAAACACTTTGACCAGCGGTTTTCATCAGAAAAAGACGTTATGTGTGAACACAGCCTAACTTTGTTTAGTTACCAAGTCATGTTAGATACTAATGTTAATTCAGTCGAGGTATCTTTATGTAACGTCAACTAACTAGCTTCGCTATCTATGAATATGTGAAAAAGTATTTGCCCCATCCTGATTTCTTCTGCTTTTGTGTATATCTCACTAATTAGTTTTAGATCTTCAAACAAAACACAACATAAAACAAAGGCAAACTGAGTAAACACACAATACAGTTTTTATTTATTTTTTTATTTTTTTATTGAACCAAAAAAGTTATTCAACACCTATCACCAATGTGAAAAACTTGCCCCCTTAAACTTAAAATCTGTTTGTGCCACCTTTAGCAGAAATAACTGCAACCAAACTCTTCCAATAAATGGAGATCAGTCTTTCACTTACTTCTAGGACTAGGACTTACTCCTATGATTTGGTTCATTGTCTTGCTGCATAATCCAGCTGCGCTTGAGTTTCAACTTACAGACCGAAGACCAGACATTCTCCTTTAGGATTTTCTGGTAGAGAGCAGAATTCATGTTTCCCTCAATTATTGCAAGTTGCCCAGGCCCTGAAGCAGCAAAGCATCCCCATATCATCACACTGCCACCACCATGCTTGACCGTAGGCATAATGTTCTTTTTGTGGAATTCTGTGTTTGGTTTACACCAGATGTAACGGGACCCCTGTCTTCCAAACAGTTCCACTTTCGACTCATCAGTCCACAGAACATTCTCCCAAAAGATATGAGGATCATCAAGGTGTGTTTTGGCAAAATTCAGATGAGCCTTAATGTTCTTCTGGGTTAGCAGTGGTTCTTCCATGGATTCCATTTTTGCCCAGTGTTTTCCTGATAGTGGAGTTATATACAGTGACATTTATTGATGCAAGAGAGGCCTGTAGGTCCTTTGATGTTGTCCTTGGCTCTTTAGTGACTTGCTGGATAAGTATTTGCTGTACTCTTGGAGGGATTTTGGATGGTCGGCCACTTCTGGGAAGGTTCATTACTGTGCCGGGTTTTTCCATTTGGAGATAAAGGCTCTCACTGTGGTCCATTGGAGTCCCAGAGCCTTTGAAATAGCTTTGTAACCCTTCCCAGACTGATGTATTTCAATCACCTTCTTTCTCATCATTTCTGGAATTTCTTTAAATTTTGGCATAGTGTGTTACTTGTTATTTTAAAATGGCCTCATATTAATGAATGTGGTTTTATACAGAACATTTAGAGAGTGCATGCCTTTTATCTGCATCCATCTGTCTATCACCCTAATTTAAACCTGTCATAAATTATTTGTGGCTCTACATTAACTTAAAACAGGATGATGAATGGTTTCAAATGATGAATAAATTATATTTGTCTTAGTTGTAGCCCCTGCCACATGTGATAGTAAAAATGGCCGGTCTCTTTGTGTGTTCTCTTTCAGACTATGTGGATATCCACCCTTCTACGACGAGAATGACTCCAAACTCTTCGAGCAGATCCTGAAAGCCGATTATGAGTTTGATGCACCTTACTGGGATGATATATCTGATTCAGGTGATTAGCTGAACGTGTGTGTATTTGTTTTGTTAGAGTGCTGATGTAGAAGGAGTTAGTTAATAGTTAAATCTTTGTTGTGTGTTGCTCCCTGGTACAGCCTAGCCTTCCTGATTTAAATAGTCACACCAGTGGAATTTATAGGCGTAGTGTTGAGAAAAGTAGTCACGTAAATACTCATTTAAATGCTGTTAAATTCTGACTTGCTTACATCTGTAACACACACTCTCAGACACACACATATATGTGTACTCAGTTATCCATGAGTAATCCACGAGTGGTCTGCCAGTAAGAGTGAAAAAATGTAAGCATGGTTTTACAGGAAAGTGTCTCACCACATGTTTATTTCTCTCTCAACATTTCTTTAGAGCTTCTTTTTTTTTTTTTTATAACATTACTCATTTACTCTTTGTCTCCCTAAAATACACTTCACTCTATTTTTGTATTTGTTTCTTTTTTTTTAGTGAATGTTCAATCTAAATTTTAGTGCTTTGTAACCAAATACCAGACCCTCTGCTACAAAACCACAAGACATTTCCATTTTTTTCCTTCATTACCAGAAGTCATTAGCCACTTCGTGTTTGCTGGCTGTGTTCTCAGTTTAGTGTTTGTTCTCTCCAGCCAAGGACTTTATCAGCAGTTTAATGGAGAAAGACCCCGCTAAGCGTTACACCTGTGACCAAGCTCTCCGTCACCCCTGGTGAGTCTCATTCACAGATTTAGGCTACTGCAGAGGCCTGTAATGACCAGGACGCAGGCAATAACATGGCATTGAGGACATATTGTATAGTATTATATACAGACTAGGGATGCCACAATTCTCAATATAACATTGAACCGTTCGGTACGAAATCCATGGTTCAACACACGCTTGTGAATTGCGTTTTTTTTTTTTCTTCTTCGGTTTTTAAATAATTCCCGTGTGTTTTATTCCTCTCCGAATTGGCTCTGTTTGCGTGTGCCCATGAGTCTACGCGCTGGGATGAGGAAACGCCTCCCCACAAGTAAATATCCAATCACTATGCACTAAAGTTAGGGGGCGCTTAACTATGCTTGCAGTGCCGGTGTCAGATTTCACAGTTTAACATGGCGAGCGGTGAAGTGAGGCTGCAGTACGAGGAAGCACCACCATCTTTCAGATCTGTGGTGTGGGGACATTTCGGTTTTGCCTTTGTGTATAATGCCGAGGAATAAAAAGCGACAAACAAAAAAAAGGCCCGTGTGCAAGCATTGTTTTACACGTGTCGCCTACTCAAATGGAAATCACCCAGCGATATCACTGTCTGAAAGGAGGATTACAGAGCAGGAAATACAGTCATCCAAAAAGCAACAGTCCCTCGTTTATTTATGTTTATTTTTAAAATGTAGGAATTCATGTGTTCCCCAGTTTGTATATGGGCTACCAGCAACTGTTAGCTGCCAGTGTTAATTTATATATATATATATATATATATATATATATATATATATATATATATATATATATTTATTTTATATTATACAATACACTAGGAATGTGTACAAGTGAATTATTATTTTTTTTTTTTTGCTTTTAAGTAAAATAAAGAAAGCGTATTGCAATAAAGAATAGTATTTTTTCTCCTTAACCTCTTACTGTTCCTGTCACCTAAGCATAGAATAACAAAAAAAAACACACTGATGTGCCATGCCGTCAGAACCGAACTGAACCGAACCGAAAACTGTCGTTAAAAAACCGAGGTATGTATTGAACCGTGGGCTTAACTGTATTGTTGCATCCCTAATGCAGACTCGCTTTTACGCAACATGATCTTGGCACCCAGACACCAAGACAAGGCTAGAAAGTAGCCTAAATAAAAATATTTCCCTATTATTTTGGGTAAATATATTTGTTTTCTTGAAGTAGAGAAGACAGCAACATATGATGGGTTTTCCCAGACCCCCAAAAAATATTTCAATTATTAGAAACTGAATGAAGACAATATGTACAATATGTCCATGTCCTGATGCAATGCACAAGTACGTTTTTTTGAATAAATAATACTATAATGTTTGTTTTAAATTAAATGTGGCTCATTTTGCATATTATATACTTAAACCCTAATTTCCGATTAGCAAAGTGGTAAAAAAAAAAAAAAAAAAAAAAGGAAAAGAAAATAATCTGGTGGTGGTGTAAGAACAGACAATATTTGTAAAAGGATTTATTTATTTTTAACTTTATAGCTTGTAAATCTTGTCAATGTGGCTCCTTGATCTCACTTGGATTATTTGCTTGTTTTGGGACCAGAACGTGAACCCATTATTTGCTGTAACAATAATCATCAGCATTTATAATGCAGGATTGATAATTCATGAATAATAAATTGACTTGTGTCGCTTTTCTTCCAGGATTGCTGGAGACACGGCTCTCTGCAAGAACATCCATGAATCAGTCAGCCGTCAAATGCGTAAAAACTTTGCTAAGAGCAAGTGGAGGGTAAGTCGGGCCTGTGAACAGACATCCTGACACACACTGTAGGTTTAAATACAGCAGCTCAGCCCATTTCTGCGTTTGTGTGTAACAGCAAGCTTTTAACGCTACGGCGGTGGTGAGGCACATGAGGAGGCTGCAGCTGGGCAGTAGTATGGGCGCCAGCATGGACGGCGCTCACCCAAACAGCCGCGCCCAGAGCCGAGGGCATGCAGCAAAGCAGCAGACACCACCACCGAACCAAACCCTGAGCCCGGCGTTAAACCTCGGCCAGAACCAGAAACCTGCTCCTAACCAGAACCAGTATCATATCAACAACATGTCTACGGAGTCTCCCACTATAACACGCAAAGACTGTGAGTAAGACTCTGGTAGTCTTCTGTAGTCTTCACTTGACTGTTCTCAAATCAAGATGTAGCCTATTTCCGGCTCTTAAGATATTTTTCTTTTCTTTTTTCAAAAAGATCTGAAGAGCATGTCATGTAAACATATAAAAGATTAAAACAAAGTAAGATAAAGCACGTCTACAACCACCAATTAATTAATTAACTATAAATATGTGAGAGATAGTACATAAATGTACATTAATCATGATAAAAACCCAAGAAGAAAGATTAGTTCAAGTTAAAGACACTTACAGATCTTGTGTTTCTAATATAAACTCTGAAATACTATTAGAGAGTTCAGGGGTGATGAAAGAAAACCTTTTTCCCACCAACTTAGCTGGATGAGGATCTTCAGGATTAACAGCAGCTCTGTCTCATCTGAGCAAAATGCTTGAGATGGGTTATACTGCTTCAAGAGATCAGTGGCTTGCCTCTGATGGCTTGCCTGACATCATAATCAAGTCTTTTTGGAACTGTGGCTGTGGAAGTTAATAAGCAGGCAGTGTAGCTTGAATAAGACTGAGCTAATGTGCTCTGACCTTTTCCTGGGAAGGATGAGGGCCGCTGCATTCTGGACTTACTGAAGATTCCTTAAAGAGGCAGCAGGGCAGCAACACATTACAGTTGTTCAATCTAAAGGTTATGAAAGCAAGCACTAGTTTACAAGCATCATGTAGGGTTGGTATATATCTTATTTTCTCTGTTTTCCAGTTTCACAATTACATGGAAATTAGATGATAAATCAGCTTACAGGGTTTTGGTGACACAGAAGCTTTTCATCAAGTCCTTTTATCAGAATTTGGGAGAAGGACATTTCTAAGCCTTTGCATGTTTAACACAGTGTCATTTTGCATAGCTGTGCTGCTGAACCTGGTCAAACTAATAAGTATGATTATGTATAATCAGCATAGAAGTCAAATTTTGTATAAAAAAAAAAAAAATGACAAGTCTAAAGTAAAATCAATAATGGGCCTAAAATAGAGCCTTGTGGGATGCCGTATTGCACTTAGTCTCGACGGTATCTTTATTACTCTTACAAAATGGTAATGGTCTGTCAGGTAAGATCTAAACCAAGCCAGAACTTAGTGTCTTAGTAACCAGTAATAATGTTTTCAAGCCCGTCCATTATAAATATCCTGGTCAGTAGTGTCTCAAGTTCAACAACATAAAATAACTACAATCCAACTTGCTAATGTGCATGGTGCTCTTTTGTAGGTACAGCACCTCCTCACGCTTCCTGTTCTTTGGCATCCGCAGCCGCATCCCCAACTCCAGGGGCGGAGCCCTGCAGGCCACACCCCTCCTCAGTTGCCTCGGTGAGCACTGTGTTAACTGGGACCAAGTGACGCCAGGTCCTGCGGGGGGAGAGCTGGGAGGCCACAGCCCTGTAAGCCACGCCTCTCAGACCACCCCCCGCCCTGCCTTGAGGACAGGCAGAGGACTCACCCGCCCACTGGTCGCCATAATTAACCCTTGAGAGACTCGACACTGCGCGCCACTTACTGTACACCGCAACTCGTCCTGCTACTCGAACCCCACGCCATCGGGGGCACGACACGCGCAGACAGGATGAAGAGGTCTAATTCACTTTAGAGTGGAATTACGTGGCCGGGCTTGAGTCTTGTATGAGAATAATAGCGTGTTGTGTTATGAATGTGCTATGAATCACAGCAGCCATTTTACCCTCCGGTTACAACTCGGAAAGGACTTCAGAGGAATGCACGGGAGTAAACGTGAAGTTTGTCTGCCTTGAGCACCTTCAGGCAGAACCAATGTCAAATAGTTTTTCTTCTTCTACATCTCTAAGCTCTTCCCCTTGTATCCCCCTCCCCTCCCCTCACACTTCTGGCACTTCCTATAAGCTGTGTTTGAGTTGACGAGATTTTTGCAGTTTTATTTCTAGAGTTTCTAGTCGTTCTCTGGTTTTCAAGTTTTCTATGATCTGTCTCACAGACCTGCAGAAGTGCTTTATAAATCATGTCAGACTGTTTCGAACTGTTAATCTGGCTCCAAGTTGTGTGTGTTTGCACATGGAAGTTCCACAGCTACTGACTGATTTGCTGTAGTCCTGCAGTGTTGGATTGAGAGTATAGAGTTTATTACCACGTCACAAAATTCATCCAAATATTTGCCTCAAATATGATTTTTCTATTTTATTACATGCACACATACACCCACGCAGTGATGACTGATGATGGTAGCACTGTTATACACTATCTTTTTCTCAGTCTATCCATCTCATGTTTACACACACACACACACACACACACACACACACACACACACTGAAAGCCCCTGAAAAGCCATGGCAGCGTTGCTTCACACCCAGTGTACGAGTTCTCAGGGAATTCCACAGTTGCACTGGACATAATCATGACCATATAAACGAAAATTCTTCCATGTCTCGGGTCGGTCTCGCCCCTTAGCCATACTTACGATTAGGATATGTCCTGTGCACCATCATCCACCGTTGTATCAAGCTGTCTCTACCAAAGGTTCGAGTCAGGCGGTGAGTATATGGGCTAGGGCTGCCCCCTAGAAGTCAACTAAATGTCATCATTTATGTCATCATTTATGCACTTGTTTATATTTTAGGTTAATTATAGTTAAAACTGTCATCACATCTAGAAGTTTGGATTATTTAGCTAATAAATTCTGTTAAAAATTGCACTTAGCACTGAAAGATGGATGCAAAAACATGGGGGAGTGTTGGAAAAAACTTGGACGCACATGGACGCACTTTTCTGTAAACGTTTGTAAAGATGAGTCTAAAATGGTTTGAATGTAAACTCTGTAAAACTCATCGCAGTCCAACTTTGAATACCATGTATAACTTTTTAAAAATAAGGGTGAGGCTAAATTGTAGCTGATCTTACTTAGTTTTCATTTAAACGCACCAAAAGTAAATTAGCTGAGGGGGAAAAAATGACAATTTAAGAAACATTATTTGCATCTTTATTTTGATCATGTCTGACTATCGACCGCAAAAAAATGTTCCTTTACAGGTGTATCGTCCAAAAAACTTAAGTTGGTGTTAGGTTTAAATTAAATGAAAACAATGTGAACTGGGGGTGCGTTTTGTTTAATTGACAAGAGGTCAAAATGCGAGACAACAGAGAACATAAAGCATCAGTATATGATTT
Organism: Cranoglanis bouderius; assembly: GCA_023630585.1. NCBI lineage: Eukaryota > Metazoa > Chordata > Actinopteri > Siluriformes > Cranoglanididae > Cranoglanis > Cranoglanis bouderius. The sequence goes on from CM042538.1 coordinate 28,113,242, forward strand.
TGGGTGATGGTGGTAGTAGAAAGTTTACAAGCATGAATGGGAAATATTTCTACTTTCAGCTCGTACAGGATTTCTGAGGTGATTGTTGCGGCCAAAAACGCTTGATTTTCTTGCGGCTTCTTTCTAAATTTGCGGTGCAACTTGGAGTATTTTGTGCTTTTTTTTTCCCGGAAAACCGCTTCAGTTGACATGTTTGCAATCGCACAAAGTTGTTTTCGCAGTGATGTTTGTTGGTAAATGAGCCCTTTCAGCTGTACTCATGTTCGACGCACGTGAATCGAAGAGGGCTTTGGCAGAATGCGCACTGTAATGATGTCACATGACGTGTCTTGGCCCAAATCTGCTGTAGTTTTGAAAAATTGCAAGTTCCTCCGAATATTGCGGAGTTTGCTTGGTTTTGCGTTCATTTCCGCGAGCGCAAAATCATGAAATCCTTGAGGGACTGTACTTTGGTACAAAATCCTAAAACATTGGTCATCAACTGGCAGACCAGGGGCCAGGTGCTGACCTAGCAACCTATTTCAGCGGATCAGCCCATGTACTGTACATGAAAAAATACCGTAGCAGAACCAGCCAACGCTTTTTAAAAAACTACCAAAGTTTAGCGACTCTAAATCTGTCTGGCATCAATAGGGGATCTGTTACAATCATGTGTTTATGTAAATTATTTATCTGGAGGCAGCTACTCATAGAGACTAGGTACAGGACAAAAACTAGCTTCACAATGAAAACAGGCTGTATAAACACAAATGGACAAGTAAGTGTGTGTCAAATTCAAAACAGACATGTCATCTGTTCAGAGTCCAGTCACGTCACGTTGTTTTTAAGCAAGAAATTTTACATAGCTGGACTTTTAGCCCACATTACGAGTTAGTGTTGGACAGCCGAGCAAAATGACATGACAGGAATTTGTTAGCTTGTCAATCAAATAAGCCACACCCCTAGGTCATGGTGGTGATGAGAGGAGATACATTATTAGGGAGATACACTAATAACAGAACATTCCTATTGTTTAGACTCAGAAATGATCACAATAATACATAAAGTTTCAGATCATAGCTTTCGATCACATTTTTAATTTCAGTGTTACAGCACGACTGTTTCACAGATTTTTTTTATTTTTTATTTAGACTTAACACATTCAAGTAATATAACGTGTGTATATATTGAAATATGTCAGTGTTTTTGATATTTATTTATTTATTAGCTCTCTTTTTGAAATTCGGCCATTTGGTCAACCAAGAAAAAAAAATTGGTTTTGGAAGATACACTAGAAAAAGAACTTTTGTTTAGACTCAGAAATGATGGATAATAAAGTTTCAGATCACGTTTTAAAAAACAATTTCAGTGGTGTTGCACTCTAACGCTATAGCTAAGTTACCATGGGCCTGTTAACATCCTCAATAATATATAGTGAAATTAAAGCTTTTATATGAGGTGCAAATGATCTTAAGTTCTATAGTCCAATGTTTTTGATATTATTTCTATACATTTTTTTGAAAGTCAACCTTTTGGTCAACCAAAGCTGCAAAAAATATCTTAGCAAGTGCATTGAGAAAGTTTCATATTTCCCATTAACTTATTATAGAGATTATTATATAATGAATATAAGACAATTAAGTCAATTTCTAGACATGTTCACTAATTTCAAGCTTCTTCTATTGGCAGAGAATTTTGCTTCTTTCTAGAAATAAACACCTGAAATAAGCAAAATGATCTGCCAGAAGAATAAGACAATTTCAGCTTGAAATGAGTAAAAATATCTCGAAATAGGCTGAAATCTCTTACATTAACAATGAAATAAAGAAAAATATTAGTTGAATTGACCTTATATTACTAAGATATCTGAGGTTTTTTGCAGTGAAGAAAATGGTTAGCTGGGGACAGCCCTAATATAGCTACATATCATGTAAATATATGTCACAAAACTGTGTGTGGTAAAAAAAAAACAGACATGTATCTAGTAAAAACAAATCCAGACGGGGTGGAATTTAACTAAACGTTAAGGGCTTAAAATCACTTATTCCGGTTATTCCGAGACCAGTGAGTCTCCTTGACCGCAAACGATTCTGAGTGTCTCGCTTTGTCTCCTGCAGCCTTTACAATGTCTTGTTATTGCAGGAGAACAGTGTGTGTGTGTGTGTGTGTGTGTGTGTGTGTGTGTGTGTGTGTGTGTGTGTGTGTGTGTGTGTGTGTGTGTGTGTGTGTGTGTGTGTGTGTGTGTGTGTGTGTGTGTGTGTGTGGAGACGGATGAAGGGTGTGTCACATTCTCCTAAGTGCCATCAGAAACGTCATGCAACTTCCCTCCATGTTTTTTTTTTCCCCCTGAATGTCTACATGTACATGATGTAGTCACAGGATTTCTGTTCAGGATTTATCATTTATCAGTGTGCGCCATTCTGTCATTTCATGTTAAAGGTGTTTGAGATTCTTGGCCGTTTCTGTACATTTCCGTGTTGCTGAAGATGTTAGATGTTATCGATGCTCTAAGGTACCCGGCAGAGGCCTGAGATTAGAAGTCAATGAAGACCGTTTTTTTCTGTGCAGTCGAGTATTTTTATACTGAGAGAAACATGGAACTCTTTGTGGCTGTGTCTTCATTTCTGTTATGGTGTGTGTGTGTGTGTGTGTGTGTGTGTGTGTGTGTGTGTGTGTGTGTGTGTGTGTGTGTGTGTGAGTGTGTGTGTGTGTGTGTGTGTGTGTGTGTGTGTGTGTGTGTGTGTCTCACTGTCTGTGTTTATATGAGGTAATTGATGTGTATGTCATGCCTGTGGTGTTTTTAAAGACAATGTGAAATGTAAAAACGTATTTTTCTCCCATTACGATGTAACCCGATTGGACGGTGAGACAAGACCTGATATCACTGGTTAATTCCAGATTATGAGATATAAATTTTGTCTTTTAAGGCCAGGAACCACACCCTTTTATGCCCTTGAATTATTAATTAGAATAAATCTTTCCTGTTGAAACATGAAAATGTTGTATTACAATTTCCAAAAATGTATTAAAATATGCAAATAAGGCAGATAACTTGCATTTCATAACTCAACTATTTATCAAAATTTTTAATCCGTGCACTTTTAGCATAGTTTTATGGACAAAATGTCAGCGTCAAAACTACCTGAGATATTAAGAAAAAATTGTTGGTTATGTGAATGTTCCTCCTCTGAAGACCGAGAAATAACCGAATCCCAGAAATCTGTTCATCTTTCAGCAAGAAAATCTCTATACAGGGACTATATAACATTTTATAAAAACCTTTACAATGATAAAAAAATGATAAAAATGATAAAAATAAATAAAAAATGTGGTATTACAGGAAATTAGTCAACGATGAGGCATGCTGTCTAGACATCACCACACTGTTTGAGTTGTATCACCACACTTAAAGTTTGATTTAAGTGATAGAACTTGAGGAGTGTGAACTCGTGAATGACATTATGGGTGTGATTTGAGGTTTTGGATTACAAATGTTTTTCATCATTTGACAAATGGCTTACTTTTTAGCCATTTATGGTTACATTTAATGTTCACGATACACATTAGTGCATGTTGTCACTTATGTTAGAGCAGCTGTAAACAGTCGTTCACTCATCAGCCTCTCTTTATTTCTCTCTTGAAGTAAACAAGTTAAGAAGGGAAAAAAAGAAAAAGAAAAAAAAAAAAAACACATCTTGTCCTGTTGCCCAGAAACCATCAACTCTTCTGTCCTGAAGTCTTGCAAAGCACTGACACTGGAGACTCCTTCCACAAATATCTCCTTACAGAAAACTTGACCATATCGATGATTATACAGGTTTCTTGGTTAAATATCAAACATACTTTTACTCTGTTTATTATTAGGTTTAAAATGATGTGAGCAATCAGAGTCTAGAAAAGTATCGTGGTTTAAGGAGAGATTAAAACATCTGGATGCCTGAAAAATAAAAGAAGTTTGCTGTGTAGTTAATTAAGTTGCCGTAAAGTATAAAACTAAATTATTGATCTAAATAATCATCAGTTTCTTCCTACATATTCTGAAAGTACAAAAGTTGGAAACTTGAGGGAAAATATCTCAAGTCTGGAGGTTGCAGATTTTTGCTGGTGGCACCTGGCCTTAAGACAAAGTGCTGGCACTGGAGACTCCTTCCAAAGATTTTAAATAAACATTTAGTCATGACTAAACATTTTTCTATGTTAAACAGCGAAGTTTTAAATGATGTGAATCGAGAACCCAACATCACAGTGGTATAAGGAGAGACGAATCGGGTTAGTCTTACATATTCTGGAAGTATAGTAAGTTCTTTATGGAAAATAACCAAAAGACGGGATTTATTTGGCCTTAAGGGAGCGATGGTGGTAAATCAGGAAAGATACGAAATGAGGTTTAAAAAGTTCTGATTTCAGGTTGTCTTTAACGCCATTAAGTCAGCGCTAACTTGGTGCATGTGAAAGGAGGAGATGGTTATGGAGTTAAAAATGTCGCATGGTGTCATGTTCATTGAAAAGTACATAAACGATCTCTCTCTCTCTCTCTCTGTCTCTCACACACAGCCACCACTGAGTGTTAATGATGATGATGATGATGATGATGTGAACTGAAGTTATGCCTAATCTGTGTTGTTATTTTTATCTTTTTTTATGAGTGTTTTGCTTTTATTGTGGTCTTTTGTGTGTTTTATGTCCAGAGTTTGATCACTCTATTGGTCCAAAGGCTTTGTAAATAGATTGTGTACAGTACAAATCCTGAGACATGATGATTAAATGGGTGTGTGGTCTTTGGAATGCAAACACGTTTGTCCTCTAAACACTGCCTTTTCTCTGGAGCTCTGTCGCAGTGTACTGAACACACACACACACACACACACACACACACACATGTATATATATTTGACTGTAATACACAGCTGTTGTTGTGTATGTACATTTGTATGTTTTATTGTATTGACTGTCTGCTCTTCAGTACCCCTCTCTCTCTTTCTCTCTCTCTGTTACCGTTGATCAGAAAATCACGCTCCTATTGGACGAAAACGAGCCATTTCACAGTATCAGTATCCCAGTCCATATCAACGGTGGGCATTTTAGACAAAATACTTAGTTAGTTCTACAGAATCAAGTCCCAGTCCAACATTATTTCATGTTTTACCTACTCAGGCGTCGCGATTGCCTCTTTAAATTAAAAGCTGTGATTGACACATGTCTGTGCCACCCTCTAAACTGTGCAGTTCACTCAAATCGTCCCTCAAATATATATCAAGGACTCTCAAAATTACAGCATGGTATCCGCTGGCAGCCAGGCAGCATCGCTGATGTAACGTGTATGAAATGATCACAAACAGAGAAAAATCAAATGATATATTTTTGTCAACAAAAAAAAGCATGTCTAAAGAGCAACCTCTAACGTGTCCATGTATTTCCAAGAGCCCTTACGTATATATAAATATATATATATAAATAAATATATACATACATATAAATCATGTTTTGACAACGCAGGTCTTGTTCTCACCGCATCTCCATGGCTGCCCTCTCCAAAGTTGCCCAGTGAAATGTGAAATATATACTCTATATGCATGTGACAAAACTATGATCCATATTTTGGAGTGGCATATGAATTACTAACGTTACTGTGATGTGAACCTTCTGTTAATATGGGGCTTGTATATCCAATGCCTTTGACAATCATCTGCACATATCAAGAGTTTATATGCCATGCTGTAATGAAACAGGGAATGAATGTTTTCCTCTAATAAATCCTGAATGATTAATGCCTCTGTGTTTTCAATGGGATGGTGGGTTCATTTCCTTAATCTCATAAATACACGCATTGTTCCTGTAGTCACTGAATAATATCGGAGTCATACACATGAGTGTTTAAGAGGTTAATATGTGCTTTAATATTAGTTTCTCATGGTGTCCCAACCTAGACGACACATTTTGCATTTGAATTTTACAACAGGACAGAAACCATGTAGGTGCCCTCCATAATTATTGGCACCCCCTCATAAAAATGAGCTCAAAATATCACTTATTCCATCAGTTGTTCCTTTTATATATAGATTTTTCTTTCTCATTTGCATGAATAACACTGTGTCAGACAGGCACTGGGTCTTTACACACGTACGTGTACAAAGTGAAACACGTCAGGATTAACACAAATAGCGGTTATACGAAAAAAAAAATCCATGCCAGCAATTACCATGTTTCATTTATTAAAGAAACGGCATCATGCATTTGAACAGTTGGTGTTAAGATTTAATGTTGTGGAGCGTCTGAGAGACGAGTCAGTTCCTGTTATCACTTACGTTATAGCCGTAGTAAACAGTCGGTCCCTCACCAGCTTTCTCGCTCTCTCAAAACGTAGCTTGTTTTTAGAAAGTGCTGACACTAGAGACTCCTTCCATAAAATGTTAAAGAAACATCTCGTAACGAAAAACTTCACCACTTCAGTGATTATAGGTTTTTCATTGTTATACTTTTTTTTAATCAGTTTATTATCATTATTATGATTATGCAGAGCGTCCACACGTTACAAGTCCCTGTGTTTTAGCTGTTACTATAGAAACAATAATGTATTGAATGAGTGCATTAATATAAACCTATGTTTATGTTATAGCTCGAACTACTGTCCGAGCAGAGCGGTTTTACAAAAATAATGCATGCCTTTTAACCAATCAATCAGATTCAACTGTGCTGTGGTATAAAGCACATTAAACCAATGAATTCTAAATTCATAATGGTGTTAGTTAGTTTTCTACAACAGTGTGGTAAGTAGTGCCAGCTGAAAAGTAAGTCAGGTTCGTGTAAATGTGAGCGGAGGATCTGCAGGGTGTAACAACTGAGTGCCTACGATAGCCTCAGATTCTTGTTCTTAGCTGGAAGGAGTGGAACCTGATGTGATCTTCTGCTGTTGTAGCCCATCTACCTCAAGGTTTGATGTGTTGTGTGTTCTGAGATGCTTTTCTGCTCACCACGGTTGTAAAGAGTGCTTAATATGAGTTACTATAGACTTCCTGTCAGCTCAGACCAGTCTTGTCATTCTCCTCTGATCTGTCTCATCTACAAGGTGTTTCAGCCTGCAGACCCTCCGCTCACAGGATGTTTATAGTTTTTCGCACCACTCTGTGTAAACTCTAGAGACTGTTGTGTGTGAAAATCCCAGGAGATCAGCAGTTTCTGAAATACTCAAACCAGCCCATCTGGCACCAACATCCATGCCACGGTTAAAGTAACAGAGATCACGTTTCCCCATTCTGATGCTTGATGTGAACATTAACTGAAGCTCTTGACCTGTATCTGCATTATTTTATGCATTGCCCTGCTGCAACATGATTGGCTGATATCCACATGAGTGTACAGGCGTTCCTAAAAAACATAATCATTGATATGTTGAATTTTTCTGGAAGGATAAGTTTATTTAAGATTTATGGAAGGAGTCTTCAGTATGTTTTCCGCCATGAGAAAGTCTTCAGAACTGTGGTTTCTCTGTACCATGACAAACAGTAATTTTTTTGTCTTATTTACTTTAAGAGAGGGAAACAGGAAGACTGGAAGACAGGAAGGAACTGTTTATAGCTGCTATAACATAAGTGATAACAGGAACTAACTTGTCTCATGGATGTTCCACAACATTAAATGTAGCTACAAACAGATAAAAAGTATAATGTGTCGTTCTTTAATAAATTAAAAATTGGCGTTCTTGATAAATTGCCGAGGAATAAAACATTTTAGCCATTGATGTTTTTCCCTATAGCACACACTATTGTGTTTTATTCCTTACTTAAACTAGATGCTGTGGTTTCTCCTGTCAGAGTGTAAAGCAGTTATCTACTGAACATAAACAACGAATAAAAATATGAGCCCAGTTAGTGACTACATCTAGAGCCATTTATAATTGGTAAAGAATGTGCCAATTTGTTTCTGTTATTTTTCTTTCTATCGTATTTGTCAGACAGGGATGTGATTCACTGCAGGAGTAATCGTAGATAGTTTTGTATTTTGCACTTTGTCAGTGATTGCCTGAGGTGCTTGGGTGAAAATAAGGCGTGATCACAAACGAAGCCAAAGACAAATTCACAGAACCTTTTCAAAAACCGTTTTCTAGCCACTTGAGTAGTTACACATCGACACAGAAACCTGAACAAACAAAACACACAATGGTGAGTACCTCTGTGAGACCTTGGCAAACTTTAAGCATTCTCTTAAGAGCTCTTCACCTCCGTGATTATATCCTACCGTCAGAAAGGTCATGGCCTCTAAGTCCTCTTACATGGCTTCAGGGGATCAGCTGGAGGCCAAACACTCATGCTTATCTTCCTCCTCTTACTCAATCAAACTTCTCCATGGTTGTCTTTTGCACCCTTTCTCACATACACACTGCAGTAAAGGCAAAAGACAAAAAGAGGTATGTTAAAGGTGCAACAGTCAATTTTTTTTTATTCCTTACTTGTACAAATAACCTGGAAGATACGTAGAACGTGATTTTTTAAAAATGCATTAAGCCGTAGACTTAGCAAAAGTGTATTGGGTCGCTGAGAAAACCCATTTGGAAGACTGTATTTTGGTCCGGAATACTTGTTTGTGTTTGGATGTGTAGGGCTAAAATATATAAAGCTAATTACTTAGCCCACTGCTCTCCTATAACTAACGACGGAAATAGGTGCAGCGAAGGTTAATGCGTGTTTTAATGTACGATTTAAATATCTGACTCCATTTAATTGATTATCTGACTCCAATAGAATAATCTTCTAGTTAGTGCTAGAAGTGTTAGCACTCAGTGTTCTACTAATATTTACTCCTAAGCAGCTTCAAGCGAAGCTTTCATTAAAATGACGTTCCTACGTCAGAGACTTTCATGTAGCTTCTTTATTAAACCATTATTTTGTTAGCTCAGAGGTTTCTATCAACGTGCAAGCCTAGGCCTTTCCTATCTTACTTGTCAGAGGTTCTGTTTAAACTTGCAAGTATTAGCCTTTACTTTTGGCTTGTCAGAGGTTGACTTTAAACATGTCTAACGTATTATACACCTTTAGTTTAAGAAACTATTCTTAATAAGAATACCAAACATAGACACAGAGTATTTAGAAATAGGATAACAAATGGATTTAATACGAGATCACAATTAAAAGATACATAAAATAAAGACAGAGGTAACTTACAGGATTATAGTCAGCGTCATGAACCTAGGATGCATGATGGAAAAAGCATCTATGGCAAAAGGCCCTTCGGATGTTACAAGCCTCCCTGATGTTATAAGCCTCTCTGATGTTATAAGCCTCCCTTTCTCTCTACCAAGCAGATCCTCTTATACCCTTGAAATGTATAGTGACCAGGATACCAAATGGAGATGAAACAATGTGTTTTATGGCAGGGTGGACCCCATGGTGTTTTATGGCAGGGTTCTCTCACTTTAAGGAACTGTATGTTAATTAAGTTCCCGAGAATGAGTTCATGCAAACCAGGGGGTGCCTGTTTGTGTGTGTGTGTGTGTGTGTGTGTGTGTGTGTGTGTGTGTGTGTGTGTGTGTGTGTGTGTGTGTAAAGAGCACATATTACAACATATATTGTAAATGTTATTTCCTAAACTATATGATATTTATGATATCACCATATCGTTCCCCATGAACTATGGATACAAATGATACCAAACATGCCCTGAGGAATACTGTAATTAAACACAGTTTAGATGACCAGTTTTAGTTCACCTGGTATCTCTGAAACACATTCCTGATCATTTTAACCTTAATCACATTACTGCCACAATTTTAGAAATCTACTACAGATGCGCCTCCTGTCAGTCATTTTACAGATACTACTCTATAGGCCACCCTAGATCCTAAGGGGTGTAGCTAATCTTACCTAATGCACCTTTAACTGGAATTATCAAAGTATTTTCTAAAATGTCAGAATGTTTGTTCCGAAGATCTGGAAGTGCACACAAATAAGCAGTGACTTATTTCAGCTGTTCACTGTATATCAGCTGTTCAACAAATATTACTCATCCTAAAGACCTCTTTCACAACTCCACACATTTTAAATTCCACTGAAATACTAATTACCACTTTTGAGTTACCAACACTTATACAGTCCCCTCTGAAAGTATTGGAACATCGAGGCCAATTCTATTATTTTCGCTACACATTGAAGACATTTGGGTTTGAGATCAAAAGATGAATGAGACGAAAGATCAGAATTTCAGCTTTCACGTCCTCATATTTACATCTAGATGTGTTAAACAACTTAGAACCTGGCACCTTCTGTTTGAACCCACCCATTTTTTTTTCAAGTGATCAAAATATTGGAACACATGAGTGATAGGTGTTTTTTGCTGCCCAGGTGTGCCCTGATAAATTGATTGTTTAAAGAATGAATAGCTCTGAATGTCTGCTCTTGGTTTGAGCCCTGGGTTTTGCCTGTGAAGACGGCAACCAACATGAAGTCCAGAGAGTTGTCTATGGGAGAACAGCAAACCATTTTGAAGCTGAGAAAAGAGGAAAAATCTATCAGAGCCATTGCACAAGCATTGGGCATAGCCAATACAACAATTTGGAACGTCCTTAAAAAGAAAGAAACCACTGATGTACCAACAACCAGACATGGAACAGGTCGGCCAAGGAAAACAACAGCAGTTGATGATAAACGTTGTGAGAGCTGTGAAGAAAAACCCCAAAACAACAGTCAGTGACATCACCAATATCCTCCACAGGGCAGGAAAGTATCACAATCCACCGTTTGAAGAAGACTTCAAGTGCAGAAATATAGAAGCCATGCCACAAGATGCAAACCACTTATGAACAGTAAGAATCAGAGCCAAATTGCAATTTGCAAAGAAATACAGAGATGACCCACAAAAGTTGTGGAACCAAGATTAACCTCTACCAAAGTGATGGAAAGGCCAAAGTGTGGAGAAAGAATGGATCTGCTCATGATCCAAAACATACAAACTCATCAGTCAAGCATGGTGGAGGTAGTGTCATGGCTTGGGCTTGAATGGCTGCTTCTGGAACAGGCTCACTAATCTTTATTAATGATGGAACTTATGATGGTAGCAGCAGAATGAATTCAGAAAACAATCTGTCTTCCAGTTTACAGAGAAATGCATCCGATCTAATCGGGAGGAACTTCATCATGCAGCAAGATGATCCAAAACACATGGCCAACACAACAAAGGACTTTATCAGGGGGGAAAAAGTGGAAGGGTTTAGACTGGCCAAGTCAATCACCAGACCTTAACCCAGTTGAACAGCATTTCACCTCCTGAAGAGGAGACTGAAGGGAGAAACCCCCTGAAACAAACAACAACTGAAAGAAGCTGCAATAAAAGCCTGGAAAAGCAACACAAAAGAAGAATGCAACAGTTTGGTGATGTCAATGGGTCACTGTCTTGAAGCAGTTATTGCAAGCAAGGGATGTGCAACCAAAGTGTTATTTACTTTAATTTACTTTAAGACTATCTGTTCCTATACCTTTGTTCACCTAAAAAAGGTGCCATGTTCTAAGTTGTTTAACACATCTAGATGTAAATATGAGGAAATGAATGCTGAAATTCTGATCTGTCATCTCATATTCATCTTTTGATCTCAAATCCAAATGTCTTCAATGTATAGCAAAAACAACAGAATTGATTTCGCTGTTCCAATACTTTCAGAGGGAACTGTATCTGTTATTTGTCGAATACATGTCTATGTTCCATTGATTTGCTCAACTTTCTAGATGTTGTGCAGTCATGATGCAGTGAGCTTGCTGCCCCACTTAGCTTAGCTAGTTATTATTGCACCTAGTGATCAAAAATGAGAACTACAACAAGCGTTAACAGAGGTAAATTAGAATGAATCACGGTATGAATCATGCTGCCCCATGCTCAGGGAGGCGAAGCCTAACAGAAAGTTAATGACAGGGTTGCCAAATTGGGCTAATTTAGACATATTGAGAGGCTGGTTTCATAGCAAATGATCTGAATTAAATCTTGTATATTTTTAAAAAAAGACAGACTATAAGTGCAGACGGTGTCTATGATGTCCAGAACCATCTTGTTGTAAGATATGTATATTTCAAAAATTAAGAGAGGGAAAGGGGATTATGGAGTGGATGCCTGTACATCAGAAATACACACAAAATACTTGTTTTCCACACAAGGGCTGAAAGAAAGGCTTGTCCCACAAAAGACCACAAAACTAGAGCTAGTTTCAACTCCTGTGTGGTTCTTGAGATGTAGTTTGGCTGAAGATTTTGCTGAAACCTTGAACACAGTTGTTCAAAGGCTCGTCTAAAACTGCTCAAAACAAGCCGTTGGACTTTATGTTGGATTACTTTGTTATCAGCTGAAAATGAACTAGATAGTATCCTTTAGCATAAGTCAAGTGTTTTTGTTTAAGGCTGTCATTGTTAATGTCAGCCTGCCAAAGAAAAATCTATCCATACAAAGCAGTGTTGCCAATGTAGAAACTTTATCACTAGATTTGGTGAGTTTTTAGACCTCTTTAGTGACTTTATTTCAAAAAGGAGCCTAATGGCAAATCTAGCAACCTTTTGAGCAGATGTTAGGGATTGTCCTGCACTCAATACCGCTCTCCAGCTCACATCACAACTGCTGGTTATACTCATCACCAGCCTGACTGAGTTGCACTTGCACAAGCCAATGTTTACAACAACCAACCATTGATCACCAATGTTGATAATGACCGGTCACTGTTTATTGTTTCCCAATGAATTCCCACTTATCACCATAGTTCCCAATGACCAATCAACAATCAGCATTTTTTCCAATGACTGAACACAGAGCATCATTGTTTCCCAAAAGCCAATCACTGACCACTATCGTTCACAACACTCAGAGCCGTTGAATAAGAGAGTTGCGACACTCCCATAGACTTCTGCAGGAATCAGAGAATGCTGAAGTGACTCGTGTCGTGGGGCAACCGATAGTTCCAAACACTGAACAGTTCCAGCACTGAACCCCATTCATTTCAATGTTTCCCAAACACAGTCGCTGGTAAGTTGATGAAATTATTGCATTTTTTTGACATTTTATCGCATTAGCTGACCTCTCATGGATCTAGTCAGTAATGGTATTTTATGTAGCCAGCTTTAGTTAATGTTTATCGTTAGACAATAGCTAGTTAGATTCTAATTGCAGTTAGTTAGCATGAGCAACACTTCACTAGCTACCATAACCAGATGTAATTTGGCCTACATTTACCTCAACTTGCAGTTATTGGCGTTTGTTAACATACAAAGTTTATATTCTGTGATTAGATTTGTTGTTAATGTTAAACTGTATTAGTTTTAGCTTGGTGTACCTAATAAACTGGCAGTTGGAATTGCAGCCCAACTTTGACTAGACTGATGAAACATTTATGTGTACATAAAGATTTTGTTAAGTGCAACCTAAAGTGAACATTACAGTGTGTTTATTGGACCAGCATCACTTAATGTAAAATTAAAGGTCATCCAAATACTAATCTTAAGTTACAGTGGGGGAAAAAAGTATTTGATCCCCTGCTGATTTTGTACGTTTGCCCATTGACAAAGAAATGATCAGTCTATAATTTTAATGGTAGGTGTATTTTAACAGTGAGAGACAGAATAACAACAAAAAAATCCAGAAAAACACATTTCAAAAAAGATATAAATTGATTTGCATTTTAATGAGGGAAATAAGTATTTGACCCCTTCGACTTGGTACTTGGTGGCAAAACCCTTGTTGACAATCACAGAGGTCAGACGTTTCTTGTAGTTGGCCAGCAGTTTTGCACACATCTCAGGAGGGATTTTGTCCCACTCCTCTTTGCAGATTCTCTCCAAGTCATTAAGGTCATTTTCAATGCCCTGGCTGAGGGAAGGAGGTTCTCACCCAAGATTTGATGGTACATGGCCCCGTCCATCGTCCCTTTGATGCGGTGCAGTTGTCCTGTCCCCTTAGCAGAAAAACACCCCCAAAGCATAATGTTCACACCTCCATGTCTGACGGTGGGGATGGTGTTATGACATGGGGTCATAGGCAGCATTCCTCTTCCTCCAAACACGGCGAGTTGAGTTGATGCCAAAGAGATCTGACCACACCTGACCACAACACTTTCACCAAGTTCTCCTCTGAATCACTCAGGCAAACTTCAGATGGGCCTGTACATGTGCTTTCTTGAGCAGGGGGACCTTGCGGGCACTGCAGGATTTCAGTCCTTCACGGTGTAGTGTTTTACCAATTGTTTTCTTGGTGACTATGGTCCCAGCTGCCATGAGATCATTAACAAGATCCTCCCGTGTTGTTCTGGGCTGATTCCTCACCATTCTCATGATGATTGAAACTCCATGAGGTGAGATCTTGCATGGAGCCCCAGACCGAGGGAGACTGACAGTTTCTTCCATTTGCGAATAATTGCACCAACTGTTGTCACCTTCTCACCAAGCTGCTTGGCGATGGTCTTGTAGCCCATTCCAGCCTTGTGTAGGTCTACAATCTTGTCCCTGACATCCTTGGACAGCTCTTTGGTCTTGGCCATGGTGGAGAGTTTGGAATCTGATTGATTGATTGCTTCTGTGGACGGGTGTCTTTTTCAGGTAACAAACTGAGATTAGGAGCACTCCCTTTAAGAGAGTGCTCCTAATCTCAGCTCATTACCTGTGTAAAAGACACCTGGGAGCCAGAAATCTTGCTGATTGATAGGGGATCAAATACTTATTTCCCTCATTAAAATGCAAATCAATTTATAACTTTTTTGAAATGCATTTTTCTGGATTTTTTTGTTGTTATTCTGTCTCTCACTGTTAAAATACACCTACCATTAAAATTATAGACTGATCATTTCTTTGTCAGTGGGCAAACGTACAAAATCAGCAGGGGATCAAATACTTTTTTCCCCCACTGTAGCACCTTTTTCTCTCTCTTTTAGGAGGTGATAGAAATCTAAAGCAAGAGATTTCCCTAAAGTCATTGATACAGTAAATCTCAAGTTCCAACTGTTGAACAGATGGGATTTTCTTCTTCTTCTTTTTTTTTCTTTTATTTATTTAATACAGTCAAATAATACAACATAACCACACACATACACATCTACACACATCAGGCTGGTCTGTTATTATAAGCAGGTATTCTACTGTTTATGAAGGACGTTAAAATTACTGGGGCTCATTAATACTTTCCTTTTTTTTCATATTTATTTTTTGCATCCAAATGCTGCACAGCCAACCACGGTAATACCTTGATCTATGAAAGTTTTTTTATTTATTAATTGTTATTTTTTTTATAACATCAACATTATATTTATTGGTTTTTGGCATCAAAAGAACATAGTTATACATACAATAACAGTTATAAACATTAATGAGCACTCCCCTACCCCACCCCACTCTCAACAAATAAATAAAAATAATAATATGTAATAAGAGGGTTTTTTTTATAGGCACTGTCATTTTGTTTATCAATTTCACTCATTAATTTCAGCTTAATCACTTTCCAGGAACTGCATGAAAGTGGTCTGCTTTCTGCCGTCTTTCTCTCCCTGTAGGAGGTCGAATGAGTTTCTATGAAGACTTCCATTCAAGTAAAAACTTACCTACCCTCTCCCTGGAAATATTATATAATAAAATTTTGCTGTTTTGCTGAATTCAGTTGTTTGCCTTGTTTATTTTGAACTACTGACCAAACTTCTTTCTTGGATTAAATTGAGCAGTTGCTTGCATTAATTGATATTCACTTGTTGTGCATGCTTATATGAACGTCTTAACATAAGGTAACATTAGGATGTGAGTATAATTATGACCATAGAAGCATGAAAAAATATGAATGCATACATACTGTAAATGTATTCTACGTTATGGGAGCAATCCCCTTTTCCTCCAAAAGTGAACACAGAAAAACTGATTAATGCTGTCTCTCCATCACTCCCCAGAAAAAAATGCTACTATAAATGTAGTCAATGTAGTAATTAAAACACAATATGTGTTAATATTTACAGAAAATTGCTGCAAATATAGTCGCTGCTGCTGTCTGTCCCGCTTAAACCCATTCAAACAGGTTGACAGCATGGATTTGTTTGGAACTATTGAGAGCTACATGAATCACGTGACTGTGTTGTGGTGAGATCAAAGCGTGTCGCAACTCTCTTTTTCAACAGCTCTGGTTGATGGGAACAATGTTTATCACTGATTGGTTGATGGGAACAATGTTTATCACTGATTGGTTGATGGGAACAATGTTTATCACTGATTGGTTGATGGGAACAATCGTGATAAGTGATTGGTTGATGGGAACAATAGTGATAAGTCATTGGTTGATGGGAAAACATGATCATCAGTGACTGATTGATGGGAACAATTAACAAATCGTTCCATGTTAGCTAATGTAAACAAGCTAACATTTTTCACTCGTATTTAATTTATTTAGTTTTATTGTAGGTGAACGGTGATAACACAGGCCTATTCAATGTGCATACACACACACACACACACACACACACACACACACACACACACACACACACACACACACAAACTGTGATGATAACTGATTGGTTGGTGGGAAAATATTATCATCAGTGATTGGTTGATGGAAACAATGGTTATCAATGATTGATGGGAAACCATGATCATCAGTGATTGGTTGATGGGAAACCATGGTGATCAGTGATCAGTTGTTGGGACCAATGGTGATCAGTGATTGGTTGTTGGGAACAATGGTGATCAGTGATTGGTTGTTGGGAACAATGGTGATCAGTGATTGGTTGATGGAAAACTATGGTGATAAGAGATTGATTGATGAGAAACCATGATCATCAGTGATTGGTTATTGGGAATAATGGTGATCGTTGGGAACATTGGTTTGAACAAACGCAACTCTTTCAGGCTTTACACACTGGTGGTGAGTTGAGTGAACCTGCACTGATGGGAACCTGATGTGAGCTGGAGAGCGGTATTGAGTGCAGGACAGTTACTAACATTTGCTCAAAAAGTTGATAGATTTGTAGATAGGCTCTTTTTTTGAAATACAATTACTAAAGGGGTCTAAAGAGTCACATAATCTAGTGACAAAGTCTCTAAATTGGCAACACTGGGGCTGCCCCCAGAGTATCCCCCTCCTTCCTGCACCTCTGCTTTCCATTTTGTATTGGATGGCGTAGGCAAGATATGTTTTATGTTCATGCAGGTCTGCAGTGAGCACCAACTGACCTGAGATTTCCCTTACTGGCTGGGTCTTTTAAGGTCTAAACTGGCAGAATACACTGTTAATGGTCTGTTTTAGTCCTGGTTTGTTTTGATTTGGTTCCTAATTATATAATTTTTTAATTACATTTAATATTAAGTTATATCAAGTTGTATATGACCACAATGCTCTTCATTTCCTTGTCTTAAAAACGTATTAAAGAAACCTGTAGACATTTCATTAACACTGGCAAAGATATAATCAAACAGTCATATGTTTTTCCTTTTTATCTTTATAAGGGTTCAAATAAACATTCACAAAAAAGAGCAGGAAAAAATACAAAAGCTTGTGGAGGAATTAGGAGGTGAGGGTGATGATATTTACAAATGAGAGCAAAAGTTTGCACCCCCAATTTCTGGATGGAATTTTTTTTTTTTTTTTTTTTTACAGTTAATCAACAATAAATTCCAAAATTATATATAAAAAAAAAAAATTAAAAAAAATATGGGAGTAAGTTTTGCCAGGATTCTCTCTGTGTCCAGTAATCATCTACATCAACAAAAAAAGTATATTTAGGGTTGCCACCTCACAGCTCCAGGGTTCCTGGTTTGTTCCTGAGCTCGGGGTGCTGTCCGTGTGAAGTTTCTCTTGGTTTTCTGGTTTCCTCCCACCACCCAAAAACACACTTGGCTATGCTAAATTGCCTAAGAAGTGTGTATGGTGCCCTGCAATGAACTGGTGCCACGTCTAGGGTGTATTCCCACCTCCTTCACATCCAGTGTTCCTGATAAAGGCTCCAGATGCACCACGACCCTGACCAGGATAAAGGGATTACTGAAGATGAATGAATGAATAAACATTTATAATACCTTAAAAATCCATTGTCTTCATTCCATCCTAACTTTTGCACTCTCACTATTGTACTTAAAAAGAAGATACTGTCCAGCAGTGTCAAGTCCATATCTGGTTGATGTGTGTATTCACAGTGTGTGAGTGTATCTGTGGCGTGACAGCCTATGTGGAGGAGCGATAGAGTTGAGGTGATGTTTAGAGTTCTTCTTGTTGGTGCTCAGGCGCTGTTGGAGCTCCTGTAGCTCGCGTTCGTAACGGCGGCTCATTTTTCGCTCTTTGCGCAGTGAACGCTTCAGCTTCCCGACACGATCTTTCAGCTTCTGGTTCTTCTTCTCCAGTTCAGTGACACGCTCCTGCAGACGGGCCGCACGCTCCTCCTCCTCAAACAGCACCTGCTGCACGGACGAGCACAGCAACTGAGGTACAGAGAGAGAGAGAGAGAGAGAGAGAGAGAGAGAAATGAGGGTGGAGATGGTTAGAATGCATGTTGGTGTGCATAGTAATAGCATCATCAGCAGTTCTGTAAGCCTCATTACTTCCTCTTCACTACCGCTTTTTTATTTTACACAATGTGACGATAAGATCATGCAGTAAGCAGTGTTTTACCAGCTTATATGGGCTTAACAATACAAAAGCACTTTTATTACACTGAAAGTCTAAACTAACTAAGCGCACATCCTGTATGTCCCTGTTGCACTGTATCTGTGCCTGGAGCTGCATTTTATTCATCCTCCATTTGCAATAAAATACAAATAGACAGCACACAAAATTCAGTTGAGTTCAAAAGTTTACCCTTAGGACACAATAAAGTGTGTGCTGTATTGCCATGTCTTCCGGTCTTTTTCTGATTTGAAAAAAAAAAAAAAAATGTTTTTACTGACTCAAATTCCCAGCAAACCTAAAATCAAAGACCAAATCCATGTCCTATTCCAGTCTTTTTGACGGCCTTATGCATTTTATCCATGTTCTTGAACGGTCATTTCGATCCTGACACTGTGGATACTCAGGAATTTTCTTACATGAAAATCTGAGCAGAAGAAAGAGGACAGGAGCAGGAATGAGGAAAGAAAAAGACGGCCTTAGAGGAAACAGCCACCTGCTGGAGATGTGTCCGGCTGTTTAAACAGAAGAGCCACTGCTGTAACAACAAACAGCAACAGTTCTCTGTGGGTGAGTTCTGGCTTAGCAACATACACAAATGCTGAATGACCCGTAGACAGAGGCAGACAAACAGAACGAACAAATATACAGTAATCTTCATTTGTTTGCATTTTTAAAGGTTTTGGGGTGCCAATAATTTTGCCACATAGGTTTTTGAGAGAAAATGTTTTAAGAAATTAGAGCTTGATTAGTTCGTTAGAGGAAAGGTGGCTCGTTTCTCCAGCTGTGTGAGAGAAAAAGTTTAATCATTGTGTGTATTGTTTATTTTGATACACTCATCCTTTCCCATGTTCTTCAAGGGTGCCAATAATTTTGGAGTCGATTCTACGGCTCCCGAGGCTAGACAGCTGGTCAGAATACGCAAATGTGTCGCAGGACGCTTCTGGTGGTCATGTTTTTGTCACAGCCTGCACTCGAAAAACACCCAATTACTTATTTTTCTTAATGAATCAGCGTCTCCTCCCACTGTGTGCATGTGCGTGTGTGTGTGCGTGTGTGTGTGTGTGTGTGTGTGTGTGTGCTTTCCAGGCCATTTCACAAGCCAAACACAGCCTGCTATGTTCAGTGGTCCAAGCTGTGATGGAAACACAACTGACGCACCCACAGGACCCTGCAACAGACGGAGGGAAAGAGAAACAGGAAGGAGAACGATGAAGGCACAAATGGCTGGTTTCGAAAAGACAGAAAACACCGTGACTGAGCCAAGACTGCTCAATCTCAAGCAGAGAGTAAACCAATGAAACGAGGATGGAGTCATAGGAAATAGAGTCACCATGGCAACAATAGACTCTCTGGAACCTGGGAGCAATTAAAAAAAATAATAATAATAATATTTCCAATATCTTTTAGGGTGCCAATTTGTCATGTTTAAAAAGAGAAAGGTTATCATAAGAATAGTGGTTTATGTGAAATGCTTATTTCATACAATGTGTCTTTGCTTACATTTCATCGAGGGTGCCAATACTTCTGGAACAGACTGTAGAAATGGAACTGCATTTGTTTCTCGGTGCAAAATAATAATGAAAATATTAAAAATCTGTCTGTCGGTGTCTTACACATGTGAAGAAACCCAAATAATGGAAAATAAAGCTTTATAAGGTTCATATGGAATAATAATAATAATAATAATAATAATAATAATAATAATAATAATAAAAGTAATTAATTGTAATGATAAGGAACTTGTGTAAGACTATGATAATGATGATGATCTGAAATTTAATTTATCCAGGATTCTTCAGCTGTTAATTATAATTCTGTATAGATGCTTAAATGTAATATTTACCATTTAATTAAAAATGCTAGCACAAAGCATGGAATTAAACACTGACAAACTGCTCTGGTATAAGATGAACAAATAATCATCAGCGAGTTGGAGTGATGCGGTCCGACATGAAGTCGAGTTACTGTTACCATCCCTAAGTTGGCACAAATGAATGTTTTATTCCTCTTATACCACAGCAGTTTGCCACTGATGACAATTTTTCATTCATTAATGAATGACAAGATACTTTTTAAAAAAAAATCTGTTCATAGTTACATTTAATGTTGTAGAATGTCCATGAGACAAGTTCCTGTTATCACTCACGTTATAGCAGTGATAAGCAGTCGTTCCCTCACCAGGCTCTCTTTTAATATTATGGAGATACTGTATGTTTACGCAAAGTGTACAGCCTTCTGTGGCAGAAAACCTAAAGTTACAGCTTCACCTTTGACTGCTACAAAGCGCCGACACTGGAGACTCCTTCCATAAATGTTAAATAAACATCTCCTTACAGAAAACATGCCCGTATCAACAGTTTTTACAGTTACAGTTTTTAAATCCGTTTATTTTGAAGCGTCCCTGTGTAAATGATTTCTATAGAAATTCTAACATATTAGAACGTAATAGTTCTGATAGGGGTGAGTGTGGATTTAAAGTAAGCTGAAGAGCCGTCTTTTCCACACCACAGAGAGTGTGTCAGAGCTACACAGGTTGCTGCTGTGTGTTATTGTGCTGATAGAGCGACTCCCTTAAGCCTCGTCAAACAAGTCGTTTCCCACAGGAAGCCTCATCTGCACAACACGACAGCATTCATTATCAGTTTTTCCCTGCATGGCTAATCACCCCCACCTGTCCCTACACACACACACACACACACACACACACACACACTTCCTTGTGTAACAGCAGCTCTGAATAGTCCTGCCTGTAATTTAAGCCTCAGGTTTATATTAAAGTGCTCGTTCTTATACGTTATTGTTTCTATAGCTACACAGAGACATAAATAGCATCAGTCTAGGTAATCTAGGACTTATACTAAACAGATTAAAGACATTCATCCATCCATTTTCCATAGCGCTTTTCCTACACAGGGTCACGGGGGAGCCTGGAGCCTATCCAAGGGAACTCGGTGCACAAGGCGGGGGAAACCCTGGATGTGGTGCCAACCCATTGCAGGGCACAATCGCACACATATTCACACACTACAGACAATTTAAATATGCCAATCAGCCTACAACTCATGTCTTTGGACTGGGAGAGGAAACCAGGAGGAAACCCCCGAAGCACAGGGCAGAGGCGGGATTCGAACGCCCCAACCCTGGAGGTGCAAGGCAAAAGTGCTAACCACTAAGCCACCGTTCCCCCCAGATTAAAAACTTTTAACAAAGAAAAATGCATACTCGCTGATATGGTGAAGTTTGTTGTAAGGAGAGGTTTATTTAACATTTATGGAAGGAGTCTCCAGTGTCAGTCTTGAGAACAGAGGACTTTCTTGTTTCTCGTGAACATGACAAGTTGTGTTTCTTTTCTGTTTTAAGTTCAAGAGAGAGAAAGAAGAGAGGCTGATGTCGGAATGAGTGTTTATAGCCGCTATAAGTAAGGAATAATTGACGACGGGCCGTTGAATTATTAGAAAATGATGCACACCCCGAGGTGGTTACACCCGAGGTGGTTATACTTCAGGTGTGCATTATTTTCTAATAATTCAACTGACTGGAGTCGATTATTCCGCTTATAAAGACATTTGTCAGATTTTTATCCTTATTTCGCATTTCAAGCCTCCGTTGTTAATTCCAAAATGTCATTTCAGAGCTAGTAACGGAGGCTTGAGCCATTGATATGCAGTTATGGGAGAGAGAGAGAGAGAGAGAGAGAGAGAGAGAGAGTTCACAACCCCCGAAGACTTTTTCTTTAGCCCCGAATAATTCTCCACGTGGAGCGGTTTGTCACTACATAACTGAACGTCAGTAAAAGAAGACAGCCTGTAATTTTGTATATTCAGTGAACAGAGTGTTACATTTTATCACAAGAGGCAAGACCAATCAGACAGGAAACCACATGGAAATACTCGTGTCGTATTGGCTGACAGCTCTCAATTCTACCAAACACCAGCTCACAGTCAGTCAGTGTGTGGGGAAATTTTTTTTTAAAATTTTACCAATAAAGGGGTTGAAACTGAAACACTAACTTCTGATGCTGAGCAGGAAAACAAGGTGTGTACATGTCTGTATGAGTTCCAAGTTACGTGAACATGATATGAGCAGAGCATAAGGAAAGATAACGTACTTTACATTTACATTTATTCATTTAGCAGATGCTTTTATCCAAAGCGACTTACAAATGAGGATCCTGACCGAAACTGAATATGAATAGCTGAATTAGCTCTAATCTAGCAATGTGTAAACAGCTCGTAGCAACAAGGAAGCACAGTTACAGCTCCTATCTGACAGCCGATGCTAAAACTAGTTTCAACTAAAATCAAGAAAGAAACACTTACACTTACCGGCTACTGTTCGCCCTGAGTGACTAATCGCTTTACACGACACTGTAGCAGCTAAACCCATACAGCGATTGCTTAGCTGTGCTTCCCCTTGGCTAGCGACACCAAACTAGCCTATAGTCTCGTGTTAGATAGCCGAAAAGTTTTATATTTTATCCGTCTGGTAGTCCTGCAAACAGTGATAACACCCAAGGCAAGTTTTATGATGAATACATTTTTCGTCCAATTTTCACATTTTTAAGCAATTAGCCGTCACATGCAAGAAAAAATAATACATGGAAACAGTTTATTTAGAAGCACGTTTTTAAAAGTTTTTAATGGAGAAGAATCTGGGCTCAGCCCCGGATGATCAACAGTCCAGCCAACACCCCTGGGCCTACTTGGTCACAGGGTTTTTCATTTTTTATTACTGCAGAAAATACAACGAATACGTAAATAAATATTGATATTAATATATTCACCGGTGTTTCTGTCTCATTACTGCAATCACACGTGCTCTCTCGCACTCTCTCCAATAACTGCATATCAATGGCTCAAGCCTCCACTTGGCCGTATTTTTATAATAATGCAACGGCCCGTGATCAATTATTATTTAATTATTTCTGGAAAATCTCAATTTTCTGTCATTTTGTTTGACAGTAGGCTAACTTTTCCACTATTTCAGTTAACATGGCGAAGTGATATGGAACTGTAACGCGGTCGAGACCTGACTGGAACTACTTTAGCTGTGCATTTACTGAAAAAATAATTGCACACTGTCAGCCAATCAGAATCGAGAATTCAACAGCGCTGTGGTATAAGATATATACATTAGCACTTTAGTAGCACTTTAATAAAAAATAAAGAAATAAATTTTACCTCCCCAACAGATGGTATTCTTGGCCCATGACCTAGTGAACCAGTATCAGGATGTATTTATTGATCGAGACTTCAAAGCACTTCTGTAAGTCGCTCTGGATAAGGCCATCTGCCAAATGCCATAAATGTAAATGTGAATGTAAATAAGTGGTAAGAGGAACTAACTTGTTTCTTGGACATACCACAACATTAAACGTAGCTATAAATGGTTAGAAGCTATGATGTGTCAATCTTGAATCAGTTAAAATTTGTTAGCATTGGCAGATTGCTGTGATATAAGTGGAATAAAACATTTCACAATATGGGATTATTGGAAAATAATCATCTTTGAGGGGGTCGCATCAAACCACTCTGCTGTTTCCATATAACACTGTATATAACACCATACCCTGTTGTGTGTGTGTGTGTGTGTGTGTGTGTGTGTG
This sequence comes from Cranoglanis bouderius, assembly GCA_023630585.1. Taxonomy (NCBI): domain Eukaryota; kingdom Metazoa; phylum Chordata; class Actinopteri; order Siluriformes; family Cranoglanididae; genus Cranoglanis; species Cranoglanis bouderius. Next base: position 28,137,417 of record CM042538.1, read on the forward strand.
TGTGCGTGCTAATCATTTTGCAACACTTGACTCTGGATTATTGCTTTTCCAAAAGCACCATCTGTTTAAGAGAAAGAACACCTGTTACCGTGACCTCGTGTCTCTTTAGGTTATGACCTCTGACCTGCACATGCCTGAACACAACAACACATAAACATGTTACCCCACTACCCCTGACATGGTAACTGACAGGGCAATGATGCATCACTCACTGTTTTAACTACAATTACATCTTCAGGCTGTGTGTGAACTGTAGCAAAGCTAAAGCAGTGCAGTTTTATGGTTTTAAAGTAATTCTTCAGTGCTTTTTTCAGCCTACTCTCAACCCACAGCTTCTGCGATGTATGTGCAATTGCCACGGACCTTAATTTTAACCATGAAAAGAATATAAAACCCTACGTAGAAGTAACGGCAGCTGTTTGGGCAGTAAACATTTATGCAAAAACACATTTTTGGAGGACATTTTGATGATTTTTTTTTTTTTTTTTTGCTCTAAATCCAAGTCAGGGTGTTTGTGGTCTTCAGAAGTTGAAAATGTTTAACTGTTACGTGATACCAAGCACTTGAAAAAAAAATCAGACCATAGTTCAAAGGGTTAAACGTAAATAAACAGATGTGCCATCAAGTAGGGATCAGTGAAGATTTTTTTTCAGGCTCAGGGCAATCCATTAATGTAGAATAGGCGTGTAGCTTTTCTAAGCGGCCATTATAGAGTAATCTCCAGAATTATTGGCACCCCTGGTAAAGATGGGCTGAAGATTATTAACGATCATTTAAACTGGAAATATGAGAGAAATCTAATCTTTAATTAAAGTACATTTATTCTGTGTATTCGATGCGTCACAAATGTTAATTTTGAGACAATCATTGATATCCAGTGTTAGAATCCCAACTTAACTGCGGCTACATGCTGTAGAGTCATTTAAATAAGGTCATCTCCCCTTTTTGTGATTTTTTTTTTTTTTTTGGCCTCTAAAGACAAAGATAAAGCAAGCAGACTCTTCCTTGTCTGAGTAAATAAATCCAACCCACCAACAACACCACAACAAAAACAACAACAAAGAAGAAAAAGAAGAAGAAGAAGAAGAAGAAGAAGAAGAAGAAGAAGAAATAAACTATTGATTTTGAGTTAAGCTAGGTAGTGATAGGACGTGTGTTTTCATATAAGCACTACAATAAGCATAGTGTGAACACAGCATAAGAATCACTTTGGTGAGATTTCACATCTGTCTCCTTTACTATTAGTGTAATGGTTTTGAATGTGTGTTACTCTATATCATCATGTATTTAAAATGAATAGTGATGGAACACAATGACTGACTGCATATAATCTATACATCAGTATTGGATTATTCCTGACATATCATTTTAAAGTCACAAACCAATATAATTGCAAAAGACCAATCTATGAAATGACAAATTGTATAGAATTAGGGCTTAAATTACAAATACCTTTCATTGAGGATTTAAAAAAAAAAAAGCTTTCTACCAAAATATGTGTTTCACATAAATGGTCTGCCCCACATTTATAAGTTTTCCACTCTTTTTTCATTCAGAATTGCTGTCTGTGGTTATCACGCCACGTCAGATTTGGTGGATAAAGATTAAGATGAAAAACACTGCAGTGTTCCTTTAAGATCAAGCAGATTAGTGTCAGAGAATTGTAGGACATCACCTCTCAGTCGCCCCACTGTGCAATAATCCGACTCACAACCCCTGCAAAACAGCTTTGCACATGTGTGTGTGTGTGTGTGTGTGTGTGTGTGTGTGTGTGCACGCTAGCACTTTAAATCTTTTAATTAATTTTGAGTATCAGGATTATATCTGCGTAGGGTTTATCCATATAAAAATGAAAGACACTTCAAGAGGTCTGAGTCTCAGTTTAAATGTGTTATTTTAACCACCTGGTCATTTCACACATTCAGAATGATTGCCGTATCTGGTCTAATAGGCAAATGAGTGTATTACATCCAAACACCAACTTTCTGTGTTGCTGATTTTGCATCTTGCTTTTAATATCTATTAAAGTCACCAACGTCAGCAGTCATGCTGTTCTGGTTTGGTCAATTGTGGTTTGCAGAAATTGACGTATTTACACTTTGTGGCTAAACATCTGGCTAAAATGAATCTCAGACATCCTGAAGTAGTTAAAATCTTTGGGTTTTAAATCTGTTTTAAATTCATTTTGGCTGCATTGACATCTGCATATTTATATGGATAATCAACTATCCAGAGATAATCCTGATATTCAAGAAGCATGAAATGACCAGGTTTAAGGAGCTGTGAATCACAGGTTTATATTAATGTGCTGGGACTTTTATGTCCGATGCTCCACAGAAACGTATTGTAAAATGTGTAAAATCATTGATATGGTGAAGTTTTCTGCGAGGAGACAGACGTTTATTTATTATTCATGGAAGGACTCTCCGGTCTTCCACCATGGGAGAGACTTCTGGACAGAGGAGCTTACGCTTTGGGGTTTATCAGTAACAAGTCAAGCTGCATTATTAATTTCAGTAGACGTTATATATAATTTAGAGTCCATCCATCCGTTTTCCGTACTCCTTATCCTACACAAGGTCACGAGGAGCCTGGAGCCTATCTCAGGGAACTCGGGGCACAAGGCGGGGGACACTCTGGACCCATCGCAGGGAACAATCACACACAAATTTATACACTACAGACAATTCGGAAATGCCAATCAGCCTACAACGCATGTCTTTGGACTGAGGGAGGAAACCGGAGTACCTGGAGGAAATCCCCGAAGCACGGGGAGAACATACAAACTCTGTGCACACGGGGTGGAGGCGGGATTCAAACCCCCAACCCTGGAGACGCGAGGCAAACGCCTTCACTTCTATAGCACTTTTAACAATAGACACTGTCACGAAGCAGTTTCAAAGAAATCCGGATGTAGATTTAAATCCGTAATGAACAATCCAGCGGCAAGCCAAAAACTCCCTGAGACAGCATGAGAATGAAACTTTGAGAGGAGCCAGACTCAAAAGGGAAACCCATTCTGTAAACCCATTATAAATCATTACAGTATACAGGGGTAGAAGAGTGAACACAAACAGTACTAAGTGTGTGAAAAGATGTTCAGTATGAGCAGATTGAAAATAAGTGTCCTGGGACAGTCTTTATGATTACAGCAGCAGCCCTTAGGTACAAATCTACAGTATCTATACTTGGGATTAAACTGATTTTTGGGAAATGCAAATCCACAGCAGAAGTAGTATCAGGATGAATCAGGCAGGTCCAGAGGGTGAGAGGAGCCACAGCAGTAAAAGTGTGCCAGCGCCATTAAATCAGGCAGCAGGAGTACAATGTTCTGCTCTTAACAGAATACAATCCAGACTCATGACTCATGTAATGACCAGATGTAAACAGTAATGATCACTCAACTCACTCAACATCCTGAGCAGGTTTGGGCCTGTTTGGGCCTATGTCTAGAGGCAACGTGGTCAGTCCTTGCAAGTAATATGCAGTGCAATAAAAACACACACACACACACACACACACACACACACACACACACACACACACACACACACACACACACACACACCAATCTATATCAAGTTCTCACAAGTCTTCAACCACTGATAGGACCAATATTTAAAGGGTTCATGACATGATTTGAGAAATCAAATTCTCCATTCTTTTGACATATAAGAGGTCACTGTACAATTAAAACGTCCTGCAAGTTTCATAACTTAATACAAAAAGAGCATTTATTTAACCAAGCTCCGAAAATGGCTCGTTTGGATGTGGCGGGATTTGTGACATCCACGGGCAAATACATTTGCATATGACTGTCCCTACAGCAAGACATCGACACCTACTTTTACATTGTCACACCGTTGGCCCCGCCCACTGGCGCTCAATCGCTGAAAACAGTTCTGCACGTGTTATGGCAGGGGACATTGATAATTAATTCATAGGCAAAGATGTTATCCAATCATAGCAGTGGGTGGTTACACTGAAGTCTTAAAGGTAAAGCACACAAAAACCGATCACTTCAGTCAGAGGGTCAGAGACAGGGTGGAAAAAAGTTATGTTTTTTTGTGCAAAAAAACTTTACTAATATTATAATTACACCTCAGGGAAGATTTTTTTAAAAATGTCATGGCCCCTTTAAAAATCATTTGCACTGCTGTGAGGTGTAATCTCACAAGCCAGACTTTTTGTCTTTAAATGTAGCCAAGAACCCACACTACTTCCACATGAAATTTCCGAACTTCTCAGTGGCCAGTCCGCACCTGCTTGTGATTATATTTTGCTCACTGTGTCACAATGTTCAAAAGAAAGAGCTGTATGGAAGTACAAACAGCCAATCAGGCTGCAACCTTCAAGACTGTCAAGCCACCTGAGAGTATAAAAGATATCAGACAGCCTGCAAGCCTCTGAGGCTGAGACTGCTAGCGAGGCGTCTTAATGACCAAACTTAAGGCATGTACAAACTCACAAAACAAAACAAAACAGCCTGTAGGGCATTTACACATTAGAGCTGTATTATCTTAATATAAAGACACTCTAAAAAGGGTGTTCCAAAGGTTCTGGATTGTTCATCCTTAAAAATAAGATTTAAATGCTCTTCAGTTTGTCCCTCTGGAGGAACCATTGGTGGGGATGAAACGATACACATCTACATGCAGTAAACTCACTTTTACTACCAGGCTGACTGAACTACACCACTGGGAGAACCCTTAAGAGATCCTATTCTACAACAAAGACATTCCCTTTCAGAAAAAGGTTTCAAGTAGGAAGGTAGAACCGTTAACCTTCTAAAGAATCCTGGAGGAATTCTTTTTACTGCAGTCTCCGAGGGCCCCCTTTACATCTCTTGTAAATACAATTTTTTTTTAGTCTAGCCCTCTTGAGGCCCCAGTCCACCTAGGGGCTTTTGGTAAGCTAGTTTCTCTTGCCCCTTACTGTGATGCTCCTAATCTCACAAGCCAGACTTAAATATGGCCAAGAACTGCCTGCTTTCACTGTAAAAGTGCTTTTTGACTGACCTGCACGCAACCAATTACAGTTTTTGACATGCTGGAAGAGGTCATTGTGAAAATGGTGCTTCAACAAAAACATGACTTGGCAGAGATCGGGAAATGTTGTAACACCAAGGACATTTTGAGATGTTTATAGACTTTGTAGTCAGCTTTGTTTAAGTATTATAAAAACAAGTACAGACAGATGTAACTTATCTGTAGAAAGAGGAGCATAATATGTTCGCTATATCACACACACATAACCATCATAACTTCTAAGACTCTTCCTGAGTGCAAAAACACAGAAATATCTTATTTATTTGCCATTAACTGCTTCTTACTAAATAAATACCATTTAAAAGGGATTCTTTCACCCTCAGAAACCTTTTATCACTCTAGTCACCAGTGTATGAACGTGTAGAGAGCCAAATTAGGAATCCGAAGCTTGCGGCCAGAAAAGTGTACACTGAGTATCAGGGGATCTGTGGACACTTAAATGTTATGTGTATAATCCTATAACAAAGAGGGTTCCTTTTGTGTGTGTGTGTGTGTGTGTGTGTGTGTGTGAGAGAGAGAGAGAGAGAGTCGTACCCTGTGATCCTCCTGTTGCTCCCAGTCAGGACTGAAGCTGTGTAGTGTGTGTGCGCTGGAGCAGTTGGAGAACTGGAACAGGCTGGAGAACATGCGTCGGTTCTCCTGGGTATCTGGGAAGATGGCGTCCTGGTAGTTAACACCGTGGGGAAGGAGGTTATAATTTTCATCCATCCTGTGTGTAAGAGCATAGCCAAGCACACACACACACACACACACACACACACACACACACACACACACACACACAGAAAAAAAGAAAGAGAGATACAGAGGGATACAGAGGGATACAGAGAGAGAGAGAGAGAGAGAGAGAGAGAGAGAGAGAGAGAGAGAGAGAGCATGAACAAACAAGGTAAGGGGTAAACATACTTTAGTTTACTTTAGTTATTGTTGAGTGCAAAAGTTTACACACCCTTACTTCGAAACGAAACAAAAAACAGCAAGACATTTAATGCTAGTTAGATTTCGCACATGTTCCTTCATTATCACAGGTGTAACACTGAACAAATTCTCATTCAGTGAGTGAGTGTTTGGGTCTGTACATGAAAAAAACAATAAAGCCAGTTGAAGCATATCTGTTTTCTCCATCCTTGAGTCTCTCACACACACACACACACACACACACACACACACACACATTTTATTTTGGACTTGTTTTGGATTACTATTATTTCTGGATTATACTTTTAATCATTAATTGTCTCTCTAAACACACTGATATTTATTCATCCCCTTGTCCACCTCAGTGAATGATCTGTATTTTCTGTTTTAGGTCTTGTGATCGCTGACTTTTCCAACTGACTCACAGCAAACTGCTTGAGAGCTCGAGCCCAGGGAGCAAAGATCCCTTTCTGATTTAGAGTCTGTCTTTAGTGTTTACCTTTTTAATTAAAAACATGATTAGGTCGATTCTCTCACTCACTTTGAATCTTTGGATTCCTTATGTCTGTCTTTAAATGACCCCATTTGACCCCAAATAACTTTTATCTTGATAATCTTTCAGCAGAGTAGTGAGGTGGTGTAGTGGGTAGTGTTGCCATCTCACAACTCTGGGTCCCTGGTTCGAGAGCTTGGATTATTGTCTCTGAGGGGTTTCACAGGTTCTCCCAAATCTGTGTGAGTTACCTACAAGTTCTCCAGTTTCATCCCACCTAGCAAAAAAACCCCAAAAAAACAACAACTGGTAGTTGGATTGGCTTCTCTAAATTGCTCCTAGGTGTGCATGGTGCCCTCTGATGGACTGGCTCTCCATCACAGTCAGTGCTCCCGGGATAGGTTCCAGATCCACTGTTGCCCGGATAAAGTGCTTACAAAGTGCTTATAATGTAAATGAGTGATGAGTAAGTGAATTCTCTCACTCTTTGTTTCCCTTCAGTCTGTCTTTGCATGACATTTGACCCCAAGAAGTTTTTATCTTTTTAATCATTCATCACTTCTTCCAATCTGCTTGCCCTCTGATCTTTCCATGTCTATCTTTCTCTTGGAATCTGACCTTTGACCCCAAACTGCTTTTATCTTTCCAGTCATGCATTACTTCCTTCTAGTCTCTCTCTCTCTCTCTCTCTCTCTCTCTCTCACACACACACACACACACACACCTGACCTGAGGAAGAAGATATAGGAGTAGTTCGCCATCACCGTGTGCGACTGGCAGGACAGGTATCCGAGGCCGGTGACGTTGAGGCGCGAGCCCGCGGGCACCTCCAGCATGCTGCCCCACGCCTGATCACACAGCATCTCCACTTCCGCCGTGTAGAGCAGCGCCTCCGCGCTCTCCGCCCCCGCGCGCTCGTATTCGTACGGGTGGCCGGCGGTGTAGCGCGCGCTCAGCGGGTAGTACGGCTCCCGGTAAAGAGCCAGCACCTTGGCGTAAACGATGATCTCAGCAAGCTCTGCGCGACATCCCTCACTCAGGGGTCGCCACTCGCTGGGGAGCTGGCACCCCAAACCCAGCCTGAGCAGAGTCCAGACGGCCAGGAGCGCAGGAAGGAGCATCTTCCTCTGATGTTTTACTGATAATGCGGGAGGGGGGGGGGCGGGTGGAAAAGCTTTCCGATCCGAGAGTTCACAGAAAGTCATATAAACATCCACAAACTCATCGACGTGCATTAGGAACACTCTGCGCCAAAGGTGCGCTCCTCTTTCCAGCCCAGCTGCTCCGCTCTGTGTGGAAACCTGTATAACTTCTCTCGTCTTCTGTTGTCCATCAACCCCCAGGAATCCAGTGTGGGGCCAATCAGATGGTCCTGAAATTTGTCCCTAGCCAATAAGCACACGACCCCTGAGGCTTTTTCCTTCCGCGCGTCAGACGCTTCATTCCTACATACAGACTCCCAGATTCACCCAGTTCTACTGCAGCAACTCGTTAAAAAGAATTAACCGGAAACGAGTTTGTTCCCTGCAGCTAAAATTCTTCCTTAATTCTTATATAATTCACAGATTTTCTCTAGTTAAACACCAGAATTCTTTCTGCGATTTACATCGAAAAACTATATTTCTCATTTATTTTGTTGCTTTGACAGATTTCTACATAAACAATAAAAAGAAATTAAATACTAAATAATAACAATAAACTTTCTAATTAATGATATCACACAAAACCTCTCACTCATGTTCAGGAACCGGGCCTAGATCCATGACCGAAATTTAGAAGTGAATCATCACATGACTCACGTGTTTTGTTTTGTTTTTGACACGTGGACTTTACGCTTGTGGTGTTTCCACATGATTCGTTTATATCCACGTTGTTAATTGTGGTTTTATTTTTCCACAAATTATGCCTGATGTCACAGGTGTTTACTTGCATGCAATCCATGTGCAATTTCAGGGGATATCATTGTGAAATGCACCGTCAGTTGTTTCTCACGTGAAATTATAAGTGAAATGTTCCTAGAAATGTTGTTTTTCCATAAGGGATAGGCTTTGGGTGCCATAAAGCTATAAAGTTCATTCATTCATCTCATTCTCTGAAAAAAAAAAAATGGTGCAGAGTCGACTCTTTGTATCGGGAATCGGAGTCGACTGTACTCCAGCATTCCTGTACTCGAAGTCACTGAGCAGCCGGCTCCCTATAAAATGCACTACATTTCGCTTTAATAATGGCACCCTTTATGGACTTATACTGTAGCTACTCATAGGGCAATCAATCTTCAATTCAACTCACTTGGAATCGAGAGTCGATTTCAATGCGTTGTAGTTTCTTGTCATTAGCTAATACAGTACAGTAATTCAAAACAATGTGATACAGACCTCCGTATTATTACAATAGCTCTTTTTATGTTTATTTTATAAAATCGAAAAAAAAAGAGGTGCGGAATCGACTCTTGGAATCAGAATCGGAGTCGACTCTAATATTCCTGGATTACAAAAGCCACTGAACCATGTACTCCTTATACAATCGTTCATAATAATGTAAAAACAGACCTCTACATTATTACAATACCTCTTTTTATTTTTATACTTTAAAATCGAGAATGAAAAAAAAAGAGGTGCAGAATCGACCCATGGAATCGGAATCAGAGTCGACTCTAATATTCCTGGATTAGAAAAGCTACTGAACAGCCTACTCCTTATACAACCATTCACAATAATATAACACATTATAGTGACCGCTATATTATTACAATACCTAATGTTATGCTTCTACTTTAAAATCAAGAATTGAAAAAAGGTGCGGAATCGACTCTTGGAATCGGAATCGACTCTGACTCTAATATTCTTGGATTCGAACAGCCACTGAACCGTGTACGTCTTATATAGTGTTATATAAGTGTTATATAGTGTGTATAGTATATGGGTGTATATAGTATATGGGTTTGAATAATGACATTAACAGTGCACCATATCAATTAAGGGCCCTAGTAATGGAGGTACAAGATAACAAGAGTGAGTCAGTGCCATCTAGTGTTCAAATGAAACACTACAGAAAAGATTAATTGTAGGCTATACTGTATACAGTATACGTGTCCTACCGAAAAGCAATAGGAATATGAACATTTATATTCATATATTTGTTTATTATTAAAATTATTATCAATCAATAGATCTGAGAGAGAGAGAGAGAGAGAGAGAGAGAGAGAGAGAGAGGTATTTGAGCTTCGAGCTCTTGAACTGACGTCATGAGAGATTTTTTTTTTTCATTATTCTTATTCAAGTGATGAAGGGAAAGTGCTAAAAAGTAAAACCGAAACGTGAGTCATGTTGCTCGTGACTTCTCACACACAAGTGCCAAGTCTTATTATGTATACAAAGAATTTATTTTTTTTTTTTTTTAAATCCCCTTTTAGTGGAAATGCATACATATAGCTTTGTATAAATACAGGCCACGTCCCAAACCACATACAGGGATGTGCGCACTATTTAGTGTTGCATGGTGTTTTTGGAGATATCCGAAGCGCAAGGTCACGCGAGCGCAGGGAATTCCCACCGGACGGACGCGCGTGGAAGGAGACAGCGATGCGACGTCACTCTCAGCTGATCCTGTGTCTCGCGTCTGCGCAGAAGTTTCGCAGAGTGTTATTCCACGTGGCTCGGCTTTGCTCTTTGCCGTCGCAGTGCGCTTGAAGTCCATCGGGATGGCGTGTAGATCTGCAGGTTTGCGCGAGGCATGACGCGCCGGACCAGACGAAAGAAACGAAGAAACGTCAAAACCAGGAAACGCAGTGAGAAGTGAGAGAAACTGGAGTAAACAGAAGTGAATCTTGGTGAGTATCGCAGACTGACTGGTTTTAAAACGCTGACGCGGTTGTGTTTTTCCTTCCAAGCATTGTATGTTTGGAATATTAACCGATATTAAAACTCTTGCGCCATATATTAGAGATGCAGATAGCAGGACATAACATAAATAGGGTGTTTAACCCTAAAGAAAAGCTGTGTGTTGTGTGTGTTTGTGAAGTTATCTTGTACATTGTATATATGTTCAGTCAGTAATCTATGAATAATCTCATGTCTGGTAATGTTTCTCAGTACACCGAGGACGAAACGAAAGTAGAAGTTGAAGCCTGTAGAGCAGTATATGCTGTAGGCCACAGGTTTCCCAGCTCTGGTCCTGCACATTGTTGTGTTTTCCTTGCTCTAACACACCCACAGGACAGGGGTTGCTCACAGGTTGGGTGTGTTAGAGCAGGGAAAACACAAAAATGCACAGGTCAGGGGGTTCTCCAGGATCAAGGTTGGAAACCTGTAGCCTTTAAGCTACAAAACCTAAATTGTTGACACTTATTTTCTTGACATAAGTCTGTAAAACTTTCTAGAAATGTCATTGCTGATTAGTTGCTAATTCCATCAAGCCCGGATGATCAATATCAACATCACGTGACAAGCTGAGTTTCCCTTTTAGTTGCGGTTGTATACCTGGTGTTGTGAGTCATTTTGCCGTGCCCGGTGTTATTTTACATATTTTACATATTTTCTGTCAGCTGGTTTGCGGTAAGATGGCCTCGGGTTCCCCCATGGTGAATGGGGATCTGTCTCACCCCACTCAGTCTCAGACTGCTGGCGCACCACATGTGGAGGAGACGCTCCAGCAGATGAACATCCTCATCAAGGAGAACCGGGAGCTCAAAGGTGGGTGTGAGGAGATTACTACAGACAGAGAGACCATCACAGACAGAGAGACCATCACAGAAAGATAACCACAGACAGAGAGACCATCACAGACAGAGAGACCATCACAGACAGAGAGACCATCACAGACAGAGAGACCATCACAGACAGAGAGACCATCACAGAAAGATAACCACAGACAGAGAGACCATCACAGACAGAGAGACCATCACAGACAGAGAGACCATCACAGACAGAGAGACCATCACAGACAGAGAGACCATCACAGAAAGATAACCACAGATGGAGAGACCACCACAGAGAAACAGACAGACCAGTAGTACTGATTTAAATGCGTTTAAAATCCTCATTACTGATTATGTTTGCCAATATTTATGGGTTTTAATATGCTCAGAAATTAAACAGCAGTAGTTTTTACAGTGCAATAATAACTATTATTATAATTATTATGATATATATATATATATATATATATATATATATATATATATATATATATATATATATATATATATATATATATATATATATATATATAATTAGCTAATTCTTCAAACTGAATTAGTAACATAAAGGAACAATTCGAATACAGGTAATCAAATAGCTGAAATAAATGTTACTTTTCATTTTAGTTGTCCTTAATGTAATAATGTCAGTATTATATCCTGTTCTGATAAATGTCCTATTGTATTTGCCATAGCCTAAAATCACTGTTTGGCATATTTGCTTATGTTTTTCACCCCAGTTTGCATCCACAATGTTAAAAATGCAATTTTTACATATATACACAATGGGTATAGAAAAGAATCACCCCCCTTTAAAATAATCACATTTTGTTGCTTCGCAGCCTAAAATGAAGACAGACACAGTTTTTGTTTTATCCAGCTGTATTTACTCAGTGCAACTTATAACATCCAAGTGAAAGATATAACACCAACATGTCAGAAAAATAAATAAATATCCAGAATCACTGAGTTGGAAAAACGATCACCCCCCTCCTAAAAATTACTTGTAAACTCAATCAGGTGTAGCTAATTACCTTCTCAATGGCACACAAAGCCATTTGACTTTGAACTGTGAACAACTGTGGTCATTTTGATTAGCTCATCATGAAAAGAGCTTTCCTGGAGCATTTTGTAGTGCAACTGAAGCAAACAATCAACTATGGGTGGCAAGGCACTGTCAAAAGATCTCCGGGATAAAGTTGTGGACAGGCACAAGTCAGAAGATGGATACAAAAAAATGTCAAAGGCTTTATCAATGCCTAGAAGCACATTGAAGTCTATTATTAAGAAGTGGAAGGTATTTGGTACAACACAGACCCTCCCTGGATCAGGACGTCGCTCCAAACTGGATGAAAGAGCCAGGAGGAAACTGGTCAGAGAGGCTACCAAGAGGCCTACAGCAACTCTGAAGCAGTTGCAGGAATTTATGACAAATTTATGACATTGTGTGCATGTGACAACAATATCACAAATTCTCCACAAATGTGGCTTGTATGGGAGGGTTGCAAGAAAAGAGCCACCCACGACTGAGCTTTGCCAAAACGCACCTTGAAGATTCTGAGGTCACATGGAAAAAGGTGTTATGGTCAGATGAGACTAAAATTTAATTATTTGGCCTCAACACCAAATAATATGTCTGGCGGAAATCCAATACAGCTCACCATCCAAATAACACCATTCCTACAGTAAAGCACGGAGGTGGTAATATCCTGTTATGGGGTGTTTCTCTGCAGCAGGGACTGGAGCACTTGTCAGGATAGAAGGAAAATGGATGGGGCAAAATACCTTCAAATTGTTGAGGAAAATCTGCTGCCCTCTGCCAGAAAGTAGTCAATGGGAAGAAGGTTTACCTTCCAACATGACAATGACCCAAAGCACACAGCAAAACTGACCACACAGTGGTTGAAGGAGAAAAAGGTGAATGTCCTTGCATGGCCTAGTCAGAGCCCAGACTTAAACCCCATTGAAAATCTGTGGAATGATTTGAAGACTGCAGTCCACAAACAGTCACCATCAAATTTAACTGAACTTGAGCAGTTCTGCAAAGTCTAGATGTGCAAAGTTAGTAGAGACATATCTCAACAGACTAAAGGGTGTAATTAAAAAATTAAGGCAAATTAAAGCAAGGGGGTGGTCCTTTTTCCAACTCAGTGATTCTGTTTTTTAATTAAAAAAAAAAAATTTCTGACATGTTGGTGTTATATCTTTCACTTGGATGTTATAAGTTGCACTGAGTAAATACAGCTGGATAAAACAAAAACTGTTCATCTTCATTTCAGGCTGAAAAGCAACAAAATGTGATTATTTTAAAGGGGGGTGATTCTTTTCTATACCCACTGTATATATGTTTATAAGTTACGGTTTCTGCAATATTTGCAATATAATTTGTGTTAAATATAAAGGCGTGCAGGATATAATTGTTTTTTTTTAATAGTACAGCATAGAGGCTTTCTGGCTTGTGTATGTGTAACCCGTTCATTCCTTATCAGGTAGCTAAACAACTGATGAAATATTTCCTGTTAATGAATGGCTAAAGTCAGCGCCATGTGGACAGTTTAAACACTTTCTCATTGGAGTTTAATGATGTAATTATGCTGTATAGGCTAAGGGTAATAACACAGGCCTATTCAAATACACATGCACAAACAGGGACTGAAATGAAAAGCCTATCAAACACTAACTACACAGCAGCGTTACCAACAAACCCAGTCACGTTTAGAGGCTTTTAGCATTTAATCTAGTGTTCAAATGATAAGTTTCCATAGATTTCTAATGTCCAATCACTTCTAACTTGTAGCAGTGCTAGTTGTTTAAATCTAACTTATATTCAATTGGTTATATCATGTCTCCAACATGTTCAGAAAAGTGTATTTCATATTCTCATATGATACACAAACACTCTGTAACACACTGACCTTCCATCTGACTCTCGTGCACAGAAGCCCTGAAACAGACTAACCTGTCGATGAAGGAGAGGTTTGAGGGTCTGTCTGCCTGGAAGGAGAAGCAAAAAGAGGAGAGAGGGTTCCTGGAGAAGCGACTCGAGGAGGCCAAGCAGAGAGTCCAAACTCTGGACAGCGAGAACGAGCTACTAAAGAAACGTCTGCTGGAGATGGAGAACCAGCATTCTGGTGCAGTGGAGGTGAGATCACTGCTTACATTTTCTTTATACTGGCTTCTATTGATTTTTACTCAACTGTTAGCAGTCACAAGTTTATGGGACTACATTAGTCACAAATTCCTGCAATTTAAACATCAGTTTTCTCAGGAAACACTGAGGTTTATTATGTGTAGCTGGTGAAATACCTGACCATGACATTTTAAATCATAACCTCTACACAGTTATACATGCTTTTTTTTTTTTTTTTTTTTTCCTAAGGCCAGGAAACCACAAAAATATCCAAATAACATCTCCACACATGAACCCACATTAGTGCCAACATCTATGAATACACAATATCAGACTGCTAGCTAACTGCTAATAAACTATTCTCACAGGAAAAGTAGGTTAGTATTGTATTGGTATTTTCTCACTGATTTATTTAACACCATCCAAACCTGCCAAAATATACCACAAGAACCATTAAAAAAAACATTTTGTTCATTATTAACATGAGGTAAGTTAGCTAGCTAGTTTAGCATAGAGCTTCCATGGCTAAAAGTTTGAGCTTAAATGAAGGGTTGAGTTTTTTTATTTATTTAAAAAAAAAAAATTTAGCATAGATTTAGCAAATACACAAAATGTGGTTAACTAGCATTAAGGACAACCTGATTTACTTAAAATGAATTTTAAAGACAAATAATTTACTTTTTATCTATAATTTGGGTAACAGGGTTGTTTTAAAGTGACCTCACCAGTCATTATCACAGCGCCATTGAAAATAAAGAAACGTAAAGTGAAGAACGTAATCTTCGTCTTTCTGTAATCTTCAGGAAATTCAGATGATGCAACTTCCTGTTGAACATGTGACTTCTGGAATAACCCATAATCGGTGACTCATGTAAAAGGATGTTTCACACATTAATGCAAAAATAGGATTTTTAAAAAGTATTTTAATGATTTTAATGATCTAAAGGTAAACTGTAATTAAAAGTATTTGAAGGTGCTGTAGAGGTTTTATTAGTGTTTATCTAGTGTTATTAAATTTCTGAAATATGCCATAGGTTGTTAGGAAGGAAACTTGACCTGTATTCAGAAAGTCTTTAAGCTGTGAAAGTTGTGCCGTGTTAACAGTCTATTCAATGAAAATTCCTTTTCCACTGAAAATCCAAGATTTTGAGTTGAGCGGTGCTTTAAAGGCTATTTTCGCTTGCTGAATGGAGTCTGATGTTCTGTAGGGTGATGGTGGCGGTCTGCAGGCCAAGCTGGAGGTGTTAATGAGTCAGATCGCCCGTCTGCAGGCTGAGAAGAACGACCTGGTAGCCATAAACTCTGAACTGCAGCTGAAGATGAGCCAGGGATCTCCGGAAGATTCCTTCATTGAGATCCGCATTGCAGTGAGGACACACGCATAAAATGCTTTAATACCTTCACCTGGATTCATTCTCTTACATACTGTAGATTTGTTTATACAGACGCATTTAATCACTGTATGTTTTGTAGGAGGGTGAGATGAACGTGACCAGAGATTTACCTCCCCAGAAAGACTTTTCTGCATCGAGCACGTACGTTGAGTTCTCACACTCCATGTATATGATCCACATGGTTATATTGTGTTTTTTCTCTTGAGGCTTACTCCTTAATCATTACATGGAGGAATTTACATACACCGATCAGCCATAACATTAAACCCACTGACCTGTGACGTGAATAACATTGATTATCTCGTTACAATGGCACCTGTCAAGGGGTGGGATATATTAGGAAGCAAGTGAGCAGTCAGTTCTCGAAGTCGATGTGTTGGAGGCAGGAAAAATGGGCAAGCGTAAGGATCTGACTAGGTCAGAGCATCTCCAAAATGGCAGGTATTGTGGGGTGTTCCTGGTATGCAGTGGTTAGTACCTACCAAAAGTGGTCCAAATGGTCCCTCCTGCCTCCCATCCTACACACTAACACACATCAAAACAGAGACTTCCATTTTTTTTCTTTAATTTGTCACCCTACTGTATATAATAATACTTTGTAAAATTGTAGTCATGATGTTTGGAGTTTAAAACAGGATTCAGGAGGGTATGCTCAGGATATGAAATGTGTGTTTTGTGTGTGTGTTTGTTTGCAGGACTAAATCCGACATGGCTGGGTCTCGGCTGGAATCAGAGGAGCAGACGGTGAGTCAGCTCCTGCAGTCTCTGAGACTCGAGACGCAACAAAAAGAGCAACTTCAACTCCAAATACAGGCTGCACAGAAGAGGTAGAAACACACACTTACACACTCTCTATCTTATACCCATACCTGAATACACAGAGGTACTGAAAACTTCTGTTGGAGGGCTTAGGGATTCTTATTATATATGATTGGTCCTTGGACACCAAACCTAAGTCACATTTTCCTATTTAAATAGAGACAGGTTTACACATAAGCTAAGCTAGTGATGTCACTAAATAAACCTCGTAGCTTTGGACCAGTTCCGTCCAAGATTAGAGGATGATGTGGTACACAGACGTGTTTAGATGTAGAAGCGTCATGCTAGCTAGCTTGTTAACTATAAACAAAAGGGGTGTGATATTTATGGTAATTTTGACAGGTTTGGCTGCTGATAAATACATATGACAATGCAGTTGTTTATTGCAGATGTTGTATAAACATGATATGGCATATTCAAGTAAAGTTATACTAGCATTTTTAATGGGGGTAGAGAGATAGATGTGATATAGATATAGATGATATAGATGGTATAGATGTGTTTATTCTATAGTCTCTGTTGCAGCCATAACACAATTCAATCCAGTCCAACTAACAACCAACTAATCCCCTGCTTTTTTACTGCTTTATATATTATATTGTTCATATCAGGGGCGACAAATGTTTGTCGTATGGGCAGGGACCAACCCGATGAAGGTTCTCATGCAGCCCACAAATCCGTGTTTGAATCCTAATTTAAAATCATCTTGTGGACTGTAATTGAAATGAAAGTTATGGGAAAGAAAGAGCTGTGTTATTCCACTAGAGGGTGAAATAAACAGTAAACTCAGGGCCATAAACTCAGCTACTAACAAAAATGTGCCAATGATGAGTAATTCTTCATTAGCAAGCTAAAAAGTTGACATAAAAATCCCAAGTCCATTCATGTGGGTTGTAATGCTACAATGTGGAAAACTTCAAGTAGGGGTGAATACTTATGTAAGACACTGTTTAAAAAAAAAAAAAAAAAGATTATTTGGAAAATCTGTTTTTGTTCATCTGTTTTTGTTGGTGATATATTATATGTTCGGTATCATTTGTGCATTGATAATGTAGGGTGACCATACGTCCTCTTTTTCGGATCTTAAAAAAGCGTACGGCCCGGATTTCTAAATTTGAGAAAATGTCCGGGATTCGGCTTTAGTTTCATTATGATGTGCTTATGATCTGCATCATGTGTGCGCATATTTGCATGGCTTTAACCCCTCTCTGTAGTTCCTGCCTTCTCGCACACCAATTGGTCGATTATAAAAGGCTTGCAGCAACTACTGGCCAAATTCCTGCCTCTCAACCATTAGCCTACTCTCAGCGAACACACGAAGGTGAAACGCTGTTGTGTTCGGCATCAAACAGTTGCTTGACAATATCACCAAATGACAGCTGTCCTGAGTCGAAACAATGCCCATGGCCATATGAGGTCATTTTTCATTTCATGTTATCGAATTGCTTCGTATTACATGGCCATTCAAATGTGTACACAAAGAAGGATGTCCTCTTTTTGAAAAACCAGAATGTGGTCACCCTAATGAACACATTTAAGAGGAGTTGTTGATGTGTTACTGGTCACTGAACTGATTTTTTATTTTTGTCTAATATGATATGCTGGCTCCGCCCACAGGTTCTGACTTTCTCAGTTATTTGTCAGTTACAGGCTAACTCACTGACTGATTAAACACTGCCTTCTGTCGAAAGGTGATTAGTAGTGATTTACAGGGTCTGCATTCTGTGCTGTAGGGCTTTCAGAACTGTCTTGCACTCCTCTAAATTAGTAGTAAATCTGAACACTCCACTAAATTTGTGTTGTTGACTTTCATATTACAGAAATACAGAACAGCTAACAGTATACCGTTACACACACTTGTATTCATCCATGCTCTTTACTAAAGGATTGCCGAACTGGAGATGAAGGAACCCATCAGCGAGAGTGGAACCCAGACGTCTTTGCCCTGTGTGACACAGGAAACGCAGAGCAAGAGCTCTCAGGAGGAAACAGCCAAAGTGAGTTGAAATATTAGATGTATTTTGAATAGAAGAGAACATCACAGTGTCCTATAAAGAGTAGGACAATGATACTGCTGAAACTTACTTTGTGTGTGTGTGTGTGTGTGTGTGTGTGTGTGTGTGTGTGTGTGTGTGTGTGTGTGTTCCAGTCTGCCTCTGAGGTGGAGAACCTGAAGACTCAGTTGATGGGTTTGTTTAAAGAGCTGCAGCAGGCTCAGAGTAAACTGGACGAGGCGGAGAACATGAAGAAGAACCTCCAGGACAGGTCCTTCACACTAAACATCATACACTCCAATATCTGCATGTCCAGCTAAGTGCAAAAGTTTGCATCCCACAAACAGTCTGGAACTGAAATGGACTTTATTGGGATTACATGTCATGAATCTACATAGAATAGGCCATAATATTGAAATTGGGGGTAAACAATCAATATAATTTACAAGCTTATTTACAAATAAATGTTGTGATTGCATAAGTATTCACCCCCCCCATTGCTGTGAAACCCCTAAATTGGTAATTTGGAAAGAGACAGAGATGTCATTAGCACATTAACTGAGTTTATTGCTCTATTTTGTGCCCATATTTTGATTCTGTTGCAGCCACAAGACAATTTTATTTAATTTTAATCCATCTAGTGACCCAAATTAGAACCTTCATTGGGCTGGTCCTTACCCGCGGGCTGTGTGTTTCTGTCCTGCTCTAGAATAGTACAACTGACAGGATACAAAAACTGTTTAGTGGATACAAGAGGTTGGAGTCAGTTATAAAAGGGCAAAAAAGGATGGACAAACAAATTATTAAAGATTACAAATTCTTTAAAAATCACACTTAGAAAGGGGGATGCAAACCTTTGAATTAATATTTTATTTTTTAATATTAATATCTATTTTTCATCTGTAGATGTTTTTACTACAAAGCACTTTTTTTTCTTTTACATATTCACCATTTTGTTTTATAGGTATGCAAAAGTACTGAGTAAACTATTTATTATTATTATTATTATTATTATTATTATTATTATTATTATTATTATTATTATTATTATTTTTACGTATAGCAGTAATAATGTCTAATAATGACTAAGAGTGGTAGCGAGCATATTAGGTGATGTGTGTTAATGAGTGTCACCTCCATGAGAGGTAATACTGATGATAATGCAGGTGTAAGGAGCTGGAGCAGGACCTGGGCACGGTGAAGACTCAGCTCGGTGAGAGAGAGCAGCTGCAGGCTGAGAACGACAGACTGAAGGTGCAGCTGGAGAGCTTGCAGGCTGCCAACAAACTGGAGCAGAAGAAGGTTCAAGATGAAAGGTCTGAACAGTCTGCAAACATTAAACACAGCTAGATTTAGATCTCAATTATACCACAGCACTGCTGAATTCTCAAATCTGATCGGGCTGAAGGTGTGAGTTAAGTTTATACTGTATATGGCTAGGTGTTAATGAGTCAAAAGCACAATTCGCATGGTAAGTTTATATTAATGCACTCATTCTAGTATGTTTCCGTTGTTATAGTAACAACATAACACGGTGGGCACTAAAATACATGCTGTTACTTAAGAAAGAAAAACATAATCTCTGATGCGGTGAAGATTTGTAAAGAGATGTTTGTTTAACATTTATGGAAATGTCAGCGGTTAGTAACAGTGGTATGTTTTCCAACAAGGACAGGAGTTTGCACTTTTCTCTTTCATGTTAACATGAAAAGCTGCATTTTTTTTTTTTTTTTTGGTCTGATAAAAAAAGAGAGGCTGGTGAGGGAACTACTGTATATATCATAAAGCGAGAACAGGAACTGACTTGTTTCACGGACGTTCCTCAACATTAAATGTAATTATAAATGAATAAAATGTAAGATGTGTCGTTCTTCAATTCATAAAAACAAATAACCGGCAGATTTCTGTGGTATAAGAGGAATAAAACACTTCGGTACATGGTGCTATAATAAAATAATCAACTTCAGGGTGTTAACAGTAACTCAGATTCA